>OX101790.1:34132028-34499234 GCA_944452715.1 Ophion slaviceki
CCCAAACAAACCCAAACACATTTTACCAAAACTGTGAAAATCCCAAACAAACCCAAACAATTCCAGCGAAACTCAACCGTCATGAATATCTTTGTTTTATGGATGTCGTCGAATATCGTATTATGAATGTCGTCAAAAGTCTCTTGGACGTCTTCAAACCGCTCGCGAATGTCTTTGAAAGTCTCTTAAGCGTCGTCGAAATGCTCATGAATGTCCCTCAAACGTATTGTGGAATGTCGCCAAAAGTCTCTTGAACGTCTTCGAACGCCTCGTGAATGTCTTTGAAAATCTCTTGAACGTCTTCAAACCGCTCGCGAATGTCTTTGAAAGTCTGTTAAGCGTCTTCGAAACGCGCATGAATGTCTTCAAACGTTTTATGAATGTCGTCGAATGTCTCTAAACATCGTCGAACCACTCATCGATGTCTTCAAACGTATTATGAATATTGTCAAAGATCTCTTGCATGTCTTCGAAAGTCTCTGAACGTCTTCGCACCTCTCGCGAATGTCTATGAAAGTCTCTTGAACGTATTCGAAAGTCACTTGAACGTCTTCGAAACCCTCGTGAATGCCTTTGAAAGTCTCTCGAGCGTCTTCGAACCCCTCATGAATGTCCTCAAAACGTATTATGAATATTGTCAAAGATCTCTTGAATGTCTACGAAAGTCTCTGAACGTCTTCGCACCTCGTGTGAATGTCTCTGAAAGTCTCTTGAACGTATTCGAAAGTCTCTCGAACGTCTTCGAAACCCTCGCGAATGCCTTTAAAAGTCTCTCAAATGTCTTCGAACCCCTCATCGATGTCTTCAAACGTATTATGTATATTGTCAAAGATCTCTTGAATGTCTTCGAAAGTCTCTGAACGTCTTCAAACCCCTCGTGCGTCTTCGAAGGTCTCTGAAGGTCTTCGAACCCCTCGTGAATGTCTTTGAAGTCTCTCAAGCGTCTTCGAACCCCTCATGAATGTCTTCAAACGTATTATGAGTGTCGTCGAAAGTCTTTGAACGTCTTCGAACCCCTGGTGAATGTCTTTGAAAGTCTCGCTTAAGCTTCTTCGAACCCCTCACGAACATCTTCAAACGTATCATGAATGTCGTCGAAAGTCTTTTGAACGTCTCTAAAACGTCGTCGAACCCCACATCGATGTCTTCAAACGTATTATGAATAATTGTCAAAGATCTCTTGAATGTCTTCGAAAGTCTCTGAACGTCTTCACACCTCTCGCGAATCTCTCTGAAAGTCTCTTAAGCGTCTTCGAACCCCTCATCATGCCTTCAAACGTATTATGAGTGTCGTCGAAAGTCTTTTAAACGTCTTCGAACCCCTCGTCAATGTCTTTGAAAGTCTCTCAAGTCTTCAAAGCCACTTGTCTTTGAACCCCTCATGAATGCCTTCAAATGTATTATGAATGGTGTCGAAAGTATCTTGAACGTCTTCGAACCCCTCATGAATGTCTTTAACATATCATGAAAGTCGTCGAAAGTCTCTTGAACGTCTTCGAAACTCTCGTGAATGCCTTTGAAAGTCTCTCAAACATCTTCGAACCCCTCATCGATGTCTTCAAACGTATTATGAATATTGTCAAAGATCTCTTGAATGCTTCGAAAGTCTCTGAACGTCTTCAAACCCCTCGTGAATGTCTTTGAAAGTCTCTATAACATCGTCGAACCTCTCGTGAATGTCTTTGAAAATCTCTTAAGCGTCTTCGAACCCCTCATGAATGTCTTTAAACGTATTATGAACGAATTCGAAAGTTTTTGAACATCTTCCAACCCCTCGTAAATGTCTTTGAAAGTCTCTTACACGTATTCGAACCTCTCGCGAATGTCTCTGAAAGTCTCTTGAACGTATTCGAAACCCTCGTGAATGCCTTTGAAAGTCTCTCAAGCGTCTTCGAACCCCTCATGAATGTCTCTCAAAGTCTCTTGAACGTATTCGAAAGTGTCTTGAACGTCTTCAAACGTATTATGAGTGTCGTCAGAAGTCCTCTGAACGTCTTAAAACCACTCCTGAATGTCTTTGAAAGTCTCTCTTAAGCGTTTTCGAACCCCTCATGAATGTACTCAAACGTATCATGAATGTCGTCGAAAGTCTCTGAACGTCTTCGCACCTCTCGCGAATGTCTCTGAAAGTCTCTTGAACGTATTCTAAAGTCTTGTGAATGTCTTCGGAAGTCTCTGAATGTCTTCGCACCTCTCGCGAATGTCTCTGAAAGTCTCTCGAACGTATTCGAAAGTCTTTTAAACGTCTTCAAACCCCTCGTGAATGTCTTCAAACGTATTATAAATATCGTCGAAAGTCTCTTGAACGTCTTCGAAACTCTCGTGAATGCCTTTGAAAGTCTCTCAAGCGTCTTCGAACCCGTCATCGATGTCTTCAAACGTATTATGTATATTGTCAAAGATCTCTTGAATGTCTTCGAAGGTCTCTGAACGTCTTCGCACCTCTTGCGAATGTCTCTGAAAGTCTCTTGAACGTATTCGAAAGTCTCTTTAACGTCTTCAAACGTATTATGAGTGTCTTCGAACCCCTTATGAATGTCTTCAACCGTATTATGAATGCTATCGAAATTCTCTTGAACGTCTTCGAACGCCTCGTGAATGTCTTTGAAAGTCTCTCAAGCGTCTTGGAACCCCTTATGAATGTCTTCAAACGTATCATGAATGTCGTCGAATGTCTCTTAAACGTCTTCAAGCCCCTCGTGAATGTCTTTGAAAGTCTCTAAAACGTCGTCGAACCCCTCATCGATGTCTTCAAACGTATTATGAATATTGTCAAAGATCTCTTGAATGTGTTCGAAAGTCTCTGAACGTCTTCGCACCTCTCGCGAATGTCTCTGAAAGTCTCTTGAACGTATTGGAAAGTCTCTTGGACGTATTCGAAACCCTCGTGGATGCCGTTGAAAGTCTCTCAAGCGTCTTCGAACCCCACAAGAATGTCTTCAAACGTATTATGAATGTCGTTAAAGATCTCTTGAACGTCTCACGAACATCTTCAAGCGTCTCATGAACGTCGTACAAAGTCTCTTGAAACTCTTTGAACCCCTCATGCATGTCTTCAAACGCCTTATGAATGTTTTCGAACGTCTCTTGAATGTCTTCCAACGTCTTATATATGTCTTCGGACAAACCCCTCGTGAATGTCTTTGAAAGTCTCTCTTAAGCATCTTCGAACCCCTCATGAATGTCTTCAAACGTATTATGAATGTCGTTAAATGTCTGTTGAACGAATTCGAAAGTTTTTTGAACATCTTCCAACCCCCGCGTGAATGTCTTTGAAAGTCTCTTAAACGTCTTCGAACCCCTCATCGATGTCTTCAAACATATTATGAATATCGTCACAGATCTTTTGAACGTCTTCGAACCTCTCATGAAAGTCTTTAAACGTCTTCGAAAGTCTCTTGAAGGTCTCACGAACATCTTCAAACGTCTCATGGCGTTGTAGAATGTCTTTTGAAACTCTTTGAACCCCTCATGCATGTCTTCAAACGGCTTATGAATGTTTTCGAACGTCTCTTGAATGTCTTTGAACGTCTTATGAATGTCTTCGGAAGTCTCTGGAACGTCTCACCATGAGTACAATCCAATCAGTGATGGAGTTAAAAAAATGGTATAAAATCATGCCGATGATTCTCATCCACTTCGGTCAACATGGAGCTTATCGTCGAAGTGCAGGGCTTCAAGAGACCCGTCAACGAATTTGTCCTGAAGGAGATGTCTATCGTCAAACTCCATGAGAAGAACGCTGAACCGCTGACATTCTTCTTCGATGCACCATTCGCCTGGGACGCTTTACCGGCCAAGTACTAAATGACAAACAAGTGGCTGGAACGCAATTATCATGGAATACGATGGGATCACAGCGGCATACCATACGAGGCAGCTAGAACGACAATTCGAGGAATCTTGGAAGGAGCTCCTACGATCTATGCCAAGGGATTCGAGAAGTGCTCATGGCTATCGAGATTCGCGGATTCACCAACAAAAGTCATCGATCTCGAGACTCTGGACTGTCCATCGCTGCAGAAGTTGCCGAAAATCGCAAACGTTAAATGTCCCCATCATTCCTTCAATACAAAATACAATTGCGCCAAAGCGAATGTAAAGTCGTTGAAAAGCTGGCTCTCTGTGTACGAAGCGTGAGCGAGGGATTTTTTTAAATGAATAAAAACATTTTGAACAAATATCGTTCTCCATTTATTTCCTATATTTACGGCGAATACAGTTTGACGACATTTTTTTTACATTATATTCGATGAAAACGTTTTTTTGTACATTTTTACATAGCACTAAGCGTTGAAAAATCTACGATGATGATTCAAACAGTCGTTGCACTCTACGATGGTGACGATACCAGCCGCCGCTGAACTCGTTGTTTCCACCGCGCCTTCACGAGCGTTCTTTTCCACCATACTCAGACTCGAGCGTTGAAAACTCTACGATGATGATGACTGTGATGCAAACAGTCGTTGCACTCTACGATGGTGACGATGCTGGCTGCTGTTGAACTCGTTGTTTCCACCGGGCCTTCACGAGCGTTCTTTTCCACTATACTCAGACTCGATGGAACTCGACGCTGTTGTATTTTCCACCAATGTACTTCATGTAGAGTTGACCGTTGCGCGCCAGTTGCAGCATACTCTCGAACATCGTTGGATCTTGGTCGAAGACCTTCACAAGTCGCGCTGGTAAGAAGACGGAGAACTCATCCGCGATGTCTGCGATGTAGCGTTTCCCAAATTTGGTTTGTACGGCCCTTATGTCGGAGATTAGTCGTTCCGACTTAACGGAGAGTTCTGACAGCTTCTTCGTTGGGAGGAATTCTGCCATCCGGCCGACTTTGTTGATACTCGAGAGATCCATTTTCCGCGCACTTTCAAAGTTCTTTTTAGATGTTGATGGTGCAGTGGAATCGTGCAGTCTGAGCGTGGTCCACGAAATTATAAGCTCCCTCGTAAGCCTCCCACTCAAATCCTCCCTTCCAATCGTGAAAAACAGGTTTGAACACGTTCGAAGAACCGTGGGAATCCCTTCCCCCCCCCCCCCCAACATTTTTTCATGCTCCCGAAAAACAGGTTCAAACACGTTCGAAGAACCTCGTACGTGGAGAATTTTCACAGCATTTTGTACACTCCCGACGTTGAGGTGGAGGGCCATCGATGTGATCTTTCATCTGTGGCGTATTATAATGCTCCAAGCATGGAAGATATGATATCACTTCACTATCATTTCGATGATGTTCTGGCAAACGATCCCACAATAAGCCAACATATTTACCCCAATATTTTAGGAGCAAGACCTTTGGAACCTGTTCGAGCTCGTTTTTGGTCAAGTCCAGGGGGTGCTTGGCTGGATGCACTGCGTACATACTCGCACATGCGAACATCTTGACGTTATATTTCGGAATGGAGACCTCGCGTTTTCAAGAGCTGCGCTCAAGTGGTCCATCCGTGGTCCCTTTGATCCCTAAAGATTTTTCCCGAGAAACCTGTCAGGACCTGTCTCGAGTGTCGGCGAGCTTGGAGACGAGGCGGATGCCATATACATTGTCTTTCGGAATGGAACCAGCTGCATGTCATAAATATTGGGCTTTGAAAGGCCGCCCCCCCCCCCACACACACACACACACACACACAACACTCATCGACGGCGGCTTCCCCGCCAGACGCTCCACGGACCACATGGCCCCCTAAAGAGGCCCCCTCTGTGACGTCACACGTTCCCGCGCTGGACCCCCCCCCCCCCCTGACGGTGGCTTCCTTCTCCCAGTAGTCTTCGAACCACATGGGTACCCCCTCCAGCGAGGCCCCCCTGTGACGTCACACACGCCCGGCGACACCCACGCCGACCTCCCCACGACCGTAGCGCCACCTTGGCTTCCCTACACGCACGCACGCACGCACACACGCCGACCTCCCCACGACCGTAGCGCCACCTTGGCTTTCCTACACGCACGCATGCACGCACACCGACCTCCCCACGACCGTAGCGCCACCTTGGTTTTCCTACACGCACGCATGCACGCACGCCGACCTCCCCACGACCGTAGCGCCACCTTGGCTTTCCTACACGCACGCATGCACGCCGACCTCCCCACGACCGTAGCGCCACCTTGGCTTCCCTACACGCACGCACGCACGCACGCACGCACGCACGCACGCACGAACGCACGCACGCACGCACGAACGCACGCACGCACGCATGAACGCACGCACGCACGCACGCACGTACGCACACGCGCACGCACGCACGCACACACGCCGACCTCCCCACGACCGTAGCGCCACCTTGGCTTCCCTACACGCACGCACACACGCCGACCTCCCCACGACCGTAGCGCCACCTTGGCTTCCCTACACGCACGCACGCACGCACGCACGCACGCACGCACGCACGAACGCACGCACGCACGCACGAACGCACGCACGCACGCACGAACGCACGCACGCACGCACGAACGCACGCACGCACGCACGAACGCACGCACGTACGCATACGCGCACGCACGCACGCACACACGCCGACCTCCCCACGACCATAGCGCCACCTTGGCTTTCCTAACGCACGCACGCACATACACACAAAACACTCATCGACCCCCCCCCACCCCAGTCGCTGCACGGACCACATGACCCCCCCCCTCCACATAGGCCTCTCTGTGACGTCACGCCCGGCGACCTCCCCTCGACGGTGGCGCCACCTTGGCTTCACCACTCTTGACACACCACCTCCCCTTGAGCCAGAACCGCCCTAGTACATCTACTTAGTATCTAATTTAATAATCTTTTTGGTTTTTTTTTTCAGATGATTTTTGAAGAAACGCCAGTGGGTACCGTATACGCAGATTTTTTAGGACGCTCCAAGGATCATACAATATCCTTGTAAATTTTGTATATTTTTAAATGAAGAAAATTAAACATATTTTTGAATACAAATAGTTTTAGATAATTAAAATCCCAATCCCAAATTTCAAATAGTTTTCCTTGAAAAAATTCACAAAAATGACCTTTTTTCCGGCTCCTAGGTGTATATATCCCCTAAAGGGCTCTGTCTACTTTAAAGTTTCAAAAAAGCTAAATCGCAAGAAATTGAGTTACAGGACGAGGCAGAAGGAATTATGTATGGTCCAGGCATTGCTGATTAAGTGTAAGTCAGATTTTTTTACGATTTTTTATAAATTAAAACTTTAAACGCGTTTTTCTCGAAACAACGTTTCCGGACCGCTTGTTGAAAAAATCTCAGAAACTACTGAACTGATCCTTATGGTATTTTAACCACATATTCTGTACACTTATCGCTATATCCCGTACCAGAGTCATGGCAAAATTTCAATTTATACAATTTTTCGGCAGCAAACATGCCAAAAAAACACGGTTTTTATTTTTTTTGTCCGCCATTTTGTAATTTTTGCATATAAATTAATATTAGAGGTACGGGATATAGCCACTTTCATAGTAAACCTAAAACCATTCCATTTTTTTGTTTCAGATGGGCCGTTGTTCAGATTTTTCAACAGCGCACACCTACCTACTTTTTGGGGACTCCAGTTTACCTGGCATTTTCACACTAAAAAAGTGGTTAAAATCAGTAAAAAATTTTTTTTTGTAATTTACGAATGTTTTTGTTAAGCCTAACAAGTTTTTTTTATCAATAAACATAACAGTATTCTTTTAAAAAAATAATAAAAACAGCGTTTTTTCATGCACTCAAAGTAGACAAAGCCCTTAAGGCCTTAGGCCACTCTAGAGGTCGAAAAAATAGGCTTTTTGGGGATTTTTCTTCAGAAAAACTACAAAACAAGTCGAGAGTTGGCCGGAAACATAACTTAGACAATTTCCAACCGATTCACTTGAAATGTTAAATATATCTTGAAAAATACATTGTCTATGGAAGTACGTAGGATTTTTTTTTATATTGCATAGTTCATTTGTTGTTAACAATTATCTAACGATTTTTAGGCAAGTTTTGGAAAGTGAAACATTTGCCTCAAAAATCGTCAGATAGTTGTTAATAACAAATGAATTATGCAACATAAAGAAAAAATCCTACGTACTTCCATAGACAATGTATTTTTCAAGATATATTCAACATTTCAAGTGAATCGGTTGAAAATTGTCTGAGTCATGTTTCCGGCCAACTAAAAAAATGCAGTTTTGAGATAAACGCTGCACAGCCGCCATTTTAAAATTAATCGCTTCAAAAAAATTATTGTATACAGTCACTGATATGTATGATAAACACCCTTTTTGTAATCTCGATTTATTTTGTAGTTTTTCTGAAAAAAAATCCCCAAAAAGCCTATTTTTTCGGCCTCTAGAGTGGCCTAACCCCTTAATGAGATCGGTAACCTTCTATTCTTTTCGGTAATATTGTTCTGCACACAATGTTCGTTTTTTGGCTCACTTTCTCCATAAATGCGGAAGTTATACGCGAGAAACTAAAATGGTAACGACGTTGCCCCGTACAACCAATGCGATCAAGTGGAGATTGATGTAAACTTTAAAATTTAATATTCAATAAACGATTGCGGAAACCTCCGTTCTCCTTTCGCCAGTATATTCAGAAAATATACCATTACGATTAGTAAAATTTTCATTAACATCTATGGACCCCAATATTTTTAAGCAACAACCTTAAAATGCAAAGAGAAAAAAATGTCGAATAACAGAACGCGATCTGTAAACTGCGATTCAATTTGAAAAAAAAGGAAGTAAACAAAAATTCGATGCATTCGTTCAAAGGCGATATACGTTGGTTTTTTTATTCGCGCGGTTCGATATCCCCGGACGGATGACACCCGCTCGAAGGTGAATCGAGCAAGTCCCCGATCGACGTAATACGCGATGGACGATATCCGGAACAGGATATCCTCCATTCTACCACCCTCGGCACTCTTTTCTTCCGTCCAACAATGCAACGAAAAAATGCTATCAGGTCCGAAACGTTCGATAATTCCAATCGTGGTTCACGTTCCTCTCTCTCTCTCTCTTTCTCTCTCTCTCTCTCTCTCTCTCTCTCTCTCTCTCTCTCTCTCTCTCTCTCTCTCTCTCCCTCTCTCTCGCTCGCTCTCTCTCCAGAACGTAAAAGACATTTATATCGATCCCCCGTCCCTTCTTTAAAAAAAAATAATTAAAATTTGCCGGAAAAATTGGAAGCACCAAAACTCCTTTTGTCCTTTTTTGAAGCAGCAATGTTTGAAATACGTTGCTCTCCCATCTCGTTCGTCTCGCTCCGAGAGGATACCCGAGCACATTCCGAGCCCTGTACGGCGCAGTGCAATGTCATGTAACAGAGCGCCCGATGCCCTAACCCTTGGTGCGTGCAACCAAGAGCCAACTCGGAGAAACAATGGGGCCACTCGATGAGAGTCGGCTGGGGCCGAGAACAGAGGATTCGCCTGCTAATCAGCGATGGCGACCTGTCTATCGATTCCAAATGTACCACCTCGATTCCACATGCTTGCTCGTTTACTTCATTCAATTTTACAAAAGAAAAAATCGACAGATACTGCTTGTTGTTTGAAAAAAAAAATGAAAAACAAATAGGTTTTTTGTGTTGGATAAAAAAAACGAGAACGTCCGCTTCGTTCAATCGATTTGAGTTGATGTAGTTGAAGATGAATTGAAAGTTCACAGTAAATTAATTGAAAATAGATTGCAAAAGAGTGGAAAAGTAATTGAAGATTGATTGAAGATTAATTGAAGAGAATGGAAAAATAATGGGAAAATATTTAAAAAATTAAATGTAAATCAATTGAAAATGGATTGGAATTAAATTGACCATTCTTCAAAAGCTTACGATAAATGAGAATTTATTAAAATAAAATGTCCATTGATATCTTGGATAAGAAATTAATTAATGGCTTATATAAGAAGTGAGTTAATAAATTATATAAAAATAATGTTTAAATAAGTTGAGACTAATTGATAAAAAAAAAATGATCGAATGATCAAAGGTGGACTTCATGAAAGAACGACGTATTCAAAAAAATGAATTGAAAATTGTTCTAGTGTGAATAAAAAATAAGAGTAACTCGAGATTAATTAGTCAAAAAAATGATTCAACGATCAGCAACATAATAAGTAATGCACTTTATCAAATTCATCAACAATTGACATAAAGACAATTAAGCATAAAAACTCATTGAATCGATCAATAACGAGAGTATTCGACAAATAAACAACGTAATTAATAATGAAGAATCAACCAATGAAATAATGATATAAAATTAGTTGAGAAAAAACGTTTTAACAATAGTGGCTGAAAGATCAGCGTGCTTAATAAATAAACAACGTACTACACAAATTCAATAAACAAAATCGCTCATAAGTTCATTAGAAACAGAATAAATAAATATCACTGATAAAAAAACACTCGAATGATGATGAGTCTCATGAATCGTTGAATCATTATCAGTCTTATCAATAAAATACGAAAGATCGTTTCTTTTCGAACCAATTTCCGCTTTCCCAAAAAAAATATGACGTGAACAATTCAGTACTTGGTGGCTTTTTGAAATCTTACCGATCCAGCGCACGTCTCTTTATTTAATAATCTCGCGATGTCTGCACTCCCTTAGCCACCTGATGCAACGAGCCATGTCCGACGAAAGAGGAGAAAACAATTTCCTTTGACGTTCCCGTCCAATTGTGTCGAGAGGGATAAAAATGAATCGTAGAATGAGAAGGAATGAGCGAGTATATCGCGTGGCTAAAGAGGCACCTCGTGATGGGTGTATAGCGAGGCAATAATGTAAGTGGCGTGTGGAGCGCGGACACGAGCCTTATAGACGACACTCATCGGCCCCGAACCGAAAGGTGATTCGCGTCGGTCCAAACTGGCGGCGCATGACAAACTGGCTTTGAGGCGTTCGGACATCGTGAACGAAACCTCCTCGAGGGCTCTCTGTGCGAAGAGAGAGAGAGAGAGAGAGAGAGAGAGAGAGAGTGAGAGAGAGAGAGAGAGAGAGAGAGAGAGAAAATTAACAATTTCTCTCTCTCTCTCTCTCTCTCTCTCTCTCTCTCTCTCTCTCTCTCTCTCTCTCTCTCTCTTTTTCTCGCTCTCTCTACCTTTCTCTTGTTTGCTCTTTCTCTCTCTATTTCTCCCTTTCTACCTTTGTCGCTCTCTCTTTCTCGAAGCCTTTGCATTCCCGAGCCCTTGGACCCTACAATGGTTTGGAGTTTGTGCTCTCTTCCTTCGTTCATTCCACTCTCTCTCTCTCTCTCTCTCTCTCTCTCTCTCTCTCTCTCTCTCTCTCTCTCTCTCTCTCTCCCTTCCTCCTCGTGGAAACCCTTTTCCTCTAAGGATGACGAACAAAAGGAGAAAGGACTCAACGCAATCACCCTCGCCCTACAATCCAAGTCCCATTTATTCCCTCACACATCAAAATGGGCCGGAATTGCATCTTTCCAAACACTTATACATTTGATGCGTCTGACCAATCGAGGAAAGACATAATAAAACTTCCAAAGCGAATTGAAAAAATATTGACTACTGAAAAAAATTCACAATTTTAAGTACCTGTAAATTTGACTCACTGACTAGTTGAAAACGGAGGAAAAAGCAGCCTGCCTTGTATGAATCTAATTAACTACTGATGGTAAAGAAGATCAATAAGCGCCATCGCTCTAGATTATTTTCGGTAGTAATTACAATCGTTGAAAACGACGTCCCGAATTGTGAACGTTTTTGTGCCCTTATCTTGGAGAAGCTCGACCATCCTGTCCTGGAAGCCGCTCGATCCTCCAGCATCAATTTATGCTATAGGACTCTAGCCTCGATCCTCCAGGGTTAATTTATACCATAGAACCCCAGGCTCGATCCTCCAGGATCAATTTATCCGCTAGACTCCAGACTGGATCTTCCAGGATCCATTTATCCGCTAGGACTCCAGGCTGGATCTTCCAGGATCCATTTAGGCGATCGGACTCCAGGCTTGATACTCCAGAATCAATTTATCCGCTAGGACTCCAGGCTTGATCCTCCAGGATCAATTTGTACTATAGGACTCCAGGCTTCATCCTCCAGGATGAATTTATCCGTTAGGACTCCAGCCTGGATCCTCCAGGATCAATTTGTACTATAGGACTCCAGGCTTGGTCCTCCAGGATCAATTTATCCGCTAGGACACCAGGCTCGATTCTCCAGGATCGATTTACACAGTAGAACTCCAGGCTCGATTCTCCAGGATCAATTTACACTATAGGACTCCAGGCTCGATCCTTCAGGATCAATTTATCCGCTAGGACTCCAGGCTCGATTCTCCAGAATCAATTTACACGATAGGACTCCAGGCTCGATCATCCAGGATCAATTTGTACTATAAGACTCCAGGCTCGATCCTCCAGGATCAATTTATCCGCTAGGACTCCAGGCTGGATCCTCCAGGATCAATTTATCCGCCAGGACTCCAGGCTGGATCCTCCAGGATGAATTTATCCGCCAGGACTCCAGGCTCGATCCTCCAGGATCAATTTATCCGCTAGGACTCCAGGCTGGATCCTCCAGGATCAATTTATCCGCCAGGACTCCAGGCTGGATCCTCCAGGATCAACTTATCCGCCAGGACTCCAGGCCGGATCCTCCAGGATCAATTTATCCGCTAGGACTCCAAGCTCGATCCTCCAGGATCAATTTACACTACAGGACTCCAGGCTCGATTCTCCAGGATCAATTTGTACCATAAGACTCCAGGCTCGATTTTCCAGGATCAATTTATCCCCAGGACTCCAGGCTCGATCCTCTAGGATCTCTGGATACGACTCCACGCTCGATCCTCCAGCATCAATCAATATTATGGGTTTCCAGGCTCAATTCTCCAGGATAAATTTGAAAGATAGAACACGCGAGGAAGATGCCAGCTTTCTTTTGCCTCCAAACCTCGAACGAGGTGCCATTCGCAATTACGAATCCTCAAGCCTCTCCCGCGCCTCATCATCCCTTCAAGCACACACACCCGAACCGACTCTCGCACACTTTCCTTCCTCATGCGAGCCCGAGGTCGTGCTTTGTGCCGCGTTCTAAATAACGCTCCACCTAATTCCTCGCAGATACGTGGGCCTCTCAAATTCGCGTCTTTCCGAAACGACTGGCGAGCCCCCGACTCCTTAATTGCCAAGACCTCAATGACGATGCTAAAGGAATGTGAAAAAAAATTCACCGCATGTGGAGCTTTTTTCCCGGCCAAGTCTAGCGGACGTTCCGGGACGCCGAGCAAGGACGCGTGTTTTTTGACGAGGACATCTCGACGAACCGCGTCTGTGCACGAGTAAAGCTCGGGAAATGTGGAGCTTTATTTGAGTGCGACTCGCCACGATGGTTCGGAGCTCGACACGGAGGAGAGCACAGCCAACCGTCGACTTACACACACGCGCACGTACATGCAAACAAAAATAAAAAATAAACCAGGGTTGGGCATCGATTTTTTTAAATTTATCAATAATAAAGAAACTTATTCAAAATTCGTTCCGAAAATGAATAAAGAATCCCACTGGATTCAGTATTCATTCCGAAAATGAATAATGAATCCTACTAGGATTTAGTATTTTTTTTTTAAATTAATAATGAATCTTACTGAATTCAGTATTCATTTCAACATAAGTAATAAATCCAACTCGATTCAGTATTTATTCCGTATTCGGATATCATAAAATTGAATAATCTGGAAAAATGGACAATGGAAATGAGACAAATATACTGTCCCAGTTCTACCCCCATTCCTTCAGTTACTAGATACTAAGAGTGCGATTTCCCTTGTGTAAATATAATGTAATCGGACGATAATGTTTCAATAGAATAAACATGTTTTCTGTCAATTTTTCCAGATTATTCAATTTGATCATATCCGAATACGGAATGAATACTGAATCGAATTGGATTCATTACTTATGTTGAAGTGAATACTGAATTCAGTTGGATTCATTATTCATTTCTAAATGAGTACTGCATCCAGTAGGATTCATTATTCATTTTCGGAACGAATACTGAATCCAACTGGATTCATTATTTATTCTCAGAACGAATACTGAATCGAGGTGGATTCATTATCGAAAAAAATGAATATCCATCTGACATGTATTCGGTATTATTTTCCTACTCGAATACTAAAAGTATTCGAGTATGCCCATCTCTGAAAGAAACCATCGGCAGTTCAGTGGGTTACGCGATGGTTTTTCACAAAGTTCTTCGTAGCTGAAAATTATTTGTAATTATTGTATTGTTTTCCATAATGTCTGCCTTTTTTTAATACTTATTTTGGATTCATTTTTCAGTGCGTTTGAGCACTTTTAACATACTTCATTTTATTTCCTTTTTTAGCAGTTTTGGTTTATCTGCGGAGTGAGTATATATATATATATACATAAACTCACCCCGCAGATAAACCAAAACTGCTAAAAAAGTAAAATAAAATGTACCTTATGTTAAAATAAAAAATATTCGTACTTTTCAAATTAATAATTTGTTTATTGATAAATTAATATGTCAGCTCATTTTGAGACACCCTTTATATATATATATATATATATATATATATATATATATATTAGGGTGATTCGTTTCGGGGTAACTTTTTTTCTGACCCATCGTGCCCGAAAACCTTTAGTTGGCACCCAAAAACGAAGTTTCGTGGAAGGGGGGTGTTGTCAAAAAATATTTAGAGGTCGCGAATCAAAATTGAAGGTTTCCCATTTGATTAGCATTGAAAAAAATGTTTTTCTCATTATTAGTGTTACCATTCCGCGAATTTTGATATCGCGATATTTTCCAAGTGGGTTCTCATAGGAAATATGATACTTTACAATAAAGTTCATTGAGCCATGTCCGCAAATTCAACCGTTTCAGCGGTATCATTATTTCAAGTGTATATTGTATGAAAATATCTATTCAAACGTCTGTAACGGCTAAGCTATTAGATATATCGAAAAAAATTCAAATGAGAACTTTGTAGAGAAAGTAATTTGCTACAAAAAAGTCTTATAAGCCGAGCACGAAAATTCAACTCTTTCTCAGCTATAGGTGGATGAAGTAAAATGAATAGATTTTTTTTTTGTTTAAAAAAAATCTATTTATTTTACTTCATCCATCTGTAGCTGAGAAAGAGTTGAATTTTCGGGCTCGGCTTATAAGACTTTTTTGTAGCAAATTACTTTCTCTACAAAGTTCTCATTTGAATTTTTTTCGATATATCTAATAGCTTAGGCGTTACAGCCGTTTGAATATATATTTTGCACAATATTCACTTCAAATAATGATGCCGCTGAAACGGTTGAATTTACGGCCATGGCTCAATGAACTTTATTGTAAAGTATCATATTTCCTATGAGAACCCACTTGGAAAATATCGCGATAACAAAATTCGCGGAATGTTAACACTAATAATGAGAAAAACATTTTTTTTCAATGTTAATCAAATGGGAAACCTTCAATTTTGATTCGCGACCTCTAAATATTTTTTGACAACACCCCCCTTCCACGAAACTTCGTTTTTGGGTGCCAACTAAAGGTTTTCGGGCACGATGGGTCAAAAACAAAAAAGTTGCCCTGAAACGAATCACCCTAATATATATATATATATATATATAAAGGATGTTTTTGATCAATTTTAATTTAATTTAATTTATCAATAAAACGTATTATTTATTTGAAAGGTACGAATATCTTTATTTTAATAAAGGGTACAAACAGGGAGGTTATGTGTGGAATGGCCATCACTTTGAGCATTTGTTACAATAAATGTTATGCACCAAAAATTCAATCACATTATTGGCATATTCTTATTGTCAATACCATGACGATTTCCCGTTTTTACACTTGTATGTGGTGAAAAATAATTTCAAGGTCATGATATCATAGGTCGTTGGATTCGTCTGAACATCAGCTACAACGTCTTATTAAAAACTAAAAACATGTTCCCATTTGGAAAACCATTGATGACCTTGAGAACGCAAAAACGATGACCTTGACAAAAATGTATTTTTCACCCCTGTATCAGCCCTTTGAAATCAATCAAATTACCTCGTGACTCTTTTTTCGTCACTCTAAAGGCAACGGAGATATTTGGGGTGGCCACGTTAAATGGTCCACCCTGTATATGTACATACTAAATTAATTACATTAGTATTATATAATTACAATAATATTAAATGATATTAGAGAAAGCTAAAAAATACTGCCAATATTTTTTACCCATTTTCATTCATTGACGATGTGCTTTGTGTGCTATTTCTGCGCATTTATTCATATTCTGTTATCATTGTCATTATTAGTATCATTATTATTATTATTAGTATTATTATTGTATACATATGTATGATCATCACGTCACACTAATTATAATAATTTAATGATAATATATTCTATAATATTATACTCTCATATAATATTACATACATAATCCATATTCCAGGTCACCTCACTCAACTATTTCCCTCGTTATCGCTGAGTATAGATTTCCATATCGGAAAATCCCACTCCTGGTGTCGAAGAAACACCTAATCTTTTTTAAAAAAATGTCCTCCAATCCTTACCTTTCTGCGGCTGAAAAAATCGAGAAGTCCTTAGGCCGTTTTTCAAATGCTGAACAAATTTACATACGTTTAAGACCTGCTTTGTGCATTTTATACCAAAGCTCAATTTCTGCTTCCGAGTTTGGAAGTCGGAAGAGTCCTTTTCAGTCTTGCAGGTAAAGAAAACTTAAAAAATATGGTTTCAGCAGAAATTTCTTTTGGGTGGGATGTATACCATTCTAAATTCTTCTTTGATCATCTTAAATCCTGTTTTTGCTATGTTATCTATTCTGTATTATGAAAGCGGTGTTGTCTAGTTCGCTCCCTTCTCTCTCTCTCTCTCTCTCTCTCTCTCTCTCTCTCTCTCTCTCTTTCTCTCTTCTACTTTTTCTTTCTTTTTCGTTATACTGGTGATTTGAATTTACCGGAACAGGAAAGACTTCGATTAATTTTTTGAGCAGAAGCCAATCCCTCGAGCTTTATAAATGTTACACACATTCTATCTATTTTAGAACGCACGTTGTTTGTCACTTTTGAAGTTCTTTCATTTGCTTCCCTTTGAATTGTTTACCGAGAAAAATACTCTGCTTTTGGTTTTTCGTATGCCATTTCTACCAATAATATGATCGACAATAACTAAGCAACTTTTGAAAGGGGTAAGACCGCTGTAGAGGGGAAGAAAAGAAGTATACTTTGGGAATTTTTTTTAGCCGGACAATGGAATAAATCAAAATTCTGAAGAAGGTCGTTTACTGTACATATCATAAACTGTATAAACTATTTTTTTCAAAGTAATACAAAACAAAATGGCCGCTACACAGCTTTTCTTCGACGAAGACTTTTTTCATAGGCGCGCGACTCAACTAACGGCACCCGCAATTTTTAATGTACAGTGAATAAAAAAAATTCTTTCGTTCATACATGTGTATAGCTACGTACGTAGCTATTATAGAAGTGATAATAGATAATAGTGAAGAATAGAAGTACGTAGGATTTTTTGATACATCGATTTTTGCAAAAACCGCGGGTTTTTTAAATAAAAGTTCAAAATTGTCAAATTAACATCGTCCGAAAGTTGTTTATAAAAAAAAACTATATAATATATCGAGAAAATCCTACGTACTGCTATTCAGATAGTAATTGTGAATATACAGTTAAAATTCCGAGTCAATCGGTCAGGATTTGTTCGAGTTATGAGTCCGGCCGACTTGAGAAATGTACTTTCGAGAAGAACGCGTTTAAAGTTTTCGGTACGGATTGCATCGGACTGCGACCCATATAGGGTCGCCTATCGTAACAAAAATGCCAGCATTCAGCCATTAAACGGTTTGCTGATAATCGGCCAATAATTTGTCGACCAGCATTGGCGTACTGTAGGCGGATGAACGGCTTGCCAGATCTATGCCAGCCATTCGTGGGCCAATACTATCGCACCGATAATATGGCAATCAGCATTGGGGTATCGTAGGCAGATGAACGGCTTGCCAGATCTATGCCAGCCATTGGTGGGCCAATACCATCGCACCGATAATATGGCGATCAGCATTGGGGTATCGCAGGCGGATGAACGGCTTGCCAGAACTATTCCAGCCATTGATGGTTGGTTTTTGGGCGTTTTGCAAATGCAGGTCGTTAAACTGTAACACGTAAAAACAAGGGATAAGGTTTCGAAAAGCATATCCTACTGATGAAGCTGAAATTTTGCACCGACCTTCTTTTCAATATTTTAAGAGAACCTTTAAAAGGATATTGGCGACTAGCAATAATTTTCGATATATCGGATATTGAAAGTTATTTATTGTACTGCGCTTCTACTATATTAAATAAATCCAAACAAAGCCATCCCACATGGCAAGTGATATGCACATACGGGCGAGCACTGTTTGCCAGGAAGCAGCGCGGCCGGAGGAGTGGGGGGTGTCTATCGGATATATAGATATACTCGTATGGCGTGAAATAATAAACTTTACAATGCGATGTATCGAAAACTATTGCTAGTCGTCAAAAATCCGTTAACGGTTTCTTTTAGGATAATGAGAGGAAGTTCGGTGCAAAATTTCAGCTCGATCAGATGAGTATGCTGTTCGGAACTTCACCCAAAACGAGCGAGTTATTTTTACAGCCTAAATGGACTAAAAAAATTGTCGGTAAACTTTAATGTGACGAATAAAATTATCGGCATAAAAGTAAGGAACGAACAAACGATGGATTCTGTAAGTGTTAGAATGGCTAAGTGGGTAGGGCGCTCGACACTAGAACGAAAGGCGCAGGTTCGAATCCGATGAAAGGTAAAAACTTGAACAATGCAGAAAGCGTTTTTAATGCAATTATTCTTTGTACATGGACATAAGTAAAGCATAAGAAAACGAAAAAGATACTACTAGAATTTTTATATTCATAATTTGTCAATTTTTTGTTTTTCATTTCCGGCAGAAGATCTGGCAGCCGTTGCTGGGCCAATATGGGCGTATGATAGTTGGCCAAGTCTTAGCAGCCATTCATGGTTTACCATTACCAACCATGCATGGTGCGGATCTGGCCCGTTTATATAGCCATTACCGCGCCATCGTTTGTTCTCTGGCAACCAGTCGTGGGCCATTACTGTGCCTATTGTAAAACCCTATTTGGGGAGGGGCTGCGCCAAAATTCAAAATTTAAGTATTTAGACATTTTTCCCATCTTAATCCTTTGAGTTTGTCATTTTTAAGATATTAAGGCATCTTTTACGAAAATTAAAAAAAATCGTTTTTTTTTAAATTTCTACAGTGGCCTCACCCCTTGGATGGATGGATGGATGGATGGATGGATGGATGGATGAACTGTAAAGAGCACCACCTCACAATTTGCGGTCATTATAAAAAATACAAGGCTTTTCATACAATCATTTCTGGCTTTCAAAAAGCTGGCGATTTTGTTCGCCCAACGAAAATTCGGAAAATTACGATGCTGCAGGACTCAACACTTGCTCCGCAGCCCCAAACAAGAATTAGTGTTATCAAGCTTCCTTCTTTCATGAGAAGATTCTCATAAAACAAGATTAATGTCTGCCGGTAGAGGGTCGGCAGAGGGCGGGATGGTGGGGGAGTAGATAAATGGAAAATGAGCCTGACGTTGGAGGGAAGAAATTCGTGTTCGCATTTATAGATATACGCGCTTTTGATAAAACTGCGTGATGATACCAGGAGACGGATTGCCAAAGGCACGATCCAAGCTTCATTACAGATTAGTTTTCCCCGTTCCGTTCCCCCCTTCCTCCTCCATGTCCTCATCAAGAACCTAAGGGAAAATGTCCCACGGTTTCTTGAACGCCGAAGCCGAATCAGCAGTCGTGCTCAAGGGACGAGCTCAATTCCAAGTTTTTCCTCGAATCAATGAATCGTGCGGCTCAACTTGCCAACTTGTACGAGAAATCGACATCAATTTTCTCCCTCCATTCGTCACGATTTAACAAGGATCGTTGATGACCCGCGACGTTGCTGGTGAAAAAAAATTTTCTCGAGTACTCTGGATCCAAAGCTTTTTTGGGTCAACTACGAACGTCAAGTTTTTATTCAATAAAGCAAGAGAGAGAGAGAGAGCCTTCCTCGATGGCGAGGAGTTGCTGAAAATATCAATTTGTTGTTTACCGCGAGAAAAGTTAGTTTACTGGTGATCGATGTGCAACAAACCACGAAAATATGCCGGAGGATAATATAATTATAGCTCAACCGGAAAATATGTACATATATACGTCATACGCAGGGGAATTTCGATTGAAATTTAAATGAATATTTCATTAAAATTTATATAACAATGGCATTTTCATTTATTATAACATTTATTTGTTATAATTTATATCAAAATATTATTTATGGAAAGAATTGTAATTAGACAGCTTTAATGCATTTTTTCAATGCAATGAATGAATCTTAGATATATGTATTCTATCGAAATTTATTTTTAATTCTACTAAAGTTTATATAGAAATGCCATTGTTGCTTATTATAAAATTTATTTATGTATATTAAAAAATTAGAGGATCATGATTTAATTTTAATACATTTTGCTTTGAGAAAATACATTAATACTTTTTTCAATGCAATAAATAAATCTTATCTATATATAAATATATATATCCTAAGAAAATTGCGTTTTTGATTAATTATGAAATGTTTTAGTTCATTGAAAAATATTTTTTACCTTAAAATGGCAACCTGTTACCAAAAATATGAATTTGTTGTTTTTACCGCGAAAAAAGTTTGTTTACTGGTGATCTATCTGCAACAAACCGCGTAAATATGCCGAAACATAATATAATTATAGTTTACCCAGGAAATACGTGTATATACATATATATATACACACGTCATACACAGGGCAATTACCAGAGGAGCGGCGAGGGCTCCCGTAATTGGATTACATCGTCTGCGATGTTCTGGTTATAACGCATGAAGGGACGATTCTCGTGATGCGGAAGGTGGCGAAAGTCGAGAGGGTTGAAGTAATTTTGATGATCGACGCCAGGACCCTCCGTCGTCCTCTCTCTCACCCTCCTCTTCCTCCCTCTCTCTCTCTCTCGCCCTTGACAAGTTCCACGGAAAGGAGAAATTTTATCATTAATTGGACTTTTCGGGTAAACTACTCCAACTTTTGGCACAGTGGGCGACGAGATAAAATCGAGTATAGTATGTGTATACATATGTGCTATGTATACGTATACTCATATATAGATCGTCTCGATTTCCTACAAGGAAGTGTCTTAATTCTCTTCGCCAAGACCTGACGGAAGTTCTTCCGTAACGAAGAGGGTAACTTTTGCCCGTGGAAGCCAACGAACGCTGGAATTCATCTAATGTGCCCACCACACATTCTTCCCTTTGATATATATATATATGCGTGCGTGTGCTGCGTATGTTACACTTAATGCCACGAACGCCTTCGGTCTATTGCGTGCCATGTGTATTTTATTTCCCGAACACGCTGCAAGAAACATAAAACTGTCTATAAACGTTTCGCCTCTCCGCTTTTACACCCCGCAAAACATACGCACACGTATATATATAGGTGGAAAAGTGACTATGAAGACATTTGAGTTCGAAGCCCATCCTCATTGCATATTGTCCCCATACTCAACATTGCGTAATCCCGAACGTGGCTGAAAGCACATTTAGATAAATGTAGGGACATTTGCGTTGCGGTTATTTCGAGAGACCTGTTCACAAAATCAAGGATTCGTTTGAAAAATTGAGGGTCCTTGTCAAGACAGTCAGATTGGCTGATAGGCAACGGTGCATAGATATGGCAGGTTCATGAGGTTTTTGATCCTTGTGTGTGTGTGTGTGTGTGTGCGTGTGTGTTCCATTGAAGTTTATATAGAAATGCAAGTTTCATTTATTAGAAAAGTGTTTTATCTAAAAATTCGTAAAAATTATGACTGCATAGCTTCAACGTTTTTTTGCAATGCAATTAATAAATGTTAGATATAGTATGTACATATATATTCATATATATATATATTATATTAGGATTTGCAGACCAATTTCATAAATAGTTATGTAAGAATGCAAACTTTCAACTATACCAAGTATTTATTCATTGAAAAAATATTATTTACATAAAAAAATTTATCATACAAAGAACTGGGCACTGTTTCATTCGACATAAGGATTTCTGAGGATTTACGAATCCATACGAGCCTACCGATTGTTCCAGCTACTGCCCAAAAATCCTTGCTTCGATATTATCAAATGCGATCAATTTTAAATACCACTGAACACCGTGTCCACTTGATTCACCAACTTTATAATGAAAAAAAGTCTCACTGAGACCTTGTCACGACTCTTGTTCACTGCAACCGAGAGAAAAGTCCCTGGCATTTAAGGCGTTACCCCCACTTGTAGCGCAAAAAAAGGCCTTTTTCATGAATTTTTTAAAAGAAAACGACTAAACTTTTTTAATCAATCAATATACCATCTTAAAGAACACATCTTGAAGAACTTTCAGTAATTTTTTTATTGAAAAATATTACATTGTTTCGTGGCAAATGGCCGTCAATGAAATAATGTTTTTATATACACGGTTTGCGGTGACCAACATTGCGGCGAAGTGGATCATCTGAAAAAAAAAAATGCGGATGGATTTAGTCAAATATAAGTAAGCCTGCAAAATTTCAAGAAGATCGGTTCATTAGTGTTCGAGTAATCTTGGTCACCGACTTCAGAAATGCCATTTTAAGAAAAACGCGTTTAAAGTTTCAATTTCAGTTTTCACGAAGAAAATATTTTTTTTGTAAACTTACATAGAGTCATCTATTCCGGGCATCAAAAAAAACTGCACTTCAAATTGCACTTCAAAAAAATGCAATAAAAAAAATCGATTTTTTCAAAATCGCAAGTGGGGGTAACCCCTTAAAACAAACGCCCATGGTAAAAGACGGGGTAGCAAAGTTCGTTATAGTTTATTGATACCGCAATCAAAATATGGTTAACACGACTATAAGCGAAAAGTATACATAAACATGCGATTTGGGTGGCGTGTTTGACTATCTATTATCCCCGAAACGATTATTCACTATTGTTAAAGACTAGACAATACAGATATGGTTAACTCAGTGCTATACCAAAATCGGCGTACAAGTACTAATGTTGTATACTGTACGTTAGCTTTAGTTCAGTCAAACTTCTAATATTCTTTTCAAGATTGTAAATTTCATATGGTTAACATTCACGTTTATCGAGTATAATTTGTTAGAAGACCTTATGAAAAGTGACTATTCGAAAAAAATTATAGAAAAGTGTACTTATAGCGAAGACTATCATTTACAGTTCGAGCAACCGCAGCTTGATAGTTTTAAGAATTACGCATGTCTGACAAACTGTTGCATAGTATGTTTGTTGCATTGCAAAAGTAGGATATCAGTTCAACACTTCTTCTTGTAGTTCACCTTCCGTTCTTATAGGACACACATTACTATGCATTTAGCAGGCTGTATCATATAATATGGTATAAATCACTATTATATGGTACAAAACTATTGCGAAGCGCCAAAAATCCATTTAAACAGTTACTTATATTATAAAAAAAAGATCTGTGCACAATTTCACCTAAATCGCAGGTAACAGCTATTCGGAAGAACAGCCGGAATTACTATTGTCTCTTATGCCATATCTGTGCTCGAGATGCCAAAAAGTACTCGGTAGCGTAGTGGCAGCGTGCGTAGGATACGCGGAAGGTAGGCAGTTAGGTTCTAGGTTCGATTCCGATTAGGCGAAATATTTTCATCGAGATAAATCATTACAGGAGGTCAGGGAATGGCGAATTATAATAAAAAATCAACGAGGTAGAACTCTCAGTTGCGTACTTTATTTTATTTTGGATTTATGAAATATTCGATGCATTTAGTAGACGGGCATTGATGCCTTGTACCGACACTTGAAGAACACACTAAATACACATATAGGAGGTCGTATCTTATATTTAATATGGTACAAATCACTATTTGTTGTTGAAACGCTTTTTTTGTTGTAGAAAATGCATTCAAAACTATATAATTTGTTCGCGATAATTTTTTAGATAGTTTCAATAATATATTGTTCTCGGCTAACAATATATCTTTTGAATGAAAAAAAAAACACTTTTCATTTTATCATGTTATTAAAGTCAATAGTGTTTTGTTTGGACTAATAAATCCGATTATTTATACCAACAATTTTACAATTGAATCAACGAAATTTCATTCAATAACACCAATGATATTGGATCAATGATTTCGTTTCTCAGTGTATGTGCATAATTCCTGCAACTGCTAAAATATCAATAAGCAGTACGATTAATTTGGCAGTAACTATGGCTATAAAATATTATTATCCCATCAGGGAAATATAAAATATAGTTAAAATGAGATTGAGCACACCATACTTGTCTCTGAGAGCACCATCATCAATTTGATCCAACGACAAACGAGGGCATTCTCCATTAAAAAAAGGGAGGCGGGCAATTTTCGTGATCGACGTCCATCGAAATTATTTTCCGAATTATCCGCTCGAGTGAAGAACCTGCCTAGGGCAAACCACCAAAAAAATCGTATATAATTAACTTTACGGATCGAACGTGAATTTGCAGAGGACATGTCCAAAAATTTCCGTGTAAAGAGCGGAATTGTGAATATTTTCCCGCGCGTTTCGTATTTCTCCCGCCCACGGGGAAAACGCAATTCCGGCGAAACACGCGTTTCATTTACAATTTTCGTTGCTCCTCTACATGGCTACGTCGATCGTTGGAACGCGATTGCAAATTTGCCTCGTAACGCACTTGCCTAAATTGTCTCGTTATCGGCGCGTACCTCGCTCACGTTTTGTTCCCACGATGAAATGACAAACCATGCAAATAGCCGCATACAAATGCACCTCCGCAGCACCACTTTCGGGGGAATTGTTCGATTCGGCCCTTCGGCCGTGCCATATATTTGTTATGGAATAATAACCGTGAAAGCGCAGTTGAATGGATGGATAGACATGAATTTTTGTTTTTTGGTTACATGGCGTAATTGCACAATCAAAATATCACACGACTAAATGTCACCATGACGTAAAAGTCTCGGCGATAAAATGTCACACCAAAATGCGAGTATCGTGGTTTCTTTTTCGTGGACATTTTCACGTGAGAATAGTATAATTCTATGACAGACAACGGTGCACAAAATTCATAAAAAGTTATGTAAAAATGCCATTTTTTAATTATATAATTGATTTGTTCATCAAAAAATATTATCTGTATAAAAATTTATAAAAATTATGATTAGACAGACTGCTGGCAGCTTGGGAAGTATAGTATAACTCTACGTCGCATCCCTTAAATCGTCCCGCTGCGATTTACCATTTTTCTTCTGCATTTTTCGCTGAATTGTTTTTTTCCACTACATTGGTTATTTGGAATTTGCAAAAAATTTATGTTATTGATCATACATTGAACTTATCTCGTGTGAATTTTTATTTTTAAAGAATTCGAAATTTACTTTATTTAGGTATAATGAAGCCTCTGTGTAAAAAATGTAGTCCATTGGCCAGATCGATAACTTCACAATGGTTGGTCTGCAGAATAAAAAGTTAGAAAGTTTTATAATCTACGTAAATGTAGTCGTCGTTGGACGTGGCCGTTTTTCGAAAAAAAAATCACGAAATGGGGGGGATGTTAAAAAAATTTTGGCTAAACTTTTATCTATATTCGGGGGCCCAAAAAGTAGTGAATTAAAAAAAGGACCACGTACAACAATAGCTACGGCGCTTACGGAAAGTTTCGTTTTTGGAAATTGAAAAACAGACAATTATAGAGTTTCAAAATGTTTAAACAGACAATAATTGGTAACTCAAAACTTATTTGCGTCTTAGCTTAATGTGTATTCAATCGACAAACGTCAATAAAATCATCTGTATTCACACAACTAACTAAATGGGACGTGTTGAATTATTTAAAAACTTGGTAATTATTTTTTAAAAACAAAAATACCTCTTATGGTATAGCTATTTTTCTAAAAATAGCATTAACATGAGAGGTAAACGAGTGAGAACCTAATTTTGGAAAATGTTCCAAAAATCACACTCACCATGATAACTCGCAATCCTTAGACATTGGACTAACGTTAGATTTTTCCTAGGTTAGATATGTCCCTAACGAGGTAACCTCTCACCCCCTTAAGGCTTTGCATCGAAATTCCTAACACCGTGCGTGTATATATATATATATATATATATATATATATATATATATATATATACACACACACATATACAGGGTGATTCAGTTCAGGTCGTGCATCCGGCAACTACCGATGCTGGACGATGTTCGGAACGAAGCTACTTAGCCGAATTTTTTAATTCGCAATAGCTTTTAAATGAAAAGCAATAGAATTCTGGAATTCTAGGCCAATCAGAATCGCCGTTACGTACGCGTTGGGCGACGCCTCAGTGTCGGGTTATCAAGGCACCGATTCTAAACATTTGAAAAAGTGGCAGAGTTCAGACGGAATTTCGTATCGCGAACGCGAAAGTTCTTTTGTTCGAACCGAAGTTTGCTGTCCTTCTCTATCAAATGATGAAGCAACGAGTGATCGGCGTTTGTCACATGTGCAATGAATTATGCTGTAACGTCCAGTTCTTTTATTAAAACAATATTTTTATCCAAACATACGTAGATTTTAGGTTCTCGGATAATTCGAATGGGATAAATAAGTCATATGATGTAACGCTCGGTCCCGGCGATATATTTGATGAACTGCCACCGCCGATTAAACCTTCGTCAACAATTTAAAAAAAAACGCATCTAGAAATGTAGAGTGCCCATTGCTCAGCTTTAAATGTTTCAGAGAGTTGACAATAATTACTCGACAAAAAAGGAGGGAAAGGTTTTGCTGATCGCAACGCAAATTAAAAATGCAGAAAAAATACACAGAAAAAGTTGGCTACTAACGGATAATGGGAAAAAAGGAATTGAAAAAGACTCAGAAGTTAAATGGAATACCCTCTGCAATCATAGATCATTGCGCAAAACATTGGCTTCATTTCGTTACGTAGCCGAGTGCAATGGTAGCTGTTCGGAAGCGCTCTTTTGAGCTTTGAGCCGACCACTGTAAATATGATTCCCATAAACAAACGTGAAACATTATTTGAACGAATGGTCTTGCATATTGGATTCGTCTCGACACTGGAAAAAAATTATTGTATGCGTATTTATCAAACTTGAAGAAAAATTAAAGTCGGATCTCATGGAAATCTCCGTTTGGATCAATATTTTTTACAGTTGGGAATAAATACAAGTGCGAATGCAAGTGGTCTCGTTGTGGAACAATCTCTACAATCAGAAAACATTGAGCAAGACATTGGTTTCATTTCTTTTCATAGTCCACTGCAGCAGTAGTAGTTCTGAAACGATATTCTCGATATCGAGGGAGGTAAAATTTTAGAATCATGCATAGGAAACGATTGTTGATGGTTGATGATGCATCTCGATCCGATAAAAAAACGGTTGAAACAGGCGTATTAATCAACGTTAAATCTCATGTGAATTTCTCGTCGAATCGACGACTTTCAAATCAGGAACCGGATGCGAGTCTGCATGCAAGTGGTTCTGTTGTGGAATAATGACTACAAACTGAGAGCGTCGCGGCGAGCATCGGATTCGTTCACGTTCATAGTCCACGACAGCAGTAGCAGCCCTCAACGGCTATTTTCGTGGCGAGAGTGAAACATTTAAAAAAACCACCCACTGGGAACGAGTCCGAAAAGTCTCAAGGTTATTTCGATAATGAAACACAAAACAGAATTTGAATGGACCGTTTTACATGTTGGATTCGTCTCGATTCGATCAAAAACAAATGGTTGAAACAGGCGTATTTATCAACGTTGAATCTCATGTGAATTTTCGTCCGAATCGACGACTTTTAAATCGGGAAACGAATCCGAGTCTGCATGCACGTGTTTCTGTTGTGGAATAATCCCGACAAACTAAGAACGCCGCGCCGAGCATCGGATTCGTTCAGGATCATAGTCCACAGCAGCAATAGTAGTCCTCAACGGCTATTTTCGTGCCGAGGGTGAAACATTTTTAAAAATCACCTTCTGGGAACGAATCCGAACAGTGTCAAGGTTATTTCGATAACGAAACACAAAACAGAATTTGAATGGACCGTTTTACATATTGGATTTGTCTTGATTCGATAAAAAACAAACGGTTGAAACAGGCGAATTTATCAACGTCGAATCTCATGTGATTTTTCGTTCGAATCGATGACTTTTAAATCGGGAAACGAATCCGAGTCTGCATGCAAGTGTTTCTGTTGTGGAATAATCCCTACAAACTGTGAACGCCGCGCCGAGCATCGGATTCGTTCACTTTCATAGTCCACAGCAGCAGTAGTAGTCCTCAATGGCTATTTTCGTGCCGAGGGTGATACATTTTTTAAAAATCACCCACTGGGAACGAATCCGAAAAGTCTCAAGGTTATTTCGATAATGAAACACAAAACAGAATTTGAATGGACCGTTTTTCGTAGTGTATTCGTCTCGATTCGATAAAAAAAACGGATGAAACAGGCGTATTTGTCAACGTCGAATCTCATGTGAATTTCGGTTCGCATCGACGACTTTTATATCGGGAAACGAATCCGAGTATGCATGCAAGTGCTTTTGTTGTGGAATAATCCCTACAAACTGAGAACGCAGCGCCGAGGATCGGATTCGTTCACGTTCATAGTCCACAGCAGCAGTAGTAGTCCTCAATGGCTATTTTCGTGCCGAGGTGATACATTTTTTTAAATTACCCACTGGGAACGATTCCGAACAGTCTCAAGATTATTTCGATAATAACACAAAACAGCATTTGAATAGACCGTTTTCATTTTGGATTCATCTCGGTCCGATAAAAAAAGCGGTTGAAACAGGCGTATTGATCAACGTCGAATCTCATGTGAATTTCTGTTCGAATCGACGACTTTTTATTCGGGAAGCGAATCCGAGTATGCATGGAAGTGTTTTTGTTGAGGAATAATCCCTACAAACTGACAACGCCGCGTCGAGCATCGGATTCGTTCACGTTCATAGTCCACGGCAGCAGTAGTAGTCCGCAACGGCTTTGATCGTGCCGAGGGTGAAACATTTTAAAAAATCACTCACTGGGAACGAGTCCGAAGCATCTCAAGGTTATTTCGATAATTAAACACAAAACAGAATTTGAATGGACCGTTTTACATATTGGATTCGTCTCGATTCGATAAAAAACTAACGGTTGAAACAAGCGTATTTATCAATGTCGAATCTCATGTCAATTTATTTTCGAATCGACGACTTTTAAATCGGGAAACGAATCCGAGTCTGCATGCAAGTGTTTCTGTTAAGGAATAATCCCTACAAACTGAGAACGCCGCGCCAAGCATCGGATTCGTTCACGTTTATAGTCCACAGCAGTTGTAGTAGTCCTCAACGGCTATTTTCGTGCCGAGGGTGATACATTTTTAAAAATTACCCACTGGGAACGATTCCGAACTGTCTCAAGGTTATTTCGATAATTGAACACAAAACAGAATCTGAATGGACCGTTTTACTATTGAATTTGTCTCGATTCGATAAAAAACAAACGGTTGAAACAGGCGTATTTATCAACGCCGAATCTCATGTGAATTTTCATTCGAATCGATGACTTTTAAATCGGGAAACGAATCCGAGTATCCATGCAAGTGTTTTTGTTATGGAATAATCCCTACAAACTGAGAATGCCGCGCCGAGCATCGGATTCGTTCACGTTCATAGCCGTTGAGGACTACTACTGCTGCCGTGGACTATGAACGTGAACGAATCCGATGCTCGACGCGGCATTGTCAGTTTGTAGGGAACCTCAACAAAAACACTTGCATGCATACTCGGATTCGCTTCCCGATTTAAAAGTCGTCGATTCGAACTGAAATTCACATGATATTCGACGTTGATAAATACGCCGATAAATATTTCAACCGCTTTTTTATCGGACCGAGACGAATCCAATATGAAAACCGATCATTTCAAATTCTGTTTTGTGTTTCATTATCGAAATAACCTTGAGACTGTTCGGATTCGTTCCCAGAAGGTGATTTTTTAAAAATGTATCACCTCGGCACGAAAATAGCCATTGCGAACTACTACTCCTGCTGTGGACTATGAACGTGAACGAATCCGATCCTCGGCGCAAAGGTCTGAGTTTGTAGGGATTATTGCACAACAGAAACACTTGCATGGAGACTCGGATTCGTTTCCCGATTTCAAAGTCGTCGATTCGAACGAAAATTCCAACGAGATTCGACGTTGATCAATACGCCTGTTTCAACTGTATGTTTTTTATCGGATCGAGACGAATCCAATATGAAAACCGGTCCATTCAAATTCTGTTTTGTGTTTCATTATGGAAATAACCTTGAGACTGTTCGAATTCGTCCACAGAAGGTGACTTTAAAAAATGTTTCCCCCTCGGCACGAAAAAAGCCGTTGAGGACTACTACTGCTGCTGTGGACTATGAACGTGAACGAATCCGATGCTCGGCGCGGCGTTCTCAGTTTGTAGGGATTATTCCTTAACAGAAACACTTGCATGCAGACTCGGATTCGTTTCCCGATTTAAGAGTCGTCGATTCGAAAATAAATTCACATGAGATTCGACATTGATAAATACGCCTGTTTCAACCGTTTGTTTTTTATCGAATCGAGACGAATCCAATATGTAAAACGGTGCATTCAAATTCTGTTTTGTGTTTAATTATCGAAATAACCTTGAGATGCTTCGGACTCGTTCCCAGTGAGTGATTTTTTAAAATGTTTCATTCTCGGCACGAAAATAGCCGTTGAGGACTACTACTGCTGGTGTGGACTATGAACGTGAACGAATCCGATGCTTGGCGCGGCATTCTCAGTTTGTAGGGATTATTCCATAACAAAAACACTTGCATGCATACTCGGATTCGTTTCCCGATTTAAAAGTCATCGATTCGAACGAAAATTCACATGAGATTCGGCGTTGATAAATACGCCTGTTTCAACCGTTTGTTTTTTATCGAATGGAGACAAATTCAATAGTAAAACGGTCCATTCAGATTCTGTTTTGTGTTCAATTATCGAAATAACCTTGAGACTGTTCGGAATCGTTCCCAGTGGGTAATTTTTAAAAATGTATCACCTTCGGCACGAAAATATCCGTTGAGGACTACTACTGCTGCCGTGGACTATGAACGTGAACGAATCCGATGCTCGACGCGGCATTGTCAGTTTGTAGGGATTATTCCTCAACAAAAACACTTGCATGCATACTCGGATTCGCTTCCCGATTTAAAAGTCGTCGATTCGAACAGAAATTCACATGATATTCGACGTTGATAAATACGCCGATAAATATTTCAACCGCTTGTTTTATCGGACCGAGACGAATCCTATATGAAAACCGATCCATTCAAATTCTGTTTTGTGTTTCATTATCGAAATAACCTTGAGACTGTTCGGATTCGTTTCCAGAAGGTGATTTTTAAAAATGTAACACCCTCGGCACGAAACTAGCCGTTGAGGACTACTACCGCTGCTGTGGACTATGAACGTGAACGAATCCGATGCTCGATGCGGCGTTCTCAGTTTGTATGGATTATTCCACAACAAAAACACTTGCGTGCATGCTCGGATTCGTTTCCCGATTTAAAAGTCGTCGATTCGAAAATAAATTCACATGAGATTCGACATTGATAAATACGCCTATTTCAACCGTTTGTTTTTTATCGAATCGAGACGAATCCAATATGTAAAACGGTGCATTCAAATTCTGTTTTGTGTTTAATTATCGAAATAACCTTGAGATGCTTCGGACTCGTTCCCAGTGAGTGATTTTTCAAAATGTTTCACTCTCGGCACGAAAATAGCCGTTGAGGACTACTACTGCTGGTGTGGACTATGAACGTGAACGAATCCGATGCTCGGCGCGGCATTCTCAGTTTGTAGGGATTATTCCATAACAAAAACACTTGCATGCATACTCGGATTCGTTTCCCGATTTAAAAGTCATCGATTCGAACGAAAATTCACATGAGATTCGGCGTTGATAAATACGCCTGTTTCAACCGTTTGTTTTTAATCGAATGGAGACAAATTCAATAGTAAAACGGTCCATTCAGATTCTGTTTTGTGTTCAATTATCGAAATAACCTTGAGACTGTTCGGAATCGTTCCCAGTGGGTAATTTTTAAAAATGTATCACCCTCGGCACGAAAATAGCCGTTAAGGACTACTACTGCTGCCGTGGACTATGAACGTGAACGAATCCGATGCTCGACGCGGCATTGTCAGTTTGTAGGGATTATTCCTCAACAAAAACACTTGCATGCATACTCGGATTCGCTTCCCGATTTAAAAGTCGTCGATTCGAACAGAAATTCACATGATATTCGACGTTGATAAATACGCCGATAAATATTTCAACCGCTTTTTTTATCGGACCGAGACGAATCCAATATGAAAACCGATCCATTCAAATTCTGTCTTGTGTTTCATTATCGAAATAACCTTGAGACTGTTCGGATTCGTTTCCAGAAGGTGATTTTTAAAAATGTAACACCCTCGGCACGAAACTAGCCGTTGAGGACTACTACCGCTGCTGTGGACTATGAACGTGAACGAATCCGATGCTCGATGCGGCGTTCTCAGTTTGTATGGATTATTCCACAACAAAAACACTTGCATGCATACTCGGATTCGTTTCCCGATTTAAAAGTCGTCGATTTGAAAATAAATTCACATGAGATTCGACATTGATAAATACGCCTGTTTCAACCGTTTGTTTTTTATCGAATCGAGACGAATCCAATATGTAAAACGGTGCATTCAAATTCTGTTTTGTGTTTAATTATCGAAATAACCTTGAGATGCTTCGGACTCGTTCCCAGTGAGTGATTTTTTAAAATGTTTCACTCTCGGCACGAAAATAGCCGTTGAGGACTACTACTGCTGGTGTGGACTATGAACGTGAACGAATCCGATGCTCGGCGCGGCATTCTCAGTTTGTAGGGATTATTCCATAACAAAAACACTTGCATGCATACTCGGATTGGTTTCCCGATTTAAAAGTCATCGATTCGAACGAAAATTCACATGAGATTCGGCGTTGATAAATACGCCTGTTTCAACCGTTTGTTTTTTATCGAATCGAGACAAATTCAATAGTAAAACGGTCCATTCAGATTCTGTTTTGTGTTCAATTATCGAAATAACCTTGAGACTGTTCGGAATCGTTCCCAGTGGGTAATTTTTAAAAATGTATCACCCTCGGCACGAAAATAGCCGTTGAGGACTACTACTGCTGCCGTGGACTATGAACGTGAACGAATCCGATGCTCGACGCGGCATTGTCAGTTTGTAGGGATTATTCCTCAACAAAAACACTTGCATGCATACTCGGATTCGCTTCCCGATTTAAAAGTCGTCGATTCGAACAGAAATTCACATGATATTCGACGTTGATAAATACGCCGATAAATATTTCAACCGCTTTTTTTATCGGACCGAGACGAATCCAATATGAAAACCGATCCAGTGAAATTCTGTTTTGTGTTTCATTATCGAAATAACCTTGAGACTGTTCGGATTCGTTTCCAGAAGGTGATTTTTAAAAATGTAACACCCTCGGCACGAAACTAGCCGTTGAGGACTGCTACCGCTGCTGTGGACTATGAACGTGAACGAATCCGATGCTCGATGCGGCGTTCTCAGTTTGTATGGATTATTCCACAACAAAAACACTTGCATGCATACTCGGATTCGTTTCCCGATTTAAAAGTCGTCGATTCGAACAGAAATTCACATGAGATTTGACGTTGATAAATACGCCTGTTTCAACCGCATTTTTTATCGGACCGAGATGAATCCAAAATGAAAACGGTTTACTCAAATTCTATTTTGTTTCATTATCGAAATAACCTTGAGACTGTTCGGAATCGTTCCCAGTGGGTAATTTTTTAAAATGTATCACACTCGGCATGAAAATAGCCGTTGAGGACTACTACTGCTGCTGTGGACTATGAACGTGAACGAATCCGATGCCTGGCGCGGCTTTCCCAGTATGTAGGGATTATTCCACAACAGAAACACATGCATGCAGACTCGGATTCGTTTCCCGATTTAAAAGTCGTCGATTCGAACAGAAATTCACATGAGATTCGACGTTGATAAATACGCCTGTTTCAACCGGTTTTTTTTATCGGATCGAGACGAATCCAATATGAAAACCGATCCATTCAAATTCTGTTTTGTGTTTCATTATCGAAATAACCTTGAGACTGTTCGGATTCGTTTCCAGAAGGTGATTTTTAAAAATATAACACCCTCGGCACGAAAATCGCCGTTGAGGACTACTACTGCTGCTGTGGACTATGAACGTGAACGAATCCGATGCTCGACGCGGCGTTCTCAGTTTGTAGGGATTATTTCACAACAAAAACACTTGCATGCATACTCGGATTCGTTTCCCGATTTAAAAGTCGTCGATTTGAAAATAAATTCACATGAGATTCGACATTGATAAATACGCCTGTTTCAACCGTTTGTTTTTTATCGAATCGAGACGAATCCAATATGTAAAACGGTCCATTCAAATTCTGTTTTGTGTTTAATTATCGAAATAACCTTGAGATGCTTCGGACTCGTTCCCAGTGAGTGATTTTTTAAAATGTTTCACTCTCGGCACGAAAATAGCCGTTGAGGACTACTACTGCTGGTGTGGACTATGAACGTGAACGAATCCGATGCTCGGCGCGGCATTCTCAGTTTGTAGGGATTATTCCATAACAAAAACACTTGCATGCATACTCGGATTGGTTTCCCGATTTAAAAGTCATCGATTCGAACGAAAATTCACATGAGATTCGGCGTTGATAAATACGCCTGTTTCAACCGTTTGTTTTTTATCGAATCGAGACAAATTCAATAGTAAAACGGTCCATTCAGATTCTGTTTTGTGTTCAATTATCGAAATAACCTTGAGACTGTTCGGAATCGTTCCCAGTGGGTAATTTTTAAAAATGTATCACCCTCGGCACGAAAATAGCCGTTGAGGACTACTACTGCTGCCGTGGACTATGAACGTGAACGAATCCGATGCTCGACGCGGCATTGTCAGTTTGTAGGGATTATTCCTCAACAAAAACACTTGCATGCATACTCGGATTCGCTTCCCGATTTAAAAGTCGTCGATTCGAACAGAAATTCACATGATATTCGACGTTGATAAATACGCCGATAAATATTTCAACCGCTTTTTTTATCGGACCGAGACGAATCCAATATGAAAACCGATCCATTGAAATTCTGTTTTGTGTTTCATTATCGAAATAACCTTGAGACTGTTCGGATTCGTTTCCAGAAGGTGATTTTTAAAAATGTAACACCCTCGGCACGAAACTAGCCGTTGAGGACTACTACCGCTGCTGTGGACTATGAACGTGAACGAATCCGATGCTCGATGCGGCGTTCTCAGTTTGTATGGATTATTCCACAACAAAAACACTTGCATGCATACTCGGATTCGTTTCCCGATTTAAAAGTCGTCGATTCGAACAGAAATTCACATGAGATTTGACGTTGATAAATACGCCTGTTTCAACCGCATTTTTTATCGGACCGAGATGAATCCAAAATGAAAACGGTTTACTCAAATTCTATTTTGTTTCATTATCGAAATAACCTTGAGACTGTTCGGAATCGTTCCCAGTGGGTAATTTTTTAAAATGTCTCACACTCGGCATGAAAATAGCCGTTGAGGACTACTACTGCTGCTGTGGACTATGAACGTGAACGAATCCGATGCTCGACGCGGCGTTCTCAGTTTGTAGGGATTATTTCACAACAAAAACACTTGCATGCATACTCGGATTCGTTTCCCGATTTAAAAGTCGTCGATTCGAACAGAAATTCACATGAGATTCGACGTTGATAAATACGCATGTTTCAACCGCTTTTTTTTTTATCGGACCGAGATGGATCCAAAATGAAAACGGTCTATTCAAATTCTGTTTTGTTTCATTATCGAAATAACCTTGAGACTGTTCGGAATCGTTCCCAGTGGGTAATTTTTAAAAATGTATCACCCTCGGCATGAAATAGCCGTTGAGGACTACTAGTGCTGCTGTGGACTATGAACGTGAACGAACCCGATGCTCGGCGCGGCTTTCACAGTTTGTACGAATTATTCCACAACAGAAACACTTGCATGCAGACTCGGATTCGTTTCCCGATTTAAAAGTCATCGATTCGAACGAAAAATCACATGAGATTCGACGTTGATAAATACGCCTGTTCCAACCGTTTTTTTTTTATCGATTCGAGACACATCCAATATGTAAAACGGTCCATTCAAATTCTGTTTTGTGTTTCATTACGCAAATAACCTTGACACTGTTTGGATTCGTTCCCAGAAGGTGATTTTTAAAAATGTTTCACCCTCGGCACGAAAATAGCGGTTGAGGACTACTACTGCTGCTGTGGACTATGATCGTGAACGAATCCGATTCTCGGCGCGGCGTTCTCAGTTTGTCGTGATTATTCGACAACAGAAACACGTGCATGCAGACTCGGATTCGTTTCCCGATTTAAAAGTCGTCGATTCGGTCGAAAATTCACATGAGATTCGACGTTGATAAATACGCCTGTTTCGACCGTTTGTTTTTGATCGAATCGAGACGAACCCAACATGTAAAACGGTCCATTCAAATTCTGTTTTGTGTTTCATTATCGAAATAACCTTGAGACTTTTCGGACTCGTTCCCAGTGGGTGATTTTTTTAAATGTTTCACTCTCGCCACGAAAATAGCCGTTGAGGACTGCTACTGCTGCCGTGGACTATGAACGTGAACGAATCCGATGCTCGCCGCGACGTTCTCAGTTTGTAGGGATTATTCCACAACAGAACCACTTGCATGCAGACTCGGATCCGTTTCCTGATTTGAAAGTCGCCGATTCGACGAGAAATTCACATGAGATTTAACGTTGATTAATACGCCTGTTTCAACCGTTTTTTTATCGGCTCGAGACGCATCATCAACCTCAAACGGTTCTCATTGTTTGGATTCGTTTCCTATGCATGATTCTAAAATTTTACCTCCCTCGATATCGAGAATATCGTTTCAGAACTACTACTGCTGCAGTGGACTATGAAAAGAAATGAAACCAATGTCTTGCTCAATGTTTTCTGATTGTAGAGATTGTTCCACAACGAGACCACTTGCATTCGCACTTGTATTCATTCCCAACTGTAGAAAATATTGATCCAAACGGAGATTTCCATGAGATCCGACTTTAATTTTTCTTTAAGTTTGATAAATACGCATACAATAATTTTTTTCCAGTGTCGAGACGAATCTAATATGCAAGACCATTCGTTCAAATAATGTTTCACGTTTGTTTATTGGAATCATATTTACAGTGGTCGGCTCAAAGCTCAAAAGAGCTCTTCCGAACAGCTACCATTGCACTCGGCTACGTAACGAAATGAAGCCAATGTTTTGCGCAATGATCTATGATTGCAGAGGGTATTCCATTTAACTTCCGAGTCTTTTTCAATTCCTTTTTTCCCATTATCCGTTAGTAGCCAACTTTTTTCTGTGTATTTTTTCTGCATTTTTAATTTGCGTTGCGATCAGCAAAACCTTTCCCTCCTATTTTGTCGAGTAATTATTTTCAACTCTCTGAAACATTTAAAGCTGAGCAATGCGCACTTTACATTTCTAGATGCGTTTTTTTTTAAATTGTTCATGAAGGTTTAATCGGCGGTGGTAGTTCATCAAATATATCGCCGGGACCGAGCGTTACATCATATGACTTATTTATCCCATTCGAATTATCCGAGAACCTAAATTCTACGTATGTTTGGATAAAAATATTGTTTTAATAAAACAACTGGACGTTACAGCATAATTCATTGCACATGTGACAAACGCCGATCACTCGTTGCTTCATCATTTGATAGAGAAGGACAGCAAACTTCGGTTCGAACAAAAGAACTTTCGCGTTCGCGATACGAAATTCCGTCTGAACTCTGCCACTTTTTCAAATGTTTAGAATCGGTGCCTTGATAACCCGACACTGAGGCGTCGCCCAACGCGTACGTAACGGCGATTCTGATTGGCCTAGAATTCCAGAATTCTATTGCTTTCCATTTAAAAGCTATTGCGAATTAAAAAATTCGGCTAAGTAGCTTCGTTCCGAACATCGTCCAGCATCGGTAGTTGCCGGATGCACGACCTGAACTGAATCACCCTACATATAATAAACAGATCCAAATGTATACAGTAAAACTTCAATTATACGTTTTTCAAGAGGTACATCAAATATGACGTGTAAATGAGAATAACGTAAAAGTGAAATACAGTATGTATCCGAAACTCTTCAACATTTGAAAATGGGCATTGGTGCATAATTCCCGATGTTTTTCAATAGCAGTACGTCTATTATGTTAATGGTGGACTTTCCAAATGAAAATTTGATTGGTAATAATTGATCAATTAGCCAACTTAACTTTTCGAATTTCCGTTTTGAACTTTTATTTAAAGGGTCTTTAAACACTGAAACAAGGGTAAATACCCTTGTTTCAGTGTTTAAAGACCCTTTAAATAAAAGTTCAAAACGGAAATTCGAAAAAAAATTCATGTAAATACATGAATTTTTTTGATAGATTTATATTATAGATATTTATATAAAAGTTGTTACACTTAATAAATACACTTTCGAAATACATTAAAAAAGTTTTTTATGTATTTGTATAACCCAAACAAACTTTCACGCGTTTTTCTCGAAACAACGTTTTTCAACGGCTTGTTGATAAAATCTTCGAAACTACTGAACCGACCTTTATGAAATTTTAACCACATATTCTTTACAACTATAGCTTTAGCGCATATCAAGGATTTTCCTAAATTTTGACATTTACTTTTTTGCCAAAAACCGTGAAACAACACGTTTTTTTTTAGTTTTTCGAAAAATGTCCGCCATTTTCTTATTTTTGCATGTTTAAAAAATCGTATGATATGCACTATAGCCATTAACATACTGAATCTAAAACCGTTTAATTTTTTTGTTTCGGAAGATCCATCTCCGAGATTTCATCAACAGCGCAGACCTGCATTTTTTTAGGACATTTTTTAACCTCCATTTTCGTCTATAAATAGTAAGTTAAATAAAAAATCTTTTTTCTAATGTATTTCGAAAGTGTATTTATTAAGTGTAACAACTTTTATATCAATATCTATAATATAAGCATATCAGAAATATAGCCTTTTTTAGCGTCCAAAGAGAGAAGACCCCTCAATGCAAGTTTGTATCACTATACTTTGACGTTTTAGACTAGTAAATAACAGACAGGTTCGTATTGATAAGAGATATGTAATCACCGTACATACATACATAGTCGATGGCAGAAACATCAAAACGCAGTCACATGAAATTTTCTCCGGCGAGAGAATATCACGTGTAATTAAGGGGCTATACCAGTGTAACACTTTCAAAAAATCGATTTTTTTTGCCTTTTTCGACAGTTTATATTTTTAAGATTATCCTGCAAAAATTTCAAGGCCGCATCTCTAATCATTTTATCTTGCAAAAATCGATAGTTAAATCTTTAAACGCGTTTTTCTCAAAATGAGATTTTTCAAATTTGCTGACATTGTAACTCAAAGAGCAATTATCCGATTGACTTGAAATTTGAACTGAGTACTCTTGAATATATTTACTCTACAATGACGTAGGGTATTTTTGATTGGATGAAAATTGACGATTTGGCATTGAAAAAAACGACCATTTTATAGACAAGAAAACATACTTTTTTTCATAACTACGCCATTTTGTTAGATTTTGATATTTTTCGAAAATCCTACGTCATTGTACAGGAAATATCTTCCAGTTTAACGACATTTTTTCCTTTTTCGGTTCCAGCTACTCAATCGGCCGGAATCATGTCAGCAGTGGAGGAACTTTTTTTTGGCGCCTCCGAAGGCAGCGCATAAGTCGCTTGGATCTCAATATTTTTCTATGAAAAAATTACGTAATATAGGTCAAATATAGCCAAATATATTCTTAATTTTCCGAAACATTTAATCGGGTACTTTTCTTCCAAAAAATTCCCGAAAATCACCCAAATTTTCAGCGTTCACACTGGCATAGCCCCTCAACGTTTAACTGAGAAAAAAGGAACCTCGAACCCGACGTTGGGGAATAAAATGAATAAAGTACCAGCGCGAAAAACGTAGAAATGAAACTTATTACCATCTTTATGAACAGAATCTGCCGGGGCTAGAGAAATTTGACGTATGAATGATAAAAACGTATAAACGAGGTTTCACTGTACATGTGTTTATACGAACAGTACACGGAGAAAAATACGGCCTCAAATTCTAACACTGGTTGCCAGAATTCCAATGTTCAGTGCTAGAAAAGTATAGCAGTTTACTGCCAGTTTGGAATTCTAAGACTTGTTGTTATAGAAGTGTAAAAATGATTCTCACACCGTGTAGTAAAAATGACGCATGCATATTACATTTGAAACTATTCTCGCATAGGCGCGAGTCGTATATGCTGTATAGTAAAAATAATTCGTGCATATTACATTTGAAACTATTCTCGCATAAGCGCGAGTCCTATATGCTATATTTTCATATGGATTTTACTACACGTATAGCATGAATCTTCGTGTATGTATAGATTTCACTACACGCATAGCATAAATCTTCGGCGTATAGCGAAAAATATTACGAAGTTATTAGTAAAATGTGACTCTTTATACGGTACTTTTTGCAGAATACTGGAAACTAATTGTTCCAATCACGTGGGCAAAATATTTTTTGAATACTACAAAAAATCACAATACGATGAATAAAATGTATCATTTGTATCAGTTTACGTGCCATATCGTAGGTTAAAATTTAAATTTCTTCATTATTACTATACCAAAATTACAATTTTTATCTACCATTCAATACTTTTTTATATTTAACGCGTTACCCCCACTTGTAGCGCAAAAAAAGGCCTTTTTCATGAATTTTTTCAAAGAAAACTACAAAACTTTTTTAATGGATCAATATACCATCTTAAAGAACTTCCAGTAATTTTTTTATTGAAAAATATTACATTGTTTAGTGGCAAATGGCCGTCAATGAAATAATGTTTTTATATACACGGTTTGCGGTGACCAACATTGCGGCGAAGTGGATCATCTGAAAAAAAAATGCTGATGGATTTAGTCAAATATAAGTATAAACTAGTCTTTAATCGAAGGATTTTAAAAAATATTCATTTTTCACAAAATGGCGGACAGTCAAAGTTAATGGTTCGATTTTAACGAAAAAAAAACGGCCGTTTTTTGGCTATAAAACGGCCATTTTTTTTTCGAAAAAAAAAATCGAACGATTAAAGACTACATTTTTATGTATTAAATAAGCCTGCAAAATTTCAAGAAGATCGGTTCATTAGTGTTCGAGTAATCTTGGTCACCGACTTCAGAAATGCCATTTTCAGAAAAACGCGTTTAAAGTTTCAATTTCAGTTTACACGAAGAAAATATTTTTTTTTGTAAACTTACATAGAGTCATCTATTCCGGGCATAAAAAAAAACTGCACTTCAAATTGCACTTCAAAAAAATGCAATAAAAAAAAATCGATTTTTTCAAAATCGCAAGTGGGGGTAACCCCTTAAAACAAACGCCCATGGTAAAAGACGGGGTAGCAAAGTTCGTTATAGTTTATTGATACCGCAATCAAAATATGGTTAACACGACTATAAGCGAAAAGTATACATAAACATGCGATTTGGGTGGCGTATTTTACTATCTATTATCCCCGAAACGATTATTCACTATTGTTAAAGACTAGACAATACAGATATGGTTAACTCAGTGCTATACCAAAATCGGCGTACAAACACTAATGTTGTATACTGTACGTTAGCTTTAGTTCAGTCAAACTTCTAATATTCTTTTCAAGATTGTAAAATTCACATGGTTAACATTCACGTTTATCGAGTATAATTTCTTAGAAGACCTTATGAAAAGTGACTATTCGAAAAAAATTATAGAAAAGTGTACTTATAGCGAAGACTATCATTTACAGTTCGAGCAACCGCAGCTTGATAGTTTTAAGAATTACGCATGTCTGACAAACTGTTGCATAGTATGTTTGTTGCATTGCAAAAGTAGGATATCAGAAATGCCATTTTGAGAAAAACGCGTTTAAAGTTTCGATTTCAGTTTACACGAAGAAAATATTTTTTTTTGTAAACTTACATAGAGTCATCTATTCCGGGCATCGAAAAAAAACTGCACTTCAAATTGCACTTCAAAAAAATGCAATAAAAAAATCGATTTTAATGATATTTTTAATTATATTTAATGATATTTTTTTTAGAAGCGTAGTATTAGTTCTAAACTTCGAGGCCCCTGTTTTCTCCGTGTATCATTCCCGTGCTCGCATAATACTCAATTGCAAGGAAGGTATGGCATGCGAGCCACGAGGTGATTGTGGCCATGGAAACTTAATTGGGCTGACCATAGTCTCGTTGTTTCGTTCCTGCTACGGGGAAAGAGGAACCGCACTAGTTAGATGAACAACAATTTGCGCGTCTCGTCTGTACCCGATTGGCTGTCCGGACCGACGTGTACATATGCGTGTGAATCATATATAACAAAATAAGGGTAGTGTAACTGACATGGTGAAATTGCGCAAGCTATATACCACAACGTAATTGACACTATCTCGTACTCTCCATTACCGCACGCGGACGAATGTCCCATATTGCGCGACGAAATGGGGCGGGCGTCAAGAGAGGACGAAAATAACCAAAAATAACAGCCACCAGAGGGGGATGAAAAAATCGTCAGTATTTTCCTGGACACGAAAAACGAGCTGTTTTACAAGATAATTGCAATTTTGGCCGAATGTAAAGGAGCTTGAAAAAAAAAGAGAAAGAAGAAAAAGAAAGAGTGTCGAGTGGCTATGTGGCGTCGTTTGATCGCGGACTTTTCGCTTTTTCGCGTTGCGACTCGTGTAACTTTCTCGCGGATTCCATGCGAGACTAACGCGGGAGGAATTTTTCCGAGACACCGTTCGCGTCTTCCAGCAGCCCGGGAAGAGTGACCCGACAAACTTTTCGCGGAAAGTTGATGAAGGCGAGATTTTGCTTCTGGAGCAACGGACGCGGCGAAGCAATGCGAAAAGTTACTCACTTTAGGGGGAATCGTGCGAAGATGAGAGTAAATCTTCTTTTTCGTAGTTCTTTTTTTGTGTCTACATTCTTTCGCTCAGACATCCGGATCACGTACGTTTTTGCGAAGTTTTTTATTCGAACGTAACAACTTGCGAATCAGGTCTTGCTCGGTTGCTTGTGTATGGCGTCTCCACGCTTTGACGTTCACGCCATCTTTGTTGCCGCTCTTTGGCTAATCGACGTTCTATGCAGCTGGGTCTGACGATTCATCCGCTTTGCGGAATGTTTCTCGAAAAATAATTTCCATAATATCATTTCTCGATAACAATTGCCCGAAAACAGTTTCCCAAATACAATTTCCCGAAAGAACAATTCCCCGAAAACAATTTACCGAGTTAACAATTTCCAAAATGAACAATTCCTCGAATGGAACATTTCCCGAATTAAGGCGTTACCCCCACTTGTAGCGCAAAAAAGGCCTTTTTCATGAATTTTTTTAAAGAAAACTACAAAACTTTTTTAATCGATCAATATACCATCTTAAAGAACACATCTTGAAGAACTTTCAGTAATTTTTTCATTGAAAAATATTACATTGTTTAGTGGCAAATGGCCGTCAATGAAATAATGTTTTTATATACACGGTTTGCGGTGACCAACATTGCGGCGAAGTGGATCATCTGAAAAAAAAATGCGGATGGATTTAGTCAAATATAAGTATAAACTAGTCTTTAATCGAAGGATTTTAAAAAATATTCATTTTTCACAAAATGGCGGACAGTCAAAGTTAATGGTTCGATTTTAACGAAAAAAAAACGGCCGTTTTTTGGCTATAAAACGGCCATTTTTTTCGAAAAAAAAATCGAGCGATTAAAGACTACATTTTTATGTATTAAATAAGCCTGCAAAATTTCAAGAAGATCGGTTCATTAGTGTTCGAGTAATCTTGGTCACCGACTTCAGAAATGCCATTTTGAGAAAAACGCGTTTAAAGTTTCAATTTCAGTTTACACGAAGTGTAAAGTTTCAGTTTATCTCAGTCAATTTTGTTCGGGTCGACTTGAAATTTTCAGGACATGTTCTCAGATACTTATACTTCAAAAAAATGCAATAAAAAAAAATCGATTTTTTCAAAATCGCAAGTGGGGGTAACCCCTTAACAATTCCTCGAATCAAACGTTTCCCCAACAAATAATTTTGACAATTTTTTCGGGAAACCAATTTTCTCGGGTCGAATTTTCCTTGCATTAATTTTCCAGTTATTGATTTCGGCATTAGCAGGCGCCAGAAATATAGGTTCCCACACTCAGCATAACCCAGAATCAACTACGTGGACGTGGTGGGTTCTGACTCCTTTTTAAAATTTCTTTTTCGTTCTAGGGCCTTTTGATTTTTTTTTTTAAATTGTTTATCTGTTATATTTGAGGATATTCCACGTCACTTCAGCCAGTAAAAAAAAATCCACAAATAATTTTGAAAAATCGAATTACTTTATTGAAAAATATTCACCGAGTGTCGAAATTTTTTTTAAATTTCTGACGTTTTTTCTCGTCGATTACCATTTTTTAACATTTTTCTATTCAAATAGCTGTATCTTTGGCAGGATTTGACATATTTACATTCGTAAAAAAACGAGCATGTGCGTCTTTTTCTAGCCTTCCAGAAAAAAATTAATTTAGATTTTCTTGAGCAAGTCGAACGTCCGTTTCAGGGCATAATATGCAAAAATATTTTTTTTTTCTTAAGGAAAGACACTCGTTATTTTATTTTTAAGAATTTCCCCGAATTGTGAATACGAAAAACGGATTTTTGGTATTTTTTATTTTATGGGATTCCTAAACACCGTGAAGCAACAGCTATTTTTATTTTTTAAATCTTTTTATTAATATTCGATTGAAGAGTGCGAAGCACTCGCACTCGAAATTGTTCATTCGGCAAATTGTGTACGAGAATTTATCCGTTCGATAAACAGTGTTCGGGAAATTATTCATTCGGCAAATAATTCTGTCGGGAAATTGTATTAGAAAAGATGCCATGCGGGTAATTGTTTTCGAAGAATTTTCCGCAAACGGATTCATCCACATTGAGAGCTAAAAAAGCAAAGTCGTAACTTTTTTATATCAATTTATTGAAAATCATTACCGCTAATCGACTTGCGTTGGCTTTGACGTTCTCGCCGTCTTCGTTGCCTTTCTCTGCCTAATCGACGTTTCTTTGCTGCTGGGTCTGTCGATTCATCCATATTGAGAGCTAAACACGTAAAGTCGTAACTTCTTTATATCAATTTATTCACTTTTCCCACTCACCAACAATTGAAAATTGTTACCCCTAATCAACATGCGTCAACACGCCACTGTCTTTAAGGGGCTTCACCAGTGTGGACGCTGAAAATTTGGGTGATTTTCGGGAATTCTATGGAAGAAAAGTACTCAATCAAATGTTTCGGAAAATTAAAAATATATTCGTCTATACTTGACCTATATTATATAATTTTTTCATAGAAAAATTTTGAGATCCAAGCGACTTATGCGCTGCGTCCAAAGGCGCAAAAAAAAGTTCCTCCGCCGCTGACATGATTCCGGCCGATTGAATAGCTGAAACCGAAAAAGGAAAAAATGTCGTTAAACTGGAAGGTATTTCCTGTAAAATGACGTAGGATTTTCGAAAAAAAAATCAAAATCTAACAAAATGGCGTAGATATGAAAAAATTCTGTTTTCTTGCCTATAAAATCGTCGTTTTTTCAATGCCAAATCGTCAATTTTCATCCAATCCGAAATATCCTACGTCATTGTAGAGTAAATATATTCAAGAGTACTCAGTTCAAATTTCAAGACAATCGGATAAAGGCTCTTTGAGTTACAATGTCAGCCAAATTGAAAAATCTCATTTCGAGAAAATCGCGTTTAAGGGGAGATATACACCTAGATGGTCGAAAAAATCGATTTAGAAGCTATAAACATTCCGTCGACCATAGAAGACCTACACTATAGGCCTGGCATCGATGATTCCATGTAAGTTGACAAATTTCATGATTTATTCATTCCCAAATGTTCAAACGCGTTTTTCTCAAAACCACGTTTTTCAAATCGGTACCCAAAGTTTCTCGAAAACCAATGAACCGATTGCCTTGAGGTTTTTTGTGGTTATTCTATACACCGTTATCTAGTACTTGTCATAAGATTTTTTTCTCCGTTACTTAGTTTTTGTTTTATAGGCAAAATAATAACTAATTTTTGGCCCAAAATCACTATTTATGTTCAAACGTCCGCCATTTTGTCATAAATCGAGATTTTCAAAATCGGCTCTGACAAGTACTAGATTATAGTATCCAATTTAATAATCTTTTTGGTTTTTTTTTCAGATGATTTTTGAAGAAACGCCAGTGGGTACCGTATACGCAGATTTTTTTACGACGCTCCAAAGATCATCCAATATCCTTGTATATTTTTGATATTTTTAAATAAAAAAAATAAACATATTTTTGAATGTATATACTTTTGGATAATTAAAACCCCAATCCGAAATTTCAAATAGTTTTCCTTGAAAAAATTCACAAAAGTGACCTTTTTCCGGCTCCTAGGTGTATATCTCCCCTTAAAGATTGAACTATCGATTTTGCAAGATAAAATGATATTGATATAAATGATAATGATATTCTTGAAAGTATAAACTGTGGAAAAGGCAAAAAAGATCGATTTGCCCTTCTGTTTTCTAGTCAATTTCTAACCCTCTGCTATTTTCCAACCATTGCTTCAGTTTGTCTACTATTTCTTGGTTTAGTTTTCCCTTAGCTTCCGTAGTTGCAAATACGTCTCAAATTTTCAATCGCCTGCTTGCATATTCTAACATTTGGCTTCTACGCACCCTTTTCCCCGTCTTTCTCGACATTACCACATCTTATCCTCACCCACGTTTCTTTTTATTCTCCGCTGATCATCTTTTCCTCCCAATATTTTCCCACGTGTATACTTGTTTTCCTATGTTTATGTTCCTAGCAGTATGTTGACCCATCGATTTTGCTCCAATCGTATTGAATTTCTGGCTGAATTTTAATTGTTATGCCTCGTTTTATTTTTCAGCTCCCTTACATTTACATTCCATACGGCTTGCCAGATTTCCCCCTCACCTACGGTGTCCATTGCTTCTTTTATTCACTTTTATTCACTACTTCTTCCCTTAGGCATTTTTTGGCCACTTGCCATCCCCCATTTGCTTTATTTCAAGTAGATACCTTGGGGCCCTTTTCCATACTTCGACTTCCATTCCCCCGCACCCCGCTTCGATTAGCCAAACAGTTTGGGGTGTTTCTACTAAATCCCATGGCCATTTTATCATATTATATACAGGGTGTCCTGTAACTAATGGATAATCCTGCAGTCGGTAGATTAGATCATATCCTACTGTGTGCTGGAATTTCACACTGAGAGAAATCTATGGTGTGCTCAATCATATTTTAACCATATTTTTTATTTCTCTGAGGGGACAATAATATTTTATAGCTATAGTTACTGCCAAAAGTATAGTACTGCTTATCAGCCTATTTTACTTCAGCCAGTAAAAAACGTTTTTAAGTTTTTTAATGAATATTCGATTGAAGAGTGTGGAGCACTACAAGGCTCCAATACATACGATATATCGTACATACGATATATATGTCGTATGTATTTAAAAAACCTGGTAAACATACAGCGAGTGCTCCACACTCTTCAATCGAATATTAATAAAAAAATAAAAAAATAAAAATAGCTGTCACTTCACGGTGTTTAAGAATTTCATAATATAAAAAATACTAAAAATCCGTTTTTCGTATTCACAATCCGGGGAAATTTTGAAAAATAAAATAACGAGTGCCTTTTCTTGAGAAAAAAATATTTTTGCATATTTTGCCCTGAAACGGACGTTCGACTTGCTCAATAAAATCTAAATTAATCTTCCCTTTTTGTGGAAGGCTAGAAAAAGACGCATATTTTCGTTTTTTACGAATGTAAATACGTCAAATCCTGCCAAAGATACAGCCATTTGAATGGAAAAATGTTAAAAAATGGTAATCAACGAGAAAAAACGTCAGAATTTTTTTTTTAATTTCGACACTCGCTGAATATTATTCAATAAAGTAACTCGATTTTTCAAAATTATTTGTGGATTTTTTTTACCGGCTGAAGTCACGTGGAATGCTTCATATGTTAACCACAACCACCAATCTTACAAACATACGTCTATTCTTCAGTGCTATATAATATAGTAGGTTTTCATAAAATGGATATTTCCTGATATTAGCAAAAAAATTCTTCCTCAAGATTCTAATAGTGAACTGAAATATATATACATTGATTAAAAGTGTTGCCTGTGATTTGCGACGATGTTTACAATGATTTGTACCATATTATAAGATACGACCTGCTATATGCGTATTTGGTGTGTTGTTCAAGTGTTGGTACAAGGCATCAATGCGCGTTTACTAAATGCATAGAATATTTCATAAATCCAAAATAAAATAAAATACGCAACGGACAAGGAACATCCCTCAGGTGACACCCTTCGATTTTGTTGAAACTTGGATATGTTATAAAGCATCGAAAAGTACGCTATACATATTTTTTTATCGGCGGAAAAACGGTTTTAAGGGGTGAAACCACCCCTTAAAATAGGCGTGGTTCACCCCTTATTTTTTTTGCAATGTCACTATAGTGGATTTTTCATTGCTTCGGATTAGAAGAATTTTCGTTTTTGTATCATCAAAATCGGTGGACTCCTTGTGTGTGAAACTGCTATATTACCCCTAGAGGTGCCTTTTTTCGAGGGGTGTACCTAAAACTTTAAACGCGTGTTGCTCGAAACAGCTCTTTTCCAATTGGCGTGACAAATAACTTCAACAATTCTCACTCGATTTACTTCAAATTTAAAAGTTACGTTCCTAATTGCATTTCGCAGAGAAATACGTACGGAATTTCTGATTAATCGAAAACTTTTCATTTTACGAGCAGTTTTATACGAAATTTTTCACTGAAAATTCATTCGAATACCTACAACTCAATTCAAATACCTACAATTTTTTAATAAAACAATATTTTTTAAATTCCGTACGCACTTCTCTAGGTATTCTAATGTAGATTGACGAGAATTCTTGTTATTTGTTCTAGGTAAAAAATTGTGGATGCTAAATGTCACGCCGCAGAGCGCCAAAAAAAAGATAAAAGAAAATATTAGTAGCCGGCCATTTTGTACATCGAAAAGAAATATATGTTTTTTTCTAACAGCTTTATATACAAAATAGATGTGTAATTAATTTTATGAGTGAATCACTTTTTCATACGAAAAAAATGTTAAATTCGCACATGATTTTATACCCGTTACTGTGGCCAAAACCCTCAACATTTAAGTTTAAAAAGAAGACTCTTCTAGATAAAACAAATAACCAAGAGTATATTTTAATTAATTTTTTCAAACAAGTAACATAAAGCCGAAAATCTCGAAACCCGTGGGACTTTTACTAAACTGAAATTGCAGCATATAGGAGGACATGATCTGACCTATCGATACTTGCAGGGTTATCCATTCATAACAGGACACCCCGTATACACACACATGTATATATATATATATATATATATATATATATATATATATATATATATATATATATATATATATATAACAGTAAATCCAAGCCCAAGGATTACATGACGCTCGTCACCCCCCTGGCAATATACATCAAGTACACGAGACGATACAGCCCAGATTAGCCAAGTTTGATTGACCCATTTCAAGTTTCCAGTCGAAATTTTATGCGCCCGAGTACGTACGCACGTGTCCAGCTCATCCGTGCACGGATAGAGAGTCTCTTTGAATTTACCAATATCTGGTCTACTGCGCGGCAACCCCATCGATACGCCGGCTATCCTCTATATAACGAAACCGCCCTAATTCTCCGCAAAGCGGCGAGGATCTAAATTTACGAGCACTCCTCTCGTGTCGCCCTAACCGTTTGGTCTTTTTGCCTTTCATCCGCCCTCCCCGCTGCCCCGGCACCACACCCTCTTCCGCAAACCGTCGACCGTCGATCAGATCGAATCCTACATGTATACCGGATCAAATGTGCCTAGAGACGGACACCGATGATTTCGCGCTTTGATGTTCGGGTGTGTATCTTATCCCTCTTGTGGATATGGGGTAAGGACGTTTCGAACCCGATCCAACTATGTGACGTTGGCTGTCAGCGCATACGATTGGGTTCGAGGGCGGGCCTCGAGCCTTGTTCAACGGATCGTCGATTTTGGGGACAGGACGGTCCTTTGAGTGAGCTTTGGGAAGAGATAAAGAAACATACATATACAGGGTGTCCCTCTTGTCTCTGCCACCCGAAATAACTCGGTAATTATCGACGTCGCAACAAAAATGTTCCCGACAAAATTTGTACGGTGTGAAGGGGGCCGTAAAATGCGACCAATTTTTTTTATTTCGGTGGAGGCGCTGACGCACGGTGAAGGTCACTTCCACTTTTTTAAAAATGGAATGGTACATTTTTTCAACCATCTTGTGGAGCATCTCCAACCGCATAAAAAACATCGGAGGTCAAAGTCGTTCAAGGTCATCCAAGGTCAGTATCGATGGTACAAACCTAAATATCTCGGATCACTACCAAACATTTGGTAGTGATCCGAAATATTTAGATTTGTATTTCATTTTAATAGGTGACCTTGAATGACCTTGAACGACTTTGACCCCCGTCATGTTTTTTATGCGGCTTGAGTGCTCCACAAGATGGTTGAAAAAAAGTACCATTCCGTTTAAAAAAGTGGAGCCCATTATTCTCTGTTTTCAAGAAAAGTGATGAATGACAAATATTTACAACTCCACTTTTTTTGTGGAGTTGTTTGACGAATGGCAAATATTTACAACTCCACGTTTTTAAATGGAATGGTACATTTTTTCAACCGTCTTGTGGAGCACCTTTAGCCGCATAAAAATATTAGGGTGCCAAAGTCATTCAAGGTCATTCAACGTCACCTATTAAAATGAAATACCAATCTAAATATCTCGGATCACTACCAAATATTTGGCAGTGATCGGAGGTATCTAGATTTGTATAATCGATACTGACCTTGAATGACCTTGAACGACTTTGACCCCTCATGTTTTTTATGCGGTTTGAGGTGCTCGACAAGATGGTTGAAAAAAAATGTACAATTCCATTTAAAAAAGTGGAGTTGACCTTGACGTAGCTTCAGTGCCTCCACCGATAAAAAAAATAGGGTGGTCCAGTATGGCGGCCTTCTCGATCACTGAAACGTTTGTCTGAAACATTTTTGGATATGATCAATAGTTTGAGTGCTATTGCTCTGTAACACTTTATGTGCCTCACCCTGCATACGAGGCATTCCACGTCACTTCAGCCGGTAAAAAAAAATCCACAAATAATTTTGAAAAATCGAGTTACTTTATTGAAAAATATTCACCGAGTGTCGAAATTTTTTTAAAAATTTCTGACGTTTTTTCTTGTTGATTACCATTTTTTGACATTTTTCCATTCAAATGGCTGTATCTTTGGCAGGATTTGACGTATTTACATTGGTAAAGAACGAAAATGTGAGTCGTTTTCTAGCCTTTCAGAAAAAAATTAATTTAGGTTTTATTGAGCAAGTCGAACGTCCGTTTCAGGGCAGAATATGCAAAAATATTTTTTTTTCAAGGAAAGACACTCGTTATTTTATTTTTAAGAATTTCCCCGAATTGTCAATACGAAAAACGGATTTTTGGTATTTTTTATTTTATGGGATTCCTAAACACCGTGAAGTGACAGCTATTTTTATTTTTTAATTTTTTTATTAATATTCGATTGAAGAGTGTGGATCACTCGCTGTATGTTTACCAGGTTTTTTAAATACATATGACAAATATGGCATATGTATTGGGGCCTTGGAGTGCTCCACACTCTTCAATCGAATATCGATCAAAAAAAAAAAATTAATAAAAATAGCTGTTACTTCACGGTGTTTAGGAATCCCATAATATAAAAAATACCAAAAATCCGTTTTCCTATTCACAATTCGGGGAAATTTTTAAAAATAAAATAACCAGTGCCTTTCCATGAGAAAAAAAAATATGTTTGCATATTTTGCCCTGAAACGGACGTTCGACTTGCTCAATAAAATCTAAATTAATTTTTTTCTGGAAGGCTAGAAAAAGACGCACATTTTCGTTCTTTACCAATGTAAATACGTCAAATCCTGCCAAACATACAGCCATTTGAATGGAACAATTTAAAAAAAATGGCAATCAAAGAGAAAAAACGTCAGAATTTTTTAAAAAATTTCGACACTTGGTGAATATTTTTCAATAAAGTAACTCGATTTTTCAAAATTATTTGTGGATTTTTTTTACTGGCTGAAGTGACGTGGACTGCCTCATATATGGGATCCAAAATATGAAAAAACGCAAACGGCAAAAAAGATCAGTCTGAAGGGGGAAGGAGTTGAAAGTCTGAGAGTGCAGGACATTGGTCGAGAAATAATTGAATTGAAAAATTTAGAAGAAAGGAGACGACAAAGAAGTAGGATTTCAGGAAGAGGCGTGATCAAAGACGGACGTAAAAGAGCCATAAAAAAGAAAGAAAATTAATAAACGATATCGCTAGCAAATTCACTCGCGATCAATTCGTAATCATTATCGATTTGGTCTATTTAAAATAAATTTAATTCCTTGAAGAAAAATCACCGGGACTCTTACTCTTCAATCCTCTAGATATTCATCTGTTCGTAGTTCACGACCGCGTAAGTTTTTTAAACATTTAAATTATTCCCGCTGCACATTGATGACCCAGAGGTTTAATTTGTATAATACAGATTCGGCTAGTGATTTATTAATTGCTTAACAGCGCACTCCAGATCGATAACACAAGTAAAACAAAATGCGCAAAAAGTTCATATACAAAAAAGAAAGAAAATACTTTTTTCTCGAAAAGTAGAAAAGATCGTACACCATACATAGGGGTGATTCGAATAGGTATTGATACGAGGCATCAAGATTTTCATTTTAGACGTCACTTTTCGGGCCACCCTCTATGTATGTATTTATACATATATACATGTGTATATTCTCGAGAATCTTTGGATACTCAGCCCCGTGAGTTTATCTCTCGGGATTGCTATCGCTTACATCCCTTCACCCTATTTTCACCCTTCTTGTCGAACCGCACCTCTATTCCGTATCGCACTCCACCTATGTTCTCCATATATATATATATATATATATATATATATATATATATATATATATATATATATATATATATATATATATATATATATATATATATATATATATATATATATATATATATATATATATATGAGGATGGATTCGGAAAAGTGGAAAAGTTCCACTTTTCATACGCGGCCGATAATAAACTGTCGCGGCTGTCCGAGGAGTCCTCCTCGGTGAATATTCAGTTTTACAGTCGATAAACTTAACAAACAAAAAAAGGATATTACACTTTGGGGGTTAAGGACCTCTCACCAAGCCCCAAGAGCAAATCGATTTGGCTACGTGGAAATATCCAGCCCCAACGGATAAATCATTCTACTCGTTACACACACTCGGTGTCATCCATCAAGCATGTCTGGTTTATGGCGTAAAAATGTGGGTCCACCCCCTGCGAGGAAAGGGTGGACCAGATATACGAATGACGAAGAAAGGGACAGAGTGTAAAAACAAAAGAAATAAAAGTCATTTGTCGACGTGTAAGTTTGAGAAACGGAGGCAGTGAGGGAAAGAAAGTTTGGTTTTGTTTGGGTTACTTCCAGAGAGTCGGAAATCGAGAGAGCGAGAGAGAGGGAGAGAGAGAGAGGGAGAGAGAGAGAGAGAGAGAGAGAGAGAGAGAGAAAGGGCGCTTAGGTTAGTTCCAGATAGAAAGAAATGCACAGGGAGGCAGAACGTTTGAATTTGTTTGGGTTACTTCCTGAGATAGTACAGTCGTGCTGTGTATTGGAATCGGAAAAAATTAGAAGAAGGCTAGTTTTTTGACAGGTGATTTTGTAGGTGCCGCGGGTGCTAAATCCAAGTTTGCCTGAAAATCGTGCTGTAGGGTTTTTTTTAAGGGGATGAAGGGGGATGGGGTGGATTAATGCCAAAGTACAACCCCTACGAGGTCGGCGTTGGGAAAGAAAATGTTCAGACGAATCCGGGCTTTATTTTTTGTCCACAGCTCCGAAGTCGTGGAAGTTTATTTTGGGGGTGAAAAAGTGGAGTGAAATTTTGAAAAATCAGTTTTAATTCGACAACTCTTTCGGAGAAATTCATACAATTTTTGTTCAAATGGGAACGCTGTAGCCCTTGAAAAGACGCGTGAATCGAGTATTTGGTCAACCCTCTCCGATAATATCTTCACCACCAAAAAATTGTTCAAATATAAACAAAAAATTGTTTATTGCATAACTCAAAAACAATCGATTTTTCGGGGATGGTTTTAATGTACGGAATGTAGAGAATAATTTTCTCTATATTTTCGGTCCTATGGACCAACCTTGGATTTTGCTTTTTCCAACCCCTCTCAGGGGTTGAAAACTCAAAATGAAATTCTGGGAAAACTATTGACCGATAATAAAGAGATGCGAGTTTGGCACTGTGGACAAAAATATAGCTGATGGTTCAAGCTAAAAATTGTTCCACGGCGGTGAATTCGTGCGGTCAATACACTGAGAAAAAAAATCATTGATCCAATATCATTGGTGTTATTGAATGAAATTTCGTTGATTCAATTGTAAAATTGTTGGTGTAAATAATCGGATTTATTAGTCCAAACAAAACGCTATTGACTTCAATAACGCGATAAAATTGAAAGTTTTTTTTCATTCAAAAGATATATTGTTAGCCGAGAACAATATATTATTGAAATTATCTAAAAAATGATCGCGAACAAATGATATAGTTTTGAATGCAATTTCTGCCACGAACGAAAAAAGCGTTTCAATTCATAACATAAAAATTGTTGATTCGAGTACACAAGAAAAATTGAATTTCGCTCGTTTGATTCAAATAAAATTTCTATTGAGTAAATATGTTATTTTGTCGTTTTCACCATATCCGATATTGATTTTAAGTACATTATTCGTTAAAATATTAATATTTCATTTTTATTGAAAAATATTGAGCAAATGTCTGAATTGGTTAAAAAATTATGCGAAAATAAAATTTGTTTCTTGCGCATTTGGTTGAAAAAATTCAACCAAATCATGGCCGAGCGCCACCGAAATTATAGGTGTGAGGAAACCCGTACTTCTCGGAGTAACCGCTAGAAGTCGCACGCGCGCTCGTTTCTCGTAAGCGTAGCGCGAACCGAAAATCTACTTGAACGCCGGGGAAATTCTTAAGGGGTTACCCCCAGTTGCGATTTTGAAAAAATCGATTTTTTTTATTGCATTTTTTTGAAGTATAAGTATCCAGGCCCATACTTCTGTATGGGCCCGGAATAGATGACTCTATGTAAGTTTACAAAAAAAAATATTTTCTTCGTGTAGACTGAAATTGAAACTTTAAACGCGTTTTTCTCAAAATGGCATTTCTGAAGTCGGTGACCAAGATTACTCGAACACTAATGAACCGATCTTCTTGAAATTTTGCAGGCTTATTTAATACATAAAAATGTAGTCTTTAATCGTTCGATTTTTTTTTCGAAACAAATGGCCGTTTTATAGCCAAAAAACGGCTGTTTTTTTTCGTTAAACTCGAACCATTAACTTTGACTGTCCGCCATTTTGTGAAAAATGAATATTTTTTAAAATCCTTCGATTAAAGACTAGTTTATACTTATATTTGACTAAATCCATCCGCATTTTTTTTCAGATGATCCACTTCACCGCAATGTTGGTCACCGCAAACCGTGTATATAAAAACATTATTTCATTGACGGCCATTTGCCACTAAACAATGTAATATTTTTCAATAAAAAAATTACTGAAAGTTCTTCAAGATGTGTTCTTTAAGATGGTATATTGATCGATTAAAAAAGTTTTGTAGTTTTCTTTAAAAAAAATCATGAAAAAGGCCTTTTTTGCGCTACAAGTGGGGATAACGCCTTAAGAGTATCGCTTCTTGGCCTGTGGCTAAGATCAAAGTGTAGTATCTGTTTTTATCAGTTGAATATCGGATATTCTCTCCATGGATATTCCATTGGACATCTGATATTCTCTCCACTATTATCGTGGATGATCATTCTAATGCTCACTTTCTATTTAAGATTTGAAACAAATTGAAAAACTTACGTCCCATGGCATATTCGTTTCGATGCAGCAAAGAAACAATTAATTCCATTGATTGTATTTTTGTACGAAATAAAAAATGTAGCAACCGCTTAATTATTTCATCGATACATCTACGGATTGTATATAGAATTTCAACAGAATATAATTTTATTTCAAGGATAATGTAGATATTCAGAGAACAGAAGAGCTTTTTCAAATAAAATAATATGTTATTTGAATCAATCACATTTTCCAATATTTTATAGTATTGCAACAATCTCACATATCGGTGGCACTTCGCAGCTGCACATTTATTGGGATCAACCAATATATTTGTTTGATCCAATTGTTTTTTTTTTCTCAGTGTGATCAGACGAATTCACGCAAGCCGTAAATCCGTTTGTCTGACGATGGCCTGAAACCGGCCGGATCAGGCAAATTAAGGCACACCGTAAAGGCCTCCGTACTGCAGCGTGATCAGGCCCGAATCAAATGTCAGGCCAGCCTGACAATACTTCTACTCGGGGAGGCGGAAAGTTTGAATTTGTTTGGGTTACTTGCTGGGAGTCAAAGATCGACAAAGGGAAAATGATCGTGTTCGGGGTCGTTTGGGTTACATCCAACGAGCCTAAGACAAAGACAGGCCTACAGGGGATGAAAAAAAAATTAATTTTTCCCCTCGTTTGTCCTAGAGCGACAGCGATAAAGGCGCACAGGTGAGAGGGGAGAGAAAAAAAATTAATATTTCGTCGTGTTCGTCCCGTGGGAGTGGGAGATCGCTCGGGGATAGATGAGGCAAAGGAAGAGTGGGTGGGCGGCGCGAGGGGGTTGCGAGGGTCGCCAAAGACTTCGCTCCATCGTCGGGCTCGCTCGCGTTTGTATACGTGCCGGTTTTGATCATGGTTGTCCAGGGGTAGCGCGCGCTTCTCGCCACACGTACGTCTTAACACCCACGCACACGTTTACATTTACGAGAGGGCACACATCGAAGCGCGAGATGAGCGCTGAATTGGCGGCGCAAGCGCGAACCCGAGTCTTATTATAAGCGCCCTCAGTCTCGTCTCGCCTGGGCCGTCAGCAACATCTCCTCTCTGTTTCGCGGCCGCGCGCGCCAACCTACCCTTCGTGCGTGCATTTCATAATTATCATTTTATTTTTCTTTTTTTGCTCTCCGTTTCAGGCCCCCCAAATTCGATTGCCGATCGCCCGAGCTCGTGCGCGATTTTTTCTTTTTCACCCCTTAAGTGCCACCCCTGCGTGTGTGTCATCGTGTGCGTGTGTGCGAGTGCGTTCATCCACCCGCTGAAATTTTGTCGAATTTTCGGTCTACTCGCTGCGGACCGGAAGACGAAAAAATCAAAGTGCGCTGAAAAAAATAGAGAGGGGGAGGAGGAAAAAGGAGAAGAAAAGGGGGAGGAATATTCCGGAGGACTTTGAACAGCCGCCGAAGAGGGGCACGAGAGACCGCGGGAATCCGGGCAAAAAATGTATGTATCAAGAACAGAGCGAGAGGGAAGGGTAGAGGGTTGAATAGGGGAAAATCCGTATGGATAAGCTCCCCGACAATAATAACTCACTCAGTGACGGTCTTTGCGTCATTGTTATTATTTTTTTTATTATCATCATCGGTGTTATTATTTTTGGTATTTTTTGGAAATTAGCATTGTTGTTTTTATCATTATTTATCATCGTTATTATTTTTTTGAAATAATCAGTATTGTTATTTTTATTATTATCATCGATGTTATTATTTGTGCTATTTTAAAAAATAAGCACTTGAATAGAATAGAATAGAACAGATTTATTTCACATGTCCGACGCGACTTTGACATTTTCCAACTTACAATATTCGTTATATTGATGTACATTGTATATCTAAATTGACAAATAAGTATTGTTAATATTTTCATGTTCATTTTCATTATTATTAATACTACTTTTACACATTGTTGTTTTTGCTTTCGTTCTTATTGACGTTATCTCAAAAGGATTAGAAAATGATAATTATTACTAATTTTCAGTGATTTTTTCTTTTTTTTACAAGAAATTATTATTATGATTATTTTCATGTTCCATTTTGTTCTATTTTCATTATTATTAATATTGGTTATATTATTTTTATTATTAATTGGTTACTTTATTTTATTATTATTAATATTATTATTATCGTTGTTGTTGTTGTTTTATTCTTGTTGATGTTACCCCAAGAGAGTTTTTTTTAATTCTTATTTTTCAATTATTTTTTCGCTTTCTTCACAACAAATTATTATTACGTCTGGTTCCAAGAGAACATTTCTATTTTAAATAATCATAATTATTTGCATTTTGTTCTCCATTTTCATTATCATCAATGTGGAAACTTTCATTATTATTGATATTTTTATATTATTATTATTATTGGCATTATTACTATTGTTCTCGTTTTTATTGATGCTGTCTCGAGAGAAAATAGTTTTTTTTTTCGTTTCTGAAGCTTAAGTCATACGAGGAAAGGAAGAGAGCAAGATGCTATTTTTAAAAAAAGCATTAAAAAAAATGTCGCCCGAATGAGCATGGAATTTCGTACGAGCAGCATTTTTGTGCCAGATTGACCTCGAAAAGGTGAAGGGTTGAGGGATGCAGTACGCGAGGTGGCTGTTGAATACGTGTGGGTGGGATGACAGCGAGGAAGAACAGCGGCACGGAAGGGCGGACGGAGCGTTTCAGAGGGCCGGGGGGAGCGAGAGGTCGCGTCGTACATGGGAAAATCGGGGAGTAAAGCGCGCAAACATCGTTTACGTTTCATAAAATTTCAGCGACGTCGTGTAAACCACCAACACCACGACTTGTACATATTTTGTACAAATATAAGGATAGGGGACTTGTCCACGGGATTATCTCGTTTAAACAAGAATGTCCGGTGAGTCTTCCGGTGGAGGAATTCCAACGCGATTATGTGGTAACGAATCGGTGCGAAACGTTTGGATAGATATGTGGGTGATTCTTCCGAAATGATCATTTTATATGTAATCTAACTTTTTTTAATAGATGCTATTCGATTACTTTTTAGGTTTTTTTTCAGAATAAAACAGTTTTGAATATTTCGAAATCTACCTACAAAACAGATTTGGCAGAAAAATCGTCGTTATCCATTTTATTTTTGTATTTTGAGTATGAAAATCATTCCTGTGGAGTGTGAATATCCAAAGTTATAATACACTAGCAACTTGAACAGGTACCGACATTTCAAAAACATTCCTTGAAACCATTGGAGGTTTATTTAAATCCTTCCTGAACAATAAAAAAATAATGAGAACCGGTATCTCTATAGCATAGGGTTATATATATATATATATATATATATATATATATATATATATATATATATATATATATATAATTTTATAATAAATAACGAAGTTTTGCAACCCTTTTTCTCAATTATTCCTCTGGAGAGTTGTAAATCAGTTCACACATTGTCCGACGGATGACGGTGGCTAATCATACTGTCCAGAGCAGTGCCCTCTACGTCTACTTTTCGGAAGGGACTGGTTGTGCCGTATCATTTTTGTAGCTTACTCTTTTCTTTTCTACAGACCTTGCGTGTTGTGAGGTGGTGTCGCAGACGAGGGAGTCATTCTTAACTATGATTTTTCAATCAAACAAGTCACTTTTTACCTGTTAAAGAGGAACTTTTAGACACCTACTCACCGCCAGATTTTGAGGTTAGAAAAACGTAGCATGACGCACGAAGAGATGGTATTCGATTACTTTGTAGGTTTTTTTTCGGATTAGAACAGTTTAGGATATTTCGAAATCTTCCTACGAAACAGATATGGCAGAAAAATCATCGTTGTCCTTTTTTTTTTGTATTTTGAGTATGAAAATCATTTTTCTGGAGTGTAACTATCCAGACTTATGATACACTAGCGAGCTGAAGAGCTACGAAAAATTCAAAAACATCAGAAAAAAAACATTCCTCGAAACCATTGGACCTTTATTTAATTCCTTCCTGAAAAATAAAAAAAGGTATGAGCCCAGGTATCTCACAATAAATAACGAAATTTTGTAACCCTTTTTCTCAATCTCTCCTCTGGAAAGCTGTAAATCAGTTCACATATTGTGCGACGGATGGCGCTGGCTGATCGGACTGGCCAGAGCAGTGCCCTCTACGTCTACTTTTCGGAAGAGACGGGTTGGGCCGTATCACTTTTTGTAGCTCACGCTTTTTTTTCTACAGACGTTGCGTGTTATGAGGTGGTGTCACATGCGGAGGAGTGATGTCTCTGGTCATTCTTGACTATGATTTCTTCAATAAAACAAGTGACCTTTCACCTGTCCAAGTGGAACTTTTAGACACCTACTCACCGCCAGATTTTGAGGTTAGGAAAACGTAGCATGCCGCGCTGTGCATCAAACACCCATATGAATCGTCACTCCTCTGGGTTCCTCCCAACATGTGAGATCCAGAGGCATTTTTGCAAATCGAAGTCTACGGGAAGCTAGACTGCACGCCGATTCGCACTCCCGCGGCGACCTTGCTGTAACACTCTGCCACAGCTCCGACATTTTGATGATGAATTAATAAAAAAATCGTTTTGTATACTTAAATATACTAACAAAGTATACCTGAAGTTTGATAGTTGTAGAATAATTATTTCTTGGTTTAAAAAATCCCTCAATATTGATTTTTCTTTCTGTCTAAATGTCTATTCCGCCTTGAACAGGATCCTGTAGGAAGAGAAAGGTTGGAACAAAAGAGAGATCAATATTTTAAAAAAAGGAGAAGAAGATGTGAATAAACCAATAAAAAGTTTATAGGAAAACGTTTGCATCATTCCTCTGACCCTACTATTTCTTTCGCTTATGAAAAATTTCTCAAAACTGAAAAATCAGTGTGCTCCATAGCGAATTATATTATATCGATTAGAACTGAAGTAATTGTAGTTTTTAAATGAATGAATGAAACATTTTTGTTTATAAATTTCGTTTTTATAAACGAAATTTATAAACAAAAATGTTTCATTATATAAACATAAATAAATATGTAAATAATAAATTTATATATATATATATATATATATATATATATATGTATATAATAAATAAATAAATATGTATAATAAATAAATATATATATACTTGTTTATTTATTTATTTTAATTTATGTACAAACGAACGCTGGTGGTCGGGGTTTGGCTCCCCGGCAGTCGTTCGAGTTGATCAACATTGTGCATGACCAATACTAGGAGCGGTAGATCCAGTCATCGGAAGGCCGAAACTTCTGTGAGCAGAAAATGAGCGAATATTACGGATTTTTTGTGGCAAAACTATTTTACAAAATTGAAATTTTATGTACATCATTCTTTTGATTTTGCAAAAACAAAAATTTCTTGCTTATATTTAAAAATGGCGGCCGACGACACGTGTTTCAGACACGGTGGCCGCCTGAGTTATTCTACGGCGTACAACCTACCGTCTGAGCCATCAATTCGAAACACTAGAGCCAAGAAGTTTTAGAATTCTAGGACCCACGCGCTCTATGTGAACCTAAAAAGTGTAATAAGAAGTGAAAATTCGAAAAATGGTATGTATTGGAAAAAATGTTTTATGTTTCAGGAAATTTTTACTATGGTATTTTTTTACAAGAAATTTTTACTATGCTATTGAAGAAAAGATAGCTTATAGTATAAGTTCCAAAGAACTTTAGGTTCGTATGGACGGTAATTACTTTATCAAAATGTGTGCAAAATTTCGAAATGATCGATCAGATAGTTTTTGCGTTATATTGTACGAGGTTCACGAGAAAGTGGTTTTGACGAAAACGCTCTCAAGTTCTGAAGCCGTGCGAAGGTCAGTAGCGTTCACTGGCTATAACTCCGGAAGGACTGCAAAATTCGCCCTAAAGTTTTAAGGGGTCTTCTCACTTTAGACGCTAAAAAATGCTATTTTCATGAATTTTTGATAAGTTTATATTATAGATATTGATATAAAAGTTGTTACACTTAATAAATGCACTTTCGAAATACATTTTAGAAAAATGTATTTAAGTCACTGTTTATGGACGAAAATACTAGTTAAAAAAATGTCCTAAAAAATATTGTAGGTTGCGCTGTTGATGAAATCTCGGAGGTGGATCATCCAAAACGAAAAAATCAAACGGTTTTAGACTCATTATCTCAATGGCTATAGCGCATATCATACGATTTTTGATATATGCAAAAATAACAAAATGGCGGACATTTTTCGAAAAAAAAACGAGTTTTTTGTCACCGGTTTGGCAAAAAAATAGTAAATATCAAATTTACAAAAAATCCTTGATATGCGCTATAGCCATAGTTGTGAAGAATATGTGGTTAAAATTTCATACGGATCGGTTCTGTAGTTTCGAAGATTTTATCAACAAGCCGTCGAAAAACGTTCTATCGAGAAAAACGCGTTTAAAGTGTGTGTTGGGTTACATAAATACATAACAAATTCTTTTTGTGTATTTCGAAAGTGTATTTATTAAGGGGCTATACCAGTGTGAAAAGCTTCAACCTCTCAGCAGGCATATTCAAGGAAGAGGAGGGTCCATTGCATGGGCCAGGTATAGCTGATTAGCAGTTTTTATGATAAATATCATTTTATAGTGCAAAAATCGATAGTTAAATCTTGAAACGCGTTTTTCTCGAAATGAGATTTTTCAAATTTGCTGACATTGTAGCTCAAAGAGAAATTGTCCGATTTATTTGAAATTTAAACTGAGTACTCTTGAATATATTTACTCTACAATGACGTAGGATATTTTTGATTGCATAAAAATTGACGATTTGGCATTGAAAAAAGCGACCATTTTATAGGCAAGAAAATAGACTTTCTTTCATAACTACGCCATTTTGTTAGATTTTCATATTTTTCGAAAATCCTACGTCATTGTATAGGAAATACCTTTCAGTTTAACAACATTTTTTCCTTTTTCGGTTTCGGCTACTCAATTGGCCGGATTCATGTCAGCAGTGGAGGAATTTTTTTTTTTGGCGCCTACGAAGGCAGCGCATAAGTCGCTTGGATCTCAATATTTTCCTATGAAAAAATTATGTAATATAGGTCAAATATAGCCAAATATATTCTTAATTTTCCGAAACATTTAATTCAGTACTTTTCTTCCAAAAAATTCCCGAAAATCGCCCCAATTTTCAGCGTTCACACTGGTATAGCTCCTTAAGTGAAACAACTTTTATATCAATATCTACAATATAAACCTATAAAAAAATCCATGAAAATAGCCATTTTAGCGTCCAAAGTGTCAAGACCTCTTAAGGGGTTACCCCACTTGCGATTTTGAAAAAATCGATTTTTTTTATTGCATTTTTTTGAAGTGCAATTTGAAGTGCAGATTTTTTATGCCCGGAATAGATGACTCTATGGAAGTTTACAAAAAAAAATATTTTCTTCGTGTAAACTAAAATTGAAACTGTAAACGCGTTTTTCTCAAAATGGCATTTCTGAAGTCGGTGACCAAGATTACTCGAACACTAATGAACTGATCTTCTTGAAATTTTGCAGGCTTATTTAATACATAAAAATGTAGTCTTTAATCGTTCGATTTTTTTTCGAAAAAAATGGCCGTTTTATAGCCAAAAAACGGCCGTTTTTTTGGTTAAAATCGAACCATTAACTTTAACTGTCCGCCATTTTGTGAAAAATGAATATTTTTTAAAATCCTTCGATTAAAGACTAGTTTATACTTATATTTGACTAAATCCATCCGCATTTTTTTTCAGATGATCCACTTCGCCGCAATGTTGGTCACCGCAAACCGTGTATATAAAAACATTATTTCATTGACGGCCATTTGCCACTAAACAATGTAATATTTTTCAATAAAAAAATTACTGGAAGTTCTTCAAGATGTGTTCTTTAAGATGGTATATTGATCGATTAAAAAAGTTTTGTAGTTTTCTGTGAAGAAATTCAAGAAAAAGGCCTTTTTGCGCTACAAGTGGGGGTAACGCCTTAAGACAATGTTCTACACATGTTTGCGTAGAATTTTATGCAACAAAAAATCAAATTTTCTCAATCTATTAAGGGATCTTCCTCCTTAAAGTTCGGTTAAATTAGGGAGGAGCGAGTAGGAAGTGATAGGAAAGATTCCAATAGGAACGGGTATACGTCCGAACTCAGGAAATTAAATACTATAAACATATATGGGAAAAGAATATGTACGCAACGTATGCTCTCAGCACTTCCGGTTGTTTTGACGACAGTTTACAACCTTTTTGTCCGATCGCCTCCTTAATTTTGAGAGGTAGATGGTTCTTGCAACGATCCTCACATAAATATGTTTACATCCATCCAAAGGTGAATGCTATCAGGACGATTCGACAGAACGTCCTCAAAATCACATTTCCCCGTATATAAAAATATACGCATGAGGAAAAATATGCGTTTGATAGGCTCTTGTCTCTCCGACCGCTCTACACTTTGCCTCCCCCGCAGGTAAAAAAAATCTTTCACGTGAGAGGTGAGAGTCAGCGAAAAAATGCGTAAGAGCGTAAGAGGAGCGACGGGAAAGCGGACAACCCAGTTCTCGAGATAGCTCGCATAAATCGATTAAATTTCCACTGGGCACATGAGAATAAGAAAAATAAATAAAAGAAGAAGGAAGTATTACGTCGAGCCGTACGAAGCACGAGTCATGATCTATGGGGATATATAAATACGTAAATATATCCTTGCAGTCACGAAAAGTCCATAAAGCACTCATGCCACCAATGAACTGTAGGAGTACGGAGTTTATATACCATAAGAAATGCAACTCGCGCACTTTCTCTCTCTCTCTCTCTCTCTCTCTCTCTCTCTCTCTCTCTCTCTCTCTCTCTCTCTCTCTCTCTCTCTCTCTCTATCGCTCGTCTCCGGTGCTCTCCTTATATATATATACACACACACATATATGCATACGCATAAAATTCATTATTAATTATTTTCGACGAGAAAAATTAAGGTTTTTGAATTTATATATATGCAGGGAGGCACGACAAGTGACGTCCAAAAGGGAAATCCAGATGCCTCGTTTCAATGCCTACCCGAATCACCCCGATACATGTTGGACGATCTTTTTTTAATTTTCAAGAAAAAAAACATCTTGTATTTTTTTCGACTCTTCCTATAGCATATATATATATATATATTGTAATTCTCCGAAAAACCTCCACAAAAACTATCCGAGAAAAAATGTAGTGCGCTTCTGAGCCAGGTTTTGAATCCGGGACCTTTCGATTGCCGGTCGACTGGCCTGACCACTGAGCTTCGACAGCTCGCTTACCGAACGTTTCTCGGATAGTCTCGATATTTGTAACGCAACGTTACAATATATATATATACATACACACACACACACACACACACGCGCGCGCGCGTGTGTGTGTGTGTGTGTGTGCTAATGGACCTGTGCTAATGGAAGATTCGAGAAAAAAAATAATGCTTTTTTTTTCTCGAACAGTAAAAAAGATCGTAGTACATGCATGGGGGTGATTCGAGTAGACATTCATACGAGGCATCTAGATTGTCCGTTCGGACCAGGGGTTACGAACAGTGACGTCCAAAAGTAAAATCGAGATGCCTCATATCGATGCCTACCTAAATCACCCATTGCATGCATGATCTTTACAGTTTTCGAGAAAAAAAACACCTTTTAATTTTTTTCGACAATCCCTGTAGCAGAGGTTTTTATTTTTTTCTTCTCTTTTGCGTATGTACTTTCATGTTAGAAGTTTTTTTGAAGCATTTGGGAGAGATTTAGAGTGGTATAAGTATTTTTTTTATCATCTGAACTTTAATGACAGTTCCTCCCAAACCTTTTTTAAAAATTTTTGATCAAAATCTTCGGCATTTACGGTAGTAAACTCCAGAACGATAACACAAGTAAAAATAATGCCGAAGAAATTACAAAGAAGACAAATTTTACAGATGTGTTCTTGTCGACAAAGTCAAAAAGATCGTAAAACATACATGAGGGCGATTCGGATTGATACGAGGCATCTAGATTTTACTTTCGAACGTTACTTTTCGTACCACCCTGTATATATATATATATATATATATATATATATATATAGGGTGGGGTGAAAAGTTTCCGGCCTGACCAAGAGATGGTGCCACTAGGTCTAGTTTTGGAGCGGCGTCCTACAGTACCATTCCTACCGAGCTTGTATGTACAGTTTCAGCCCAATCGCTACGTTAGTTTGCGTTTGAGAGCACATTGCGCGAGACGCTTCCGTTGTTTTCGTAAAAATGGAAAAATTGGAAAAACGTGCTGTCATCAAACACTTCCATTTAAAAGGTTTTACACCAAAACAAATAAAAGAAGAGATGGATTCAGCACTAGGAGACTCCTCCCCATCATATTCAACTATTAATCAGTGGGTTTCTGAATTTAAAATTGGTCGTGTGAGCACCTCTGACGAGCTTCGCTCAGGACGGCCCGCTGAAGTCACAACTTCAGAGATGATTGAAAAAATCCATAAAATAGTGCTGGAAGACCGCAGGTTGAAAGTGCATGAGATAGCTGAGACCTGTAGGATGTCAGCTGAACGTGTGCGAAATATTTTGCACAACCATTTGAACATGGAAAAGCTGTGTGCAAGGTGGGTGCCGCGTTTGTTAACGCTCGACCAATCGATTAGCGTTTGCTAACGCTCGACGCTACCGACAATTTGGCGCTGTATAGACATAATCCAAACGAATTTTTGCGTCGATTCATAACTGTTGATGAGACATGAGTCCACCACTACACTCCTGAAAGTAAAGAACAGTCAAAACAGTGGGTTGGAAAAGGGGAACCAACCCCAAAAAAGGCAAAAACAATTGTATCGGCAAACAAGGTTATGGCTACTGTTTTTTGGGATGCGAGAGTTATGAGAAATGTATCAGTGTTGATGGAGATTATGTAGAAAAATAAAGCAAAAAAAAATTTTTAAATATCGTTTTTCTTGGTCAGGCCGAAAACTTTTCACCCCACCCTCGTATATATATATATACCTATATGGGATCTAAAATATTTATTAGAAAACGAAAAAAGTGTAGGGGAAAAAGAAGGATGAGTCTGAAGGAAAAACGAGTTGAAAGTCTGTGAGAATGCCGGACATTGATCAAGGAGAATTTTGTTTTTCAAAAATTTAGAATAAAGCGGAGCCGGGTTGAAATTCCGAACTTTGAATGGTCAGAACGCTCAAAACTCCAAAAGAATAGTTCCCCGGAAGATCAAAACTCCGAAAGAATTTGACACGAAAGACCAAAACTCCGAAAATCTTAACACCGTCAAAATAATTCGCCTATGGAAGTTTTAAAAGTTTCAAAATTTTCAAAAAATCGACGAATTATTTCCAGAATTTTTATTTTATTAATAAGTGGTTTTGCGTCAATTAAAAAATTTGTCTAGACAATGTTATACGTTCTACATCATTTACCGTCAACTGTGTAGACTTTGGCTGGCATGATCTTGACATGAGGGCCGGGTTGAAATTCCGAACTTTGAATGCGTCGATGATTTAAAATTCCTAATTTTAATGTTCCGAAATTACAAGGTTCGTCAAGATTATGCCAGCGAAAGTCTACACAGTTGACTGTAAATGATGTAAAACGTATAACATTGTCTAGACAAATTTAAAAATTGACGTAAAAACACTTCTTAATAAAAAAAAATTCTTGAAATAATGCATCGATTTATTGAAAATTTTGAAATTATTACAACTTCCATGGCCGAATTATTGTGACGGTGTTCAGATTTTCGGAGTTTTGGTCTTCCGTGCAAAATTCTTTCGGAGTTTCGATCTTTCGGGGTAGTATATTTCCGGAGTTTTGAGCGTTCTGATCATTCAACGTTCGGAATTTCAACCCGTCCCCAATTAAGCAGACGACAAAAAGACGGATTTCGGGGACAGACGTGATCAAAGAAAAGAGAGAAGATTAATAAACAATCTCGCTAACAAATTATTTCTCGATCAATTGGCAATCATTATCCATTTAGTCTGTTAAAAATAAATTTCATTCGTTGAAAAAAAATCACCCAGACTCTTCAATCCTCCATATATTCATCCTTCCATGCCCTACAACCCCGCAAAGTTTTTTCAACATTTAAGGGTTTAGGCCACAGTAACGGATATTAAAACATGTGCGAATTTAACAGTTTTTTCGTATGAAAAAGTGATTCACTCATAAAATTAATTACACATCTACTTAGTATGAATATCAAGCTGCTAGAAAATATATATATATTTTTTTTCGATGTACAAAATGGCCGACTAATAATTTCTTTTTTTATCTTTTTTTTAGGCGCTCCGCGGCGTGACATTCAGCATCCACTATTTTTTACCTAGAACAAAAAACAAAAATTCTCGTCAATCTACATTAGAATATCTAGAGAGCAGTACGTACAGAATTTAAAAAATATTGTTTTATTCAAAAGTTGTAGGTATTTGAACTTAAGAAATGAATTTTCAGTGCAAAATGTTGTTATAAGTGCTCATAAACTGCTTAAAAAATGAAAAGTTTTCGATTAATCAGAAATTCCACACGTACTTCTCTGCGAAATGCAATTAGGAACATAACTTTCAAATTTGAAGTAAATCTACTAAAAATTGTTAAAGTGTTATTTGAAAAACGCTGTTTCGAGAAAAACGCGTTCAAAGTTTAAGGTATTCTATGGCCGTGCCCGAGATGGGCTTACTTTATACGCTCAAAGTCGGTGAAAAATAAAATTGTCTTGCTATAAATCGAATAGTAACTTATTCTTATGATGATAAAGCACCGTTTTAGCGAAAAACAAAATCGATTTTTTGAAAATTCTACTCTGGTCTTACCCCTTAAATTCATTCCTCCCACACATTGATGATCCAAATGTATATTTAAATTTTTTTATTTACGTTCAAAAAACAGTTTTTAAATCCACACTCAAAAGTCCTTCACGTAAAAAAGAAAAACGAGGAGGACCAAAAAACCAACCCCCTCCCCCACTGCTGCCGATTTTCAACGCAGCTCAAATTTTGTTCCACCCTCTCGTCCGATGAATTCTTAATATCCAATCGTGCCCAATGGTGCTTCGTTAGAAATCGCATTTTCCCTCGCTTCTTCCTTTTTTTTCTCATTTGCACCCCTCTTGACTTTGAAACGAATGAGAATTCGTCACGTTCAAGCACGCAAAGTGGCCGTCTGCCTGCGCTAGTGTAAAACGAATAAAATGAATGAATAAATGAAACGTCGACTTCTATATACGCAATCCATATTGCCGTCGAAAGCTCTCCAACCACCCCCCCCCCCCCCGGCGAACTTCTCCTTCTATCTAGGCACCGTGAAGGATCGAGCGGAGGTTGGGTTGGGGGTTTTGCGGTAGGAGCGGGGGTAGGTCTAAAGGTTGCTGCCACTTCTGCACCCTCGGGCAATGGGGAAGTTTCCCAGTGCTCGTCCTCACCAAACGCCGAGTAGTTCTTGGCACTCCCGTCACGTTGCTTGCAAGCGCAAGAAACCACTAGCGCAAGCTCACTCTCTTGCATATACATATAAGAGCATCAAGGGGGGAGAGACCCTCAGGCAGAGAAAAAATTGCTGATTTTCATGATTTTTTTTAAGGAAAGTCTTCTTCGCCATTTTTTAAACTTAGGGTATGCTTTGTTACTACTTTTGGCTGTTACATGGTATTTTTGTTTTTTATTCATCTTTAAAAATGGCGGAGGTATGGCACGGTCTTCGAAGCGGTGGATGTTGTCAGACGGCGTGACACGTGGCGTCGCCGGGATTAATCTGAAAAAGAACCAACAAAGATATTTATCTCGTTAATACTCATACGCAGAATATGAACCAAGAAAAACTAAGAAATATTGAAAATCAATTAAATGGCACACTTTTAAACAAAAAGATTGGATTTTCCGAAGAAAAATGGCTACATTTTGCAATGAAAAGTACTTTTTTTTTAATTTTCTAAAACATTTAAGGTCATGTTGTATTCTCTCCACTATTATCGTGGATGATCATTCTAATGCTCACTTTTTATTTAAGATTTAAAACAAATTGAAAAACTCATGTCCCATGGCATATTCGTTTCGATGCAGTAAAGACATAATTAATTCTCTTGATTATATGTTTGTACGAAATACAAAATGTTTGTAGCAATCGCTTAATTATTTCATCCAATACATCTACGGCTTGTATATAGAATGATTTCAATAGAATATTATTTTATTTGAAGGATAATGTAGATATTCAGAGAACAGAAGAGCTCTTTCAAATAAAATAATATGTTATTTAAATCAATCACATTTTTCAATATTTTATAGTCTGGAAAAAAATTTTAATTACGGCTGGGACGACATTTGTCCTAGTTACTGAAAACCATAGGCGCATTTCAGTGGTGAGGAATTCGCACCCTTATTGAGCAAGTTTCAGACAGAAAAGTTATTTCACCGTAATAATCACTTGGAGGAGAAATAACTGTTCCCGGTAATGAGGCGCACTAAACTGATTTTTTTCGCCGTATTGAAAGGATTAAAAAAAAGACTATGTGACAGCCAAAGGTAATAATAAAACATACCCTAAGTCTCAAAAATGGTAAATAAATCTTTCTTTAAAGAAAAAATCATGAAAATCAGCAAATTTTTTTTTCGCCTAAGGAATTCTCCCCCCTTAAGGAGAGATATACACTTAGATGGTCGAGGTCGAGGATTTAGAAGCTATGAACATTCCGTCGACCGTAGAAGACCTACACTATGGGCCTGGTATCGATGATTCCATGTAAGTTGACAAATTTTATGATTTATTCATTCCCAAATTTTCAAACGCGTTTTCTCAAAACCACGTTTTTCAAATCGGTACCCAAAATTTCTCGAAAACCAATGAACCGATTGCCTTGAGGTTTTTTGTGGTTATTCTATACACCATTATCTAGTACTTGTCATAGGATTTTTTTCCGTTACTTAGTTTTTGTTTTATAGGCAAAATAATAACTAATTTTTGGCCCAAAAATCACTATTTACGTTCAAACGTCCGCCATTTTGTCATAAATCGATATTTTCAAAATCGGCTATGACAAGTACTAGATTATAGTATCTAATTTAATAATCTTTTTGGTTTTTTTGTCAGATGATTTTTGAAGAAACGCCAGTGGGTACCGTATACGCAGATTTTTTACGACGCTCCAAGGATTATACAATATCCTTGTATATTTCTGATATTTTTAAATAAAGAAAATTAAACATATTTTTGAATGTATATACTTTTAGATAATTAAAACCCCAATCCGAAATTTCAAATAGTTTTCCTTGAAAAAATTCACAAAAATGACCTTTTTTCCGGCTCCTAGGTGTATATCTCCCCTTAAAAGAAACGTTGGCAAGAGTGAGATGGGGAATGTCGGGAAAACGGGAAAAAGGCTATGCAGACGCCAAATTTAGAATCTGCAAGCAGGCAATTGAACATTTGAAACGTATTTGCGAGTGTACGGAAGTTGAGAGAAAACTAAACCAAGAAATAGTAAATATAGTGGAGCAATGGTTGTAAAACAGCAGGGAGTTATAAATTGACCGAAAAATAGAAGGGCAACTGAAAATGTAACCGGCAAAGCATTTATGCGATTACATCAGAGAATTTGAGAAACTAGCAACTAGGGTAGACATAAGAAAACCAATGTAAAATAATTGATGTAAATAAGAATGAAGGGTGGTTTATGCAAACACCCTTAACCGTTTAAGGACGGGAGTGGTCGATAGATCGACCAACCGGGGGGCACATAATATTTAGGCAAGGGGACTCACGAAAATCAAGCACCCCAAAGGGATCACATTTTCGCCACATCCACGTTGTTAATCCTGGGTCATGCTAAGAGCGAACGTTGGAGTATTTCTGAAAATAATGCACGATTTTTCTGCAGTCTTCGCGTGATATACTTTGGGCAGTGAGTTTGTTTACTGACGAAGTTTGTTCTATAATAACTGGCGTCCTTGAAATATTTTTCAGGATGACATTTACAATATATATGCCTATTTTGTTGTACTCAGTGCATCCACAATGTGAGTATGTAAATTTTGAGGCCAAACTAGCAGAAAAAAATTCGACCTTGAAATGGCAATTTTCAAGGTCAAGGATGCCCTTAGGATTTTTTTCATTATTTTTCCCGTATTCAGCGCATCAAATTACATAGGAATACGCTTTCAAACTTTTTTAAATGAATTTTTAGGATTGGACTTTTCGTTGCGCCTGGGGCTGGTCGATATATCGACCAGCAGTTAGGCTTGGGACTCCAATTGAGAAATTCATCGACTTTATTGATATCTTTCATGTAAAAAAAAGTCGATTTTAATGGCAATTTTCCCGTCCTTAAAAGGTTAAAAAGTGTGTACAAGGGCTAAAATACTACTACGACTATACAGTCTGTACAGGGTATTGGGAAGGTCGATGCAAAGCCTTGAGGGGGTGATAGGTCAGCTCGTTAGGAACATATCTAACCTAGGTTACTTCAATCCAAAGTCTAAGGATTTCGAGTTATCATGGTAAGTATGATTTTTGGAAAATTTCCCAAGATTAGGTACTAACTCGTTCGTAATGTTTAAACAGACAATAGTTGGTAACTAAAAAAAAATCATACTTATCATGATGACTCGAAATCCTTAGACTTTGGACTAAGGTAACTTAGGTTAGATATGTTCCTAACCTGGTGACCAATCACCCCCTTAAGGCTTTGCGTCGACCTTCCTAACACCCTGTATATATAGCCCTTCTACATATACTGCCTATTTTTCCATCATTTTTACTAGATATGGTTATTTTTATTTTACTGGATATTATGATTATCATTTTACTAGATATTTTACCAGATTTATTTGGATATTTCACTATATATTATTAGTATTATTATTGTTGTTGTTGTTACTAAATTAATATTAAAAATTATCATTGCTAGCTTAATTTAAAATATCCAGTGACTCACGTTAAGGCCCTTAGATGCACATATATGCAGTTTGTTGTTTACATCGCTTTTTGACGAAACACTATTAACACAACTAAATTATTATTGGTAGTTTCACTAAAAATATCCTTTTCTCATTTCAAGGCTCTTATATACAGGGTGAGGCACATAAAGTGTTACAGAGCAATAGCACTCAAACTATTGATCATATCCAAAAATGTTTCAGACAAAAGTTTTAGTGTTCGAGAAGGCCTTCATACTGGACCACCCTATTTTTTATCGGTGGAGGCGCTGAAGCTACGTCAAGGTCAACTCCACTTTTTTAAATGGAATGGTACATTTTTTTCAATCATCTTGCGGAGAACCTCAAGCGGCATAAAAAAACATGTGGGGGTCAAAGTCGCTCAAGGTCATTCAAGGTCAGTATCGATGATACAAATCTAAATATCTCGGATCACTACCACATACTAGGTGCGCAACTAAGTTCCCGGGTTTCACACATGAATGGCGCTAGCGACAGATGTAGTCGGCATACAGGTCTGAAATTGGGTGTCTTTATAGCCTGGCCATCTGTTGAGAATACCCGTTCGTAATATAAACAAATACCGCAACAAAACGACCTTTTTTCTAACCTCGGAAATGTCAAAATTTGTGCCAAATAAACAGCATTTGCGGGAAGCATTCCTTTTCTGATTCAACCTAAAAAAACAGCAGCTGAAGCACGTCGGTTACTTGAGGAGGTCTACGGCGAACATATACCATCAAAAACAACGTGTGAAGATTGGTTCAAGCGGTTCAGAAGTGGCGATTTTGAAACTGGGGAGAAGAAGCGCTCGGGACGACCGCAAACATTTGCGGACGCCGATCTGCAAGCGTTATTGGATAAAGATGACACTCAAACAGAAGATCAACTTGCCGGGGCATTAAACGTGACTCGGCAATGGATTTCGAAACGTTTGCACGCCATGGGAAAAATTCAAAAGGAAGGAAAGTGGGTGCCGCATGAGGTGACTGAGAGACAAACGGAAAATCGAAGAGCCACTTCCGAAATTTTGCTTTTGCGGCAGAACAGAAAGAGTTTCCTGCATCAAATTGTTACTGGCGATGAAAAATGGATATATTTCGAGAATCCCAAACGCAGAAAATCGTGGCTTTCACTTGGCGAAGCGTCAACATCGACGGCACGGCCAAATCGCTTCGGAAAAAAGACAATGCTCTGCGTTTGGTGGGACCAAAAAGGCATCGTGTGCTATGAGCTGCTGAAACCGGGTGAAACTGTCAATGGGCATCGCTACCGACAACAACTAATGAATTTGAACCACGCATTGCTCGAAAAACGGCCAGAATGGGACACGAGACACGAACGTGTGATATTGCAGCACGACAACGCTCCGTGCCATCGCAGTTCCATCGTCCAGGACACCATAAAAACACTGAAATGGGATCTGCTACCGCACCCGCCGTATTCGCCAGACCTGACCCCTTCAGACTATCACTCGTTTCAGTCGATGGCGCATGGCTTGGGTGGACTACACTTGGCCAATTACGATGCAGTACAAAATTGGTTGGACGAATGGTTTCAGTCCAAAGACGCGTCTTTTTATCGTCGCGGTATTTATGTATTGCCAGAGAGATGGCAAAAATGTGTATAGCGCGGGACAATACTTTGAACGAACCATTTTTTGTATTTGTCTTGAAATTGCCGATTCTTTACTGGTAAAAAAAACCCGGAAACTTAGTTGCGCACCTAGTATTTGGTAGTGATCCGAGATATTTATATTTGTATCTCATTTAAATAGATGACCTTGAATGACCTTGAACGACTTTCACCCCCCAATGTTTTTTATGCGACTTGAGGTGCTCCACAAGATGGCTGAAAAAATCTACCATTCCATTTAAAAAAGTGGAGTTGACCTTGACTCCAGCGCCTCCACCGATGAAAAAAATAGGGTCGTTCAGTATGACGGCCTTCTCGAACACTGAAACTTTTGTCTGAAACATTTTTGGATATGATCAATAGTTTGAGTGCTATTGCTCCGTAACACTTTATGTGCCTCATCCTGTATACGTACAAGCTATATATTATTATTTAGTATAAAATATATATTAAACATAGAATTATTGTTGAAAATGGTTATTGCAATTTTCACTAAAAAGTATTCTACTTCGCACATTGGGGCCTTGTGTACGTACGTGTACAACTATAGGACATATCGCGACTTTGCACTTACGAAAAGTTAATTAAAAATGGAATTAGAAAGAAAAATGGCAAACTGTCCTAATTGGTAATGCTCGAGCGAGGAATGGACACGAAACCGCGGCTAACAGCTCTGCACTATGTATAGACTTTGCACGTGACGTATGTACGCGCGCACTATACTGTGCATCTATGTACCTACCTGCGAACAGCTTTTCCGCTGCAGCTTTCTCGAATATATATATATATCCCTTGTGTCACCCTTACAGGAGATGCATCGCCATTGCTGGTCGGTGAAGGCTACCTGTGTGCTTCTAATGCACCTATATATAGTGTGTGTGTATATATATATATATATATATATATATATATATATATATATATATATATATATATATATATATATATATATATATATATACAGGGTGTCCTGTTATGAATGGATAACTCTGCAACTGTCGATAGGTCAGATCATGTCCTACTATATGCTGGAATTTCAGTTTAGTAAAAGTCCCACGCTGTTCGAGATAAAAATCATCTGCTTTTGGTTTTTCGCATGCCATTTCTACAAATAACAACTTTTGTTATTATTTAACAATATAATATTAACAATTATTACACTATAATATTTTATTATAATATTAATATTACATTATAATATTACAATATAATATTAACGAAATATATTATTTAACAATAAAATATTAACAAATAAAATAAACTTTTTTTTACCCGGTTTCAAAAAAAATACTTTTGGTTATTTCTTTTATCTGGAAGTCTTCTTTTTAACCTTAAACGTTAAGAAAACTTTATGAAAAAAGATCTTATGCAGAATTTTCATACAAACCAATTCGAACAATCGACGTTGATAGCCTGCGGTGTAAAAAAAAGTACTCCGCATATCGTGCCAATTACTTTCAAAAGTTGCTTAGCTATTGTCGATTCGTATCATTTATAGAAATGGCATGCGAAAAACCAAAAGTAGATGATTTTTTTTTCATACAATAAAATAAAGACCGAAATCTCGAAAACCGTGGGACTTTTCTAAACAGAAATTCCAGCATTCAGTAGGACATGACTTATTGACAGTTGCAGGATTGTCCATTCATTACAGGACACCCTGTATGTTTATGGGTAATGGACATTTTGAAGGCGTTCTATCTATTTAATGTTGAATGTCAGCACATCTGAATGTTTTGGGGACGGACGTTATATTTTGTTAATACCAACCGTTGATTTTGGTGACATGGAGGTCGTTAAAATTACATGAGTATAAATATTTTTGCGTTTGTGTAGGGGGATTTCGAAGTCATTGGGGTTTACGTAATGTTGAGTGCCTATGGGAAAAGATATGCACTATATGAGGAAGGTCCTCGGGGTGTAATGTCTTCGAAATCACATTTCCCGAGGTACGTATTTATATATATATGTCTATGTATATATTATGGCCACTATATAAGCCACTAGAGAGCCATCAATAATCGGACTTCGCATACAGCGATACTCGCTCACTGTGACAAGAACTCTGACAGGTTGCACTACATCAATAACACACGTGATGAACTATATATAACAAAGAGTAGCTATATATATATATATATATATATATATATATATATATATATATATATATATATACATATAAACTTCCAGCTGGCGCAGACCCCTCAATAAACACTCATAATATATGAGTGTTTATTGAGGGGTCTGCGCCAGCTGGAAGTTTAAAAAATAAGATGTTTATTTTTATTGCGTAGTTTTGTAGCCGAAGTTCTGAACTTCAATTTTCAATAAGAATTTTTGGAAAATTCCAAAAACTGAGCGCTTTGCGACAATTTTTGTGAAGGGTCAGATCGTCCACTGCGCTACGTCGAACCGCCCCGCTGCGATTTACCCCTTTTTCGTTTGCATTTTTCTCAAAACTATGTTTTTTTTTAAACGGGGCAAGTCGTATCTCAAAATCTATTTGTCCGATTCACTTCAAATTCGGAAAGAGTTTTCCATCGAATTTTCCATCATACGATGGAAAATGTTCATAACATTTCCCATCGTATGATCGGATGAGTTTTTCACCGATCCGGATGAGGATGAGTTTATCCATTTGTTAATAACGAATTTGTTTTTTACTTGTCCAAAATTGAACTTTGTTCCCACCATTTGTCTATCGTAATTCTCAATATTTCAAAAAGTATCCGGCCATGTATATTAGAGTGAGAGAGAGGGAGCCTTAAGGGATTCGGCCCCTCAAGAGGCCGAAAAAATAGGCTTTTTGGGGATTTTTTTTCAGAAAAACTACAAAATAAATCGAGATTACAGAAAAGGGCGTTTATCATACATATCAGTGACTGTATACAATCATTTTTTTGAAGCGATTCATTTCAAAATGGCGCCTGTGCAGCGTTTATCTCGAAACTGCATTTTTTAAGTTGGCCGGAAACATAACTCAGAAAATTTTCAACTGATTCACTCGAAATGTTGAATATATCTTGAAAAATACATTGTCTATGGAAGTAGGTAGGATTTTTTTATATTGCATAGTTCATTTGTTATTAACAATTATCTGACGATTTTTAGGCAAATTTTTCACTTTCCAATAATTTGCCTAAAAGATCGTTTATAACAAATGAACTATGCAATATAAAAAAAAATCCTGCGTAGTTCCATAGACAATGTATTTTTCAAGATATATTCAATATTTCAAGTACATCGGTTGAAAATTGTCTGAGTTATGTTTCCGGCCAACTTAAAAAATGCAGTTTTGAGATAAAATTGAAATTAAGGGGTTACCCCCACTTGCGATTTTTAAAAAATTGATTTTTTTAATTGCATTTTTTTGAAGTATAAGTATCCGGTCCCATACTTCTGTATGGGCCCGGAATAGATGACTCTATGTAAGTTTACAAAAAAAATATTTTCTTCGTGTAAACTGAAATTGAAACTTTAACGCGTTTTTCTCAAAATGGCATTTCTGATGTCGGTGACCAAGATTACTCGAACACTAATGAACCGATCTTCTTGAAATTTTGCAGGCTTATTCAATACATAAAAATGTAGTTTTTCATCGTTCGATTTTTTTTTCGAATAAAATGGCCGTTTTATAGCAAAAAACGGCCGTTTTTTTCGTTAAAATCGAACCATTAACTTTGACTGTCCACCATTTTGTGAAAAATGAATATTTTTTAAAATCCTTCGATTAAAGACTAGTTTATACTTATATGTGACTAAATCCATCCGCATTTTTTTTCAGATGATCCACTTCGCCGCAATGTTGGTCACCGCAAACCGTGTATATAAAAACATTATTTCATTGACGGCCATTTGCCACTAAACAATGTAATATTTTTCAATAAAAAAATTACTGAAAGTTCTTCAAGATGTGTTCTTTAAGATGGTATATTGATCGATTAAAAAAGTTTTGTAGTTTTCTTTAAAAAAATTCATGAAAAAGGCCTTTTCTGCGCTACAAGTGGGGGTAACGCCTTAATCGCTTCAAAAAAATTATCGTATACAGTCACTAATATCTATGATAAACACTCTTTTTTGTAATCTCGATTTATTTTGTAGTTTTTCTGAAAAAAAAAATCCCCAAAAAGCGTATTTTTTCGGCCTCTAGAGTGGCCCAAGGCCTTAAAGGAGAGAGGCTACGATGAAATTTACCAAAATGCTTTTACTATCGAATTTTCTGCGAAAGTTGTGTAACAAAAACATTCCTGTTTCTTTTTTCTCATTATTCCGAAATTCAGAGCTCGGCAACAGCCATTCGGAATCCGAAAAATGTATTTCATCTCAGCACGCTTGAACCACACATTATTTTTTTATCATTTAAAAAATCGTAGATACAAAAGAATCATTATTTAAAAAAAAAGAGCGAGATATAATAATCCACGGTAGCCTTCGGCGCTGCGTAACGAGCAGAGGGAGATCTCGATGGCAGATACTTCAACCGCGTGATTCGAATCTGAATACGAACATGCTCTTTATCCAGGTGAATGCATTGCTGAAGAATACTCACTTTAGTGTATGAAAAAAAAAAATTCAACGAGAGAGCTCTATAGTGATGGGTGCAAAGTGTCCTGTTGCTACAAGCGCGCGCGAGTAACGATATCGAGTACACAAAAGCGCTTTCCTGGCAGTCCCGAGCGGGGGAATTGAAAAAAAAGGAGAAAAAGTAACTAATACTCCTGCCAGAGGCCACGCGATAAACGGGCTGACATTTCTTCCCTTTTTTTCTTCACTTTTCCCATATCTCTCTCTCTCTCTCTCTCTCTCTCTCTCTCTCTCTCTCTCTCTCCTCGTCTCTCCTAAGCGAAAGTATCAGGGAGTAAAAGAAGACGAGAAAAAGCTCCAGAGGGTGATTCGCCTTAGCGGAAAGAAGCGAAACAATGCACTGCTCTATGTGTCCGACAGAAAAAGGGTGAGGGGGAGAGAGAGAGAGAGAGAGAGAGAGAGAGAGAGAGAGAGAGAGAGGTCGCAAATATGGAGCTACGTCACAGTAGCCGGGAAAACACTTTCCCTCTGGCGCGCTGCTATTCTCGGGGAGGTTCTTTCTTTCACTTTTTCTTTTTTTCCCTTCCACTGGTTATTATGGCACTCCATTGGTTATTCCCGTAGAAAAATGTCAGAAGACAATACGACGAGGCCGCTGCATTCGCATCGCTGAAGCGACAACGCCTATGGAGATGTCAGAAGCGCCTGAACGCAGGAACCTTTTCCTTTCTCCTTATGTGGTTTTTATTGTTTTCCCCCTGCTCCAAATATCGGCCCTCTCCACTGAAACTCCACGAAAAGCTCATTTCAGTGGACGACGCGCGGACAAACCGATAGATATTGCAAGTCGTTTGTCTATTTATAAATATGTTATATATACAGGGTGTCCCAGAAGTAACGTACGCCCTTCTAGCATCTGGTAGGAAAACAAATTCTGAGACGAAAAGTCCTTAGTCATTTTTTTATCAGACGCATAGATAATTAATTACGAACTAAAATAAATAGCCAATCACGTGCGCGCTACAGCAGAAAGGCAGCGTAGAGGGGAGGGATAGGGGAATGCACTGTAATTGCGTGCGCCTGAAAATGTGTGCGGAGCGAAAATTCCGAAAGCATGTGTGCAAGTGCACACACACACGCGTGTGCGCACGTACACTCACACTAGGAGACACACACGCACACACTTGCACACACAGACACAGACACACACACACACACACACACTTACACACATGCTTTCGGAAGTTTCCCTCCGTACACATTTTCAGGCGCACGCAATTACAACGCACTCCCCTATACCTCCCCTCTACGCTGCCTTTCCGCTGTAGCGCGCACCTGATTGGCTATTTATTTTAATTCATAATTAATTATCTCTGCGTCTGACAAAAAAATGACTGAGGATTTTTCGTCTCAGAATTTTTTTTCCTACCAGATGCTAGAAGGGCGTACGTTACTTCTGGGACACCCTGTATATATATGTATATATATCGGGTGTCCTGTTATGACTGAATAATCCTGCAACTGTCGATAGGTCAAATTATGTCCTACTAAATGCTGGAATTTCAGTTTAGTAAAAGTCCCACGGTTTTCGAGATTTTGAGCTTTATGTTATTTTTCGAAAAAAATCATCTGTTTGAGGGTTTTCGCATGCCATTTCTACAAATGATATGAATCGACAATACCTAAGCAACTTCTCAAAGTAATTGGCACGATATGCGTAGTAAATTTTTTCTACACCGCAGGCTATCAAAGTCACATGTTCGAATTGGGGGGCCGGCTTGAAATTCCGAACTTTGAATATATTCCGAAATTTAAGATGGGGCCGGGTTGAAATTCCGAACTTCGAATGATCAGAACGCTCAAAACTCCGACAGGATACTACTCCGAAAGATCAAAACTTTGAAAGAATTGTACACGAAAGGTCAAAACTCCGAAAATCTGAACACGGTCAAAATAATTCGGCTATGGAAGTTTTAAAAGATTCAAAATTTTCAATAAATCGAAGAATTGTTTCAAGATTTTTTTATTTATTAAGAAGTGATTTTCCGTCAATTTAAAAATTTGTCTATTGTCTAGACAAATTTCAAAATTGACGTAAAATCACTTTTCAATAGATAAAAATTCTTGGAATAATTCGTCGATTTATTGAAAATTTAGAAACTTTTAAAACTTCCATAGCCAAATTTATTTTGACGGTGGTCAGATTTCCGGTGTTTTGGTCTTTAGTGTAAAATTCTTTCGAAGTTTTGATCTTTCGGGGTAGTATTCTTTGGGAGTTTTAAGCGTTCTGATCATGCAAAATTCAGAATTTCAACCCGGCCTCCGAATTGGTTCGTGTGAAAATTCTGCACAAGATTTTTTTTTCCTAATGTTTCAAAGGAAAGTGATTGAGAAGTGATCTTCCGTCAATTTTGAAATTTGTCTATTGTCTAGACAATATTTAAAATTGACGTAAAATCACTTTACAATAAAAAAAAATCGTGGACTAATTCGTCGATTTATTAAAAATTTTGAAACTTTTAAAACTTCCATAGTCAAATTTATTTTGATGGTGGTCAGATTTTCGGAGTATTGGTCTTTCATGTAAAATTCTTCGGGAGTTTTGAGCGTTCTGATCATTCAAAATTCGGACGTTCAACCCGGCCCCCGAATTGGTTTGTATGAAAATTCTGCATAAGATCTTTTTTCCTAAAGTTTCCTTAACATTTAAGGTTAAAAAAAAGACTTTTCTAAATAAAACAAATAACCAAGAGTATTTTTTTTTTAACCGGGTAAAAAAAGTTATCGTTTTTAGAAATGGCATGCGAAAAACCAAAAGCAGATGATTTTTATCCCGAAAACCGTGTAACTTTTATTAAACTGAAATTTCAGCATATAGTAGGACATGTCATATCGACATGTGATATCTACAGTTGCAGGATTATCCATCCATAACAGGACACCCTGTGCGGATATATTGTTACGTTCGCATCGTGTACACGAACGACTATATGGTAGAAGTTGTTTGTCATGTATCTAGTTTAGTGCTCCCTGCCGTTGCGCAGTTATCGATCATGGTCTATGGAACGGATACACATTTTCCAGATTATATCTTTTACGAGCTCCCTCTATTTGACGAGAAAACACGTGCTGAATATTTGACGAATCGGAAAATAAAACTCGACGTGTCTGTGTGAGGGTGTATGAATTACAGGTGGGCGGCATATATGTCTCAGGATCGAAAATCTCGATAAACATTGCTCACAAATAAATTGTCCCGGAAAATGGCTCCAAATGAACGCTACGTCAATTAAGGCGTTACCCCCACTTGTAGCGCAAAAAAAAGGCCTTTTTCATGAATTTTTTAAAAGAAAACTACAAAACTTTTTTAATCGATCAATATACCATCTTAAAGAACACATCTTGAAGAACTTTCAGTAATTTTTTTATTGAAAAATATTACATTGTTTAGTGGCAAATGGCCGTCAATGGAATAATGTTTTTATATACACGGTTTGCGGTGACCAACATTGCGGCGAAGTGGATCATCTGAAAAAAAAATGCGGATGGATTTAGTCAAATATAAGTATAAACTAGTCTTTAATCGAAGGATTTTAAAAAATATTCATTTTTCACAAAATGGCGGACAGTCAAAGTTAATGGTTCGATTTTAACGAAAAAAAACGGCCGTTTTTGGCTATAAAATGGCCATTTTTTTCGAAAAAAAAAATCGAACGGTTAAAGACTACATTTCTATGTATTAAATAAGCCTGCAAAATTTCAAGAAGATCGGTTCATTAGTGTTCGAGTAATCTTGGTCACCGACTTCAGAAATGCGATTTTGAGAAAAACGCGTTTAAAGTTTCAATTTCAGTTTACACGAAGAAAATATTTTTTTTTGTTAACTTACATAGAGTCATCTATTCCGGGCCCATACAGAAGTATGGGCCCGGATACTTATACTTCAAAAAAATGCAATAAAAAAAATCGATTTTTTCAAAATCGCAAGTGGGGGTAACCCCTTAACGTGTCTGCGTGAGCTTGCCCAAAAAAAAGGTCGATTTGCAATATTTATGACTGATGAGAGTATTGTGGTGACGAGCTCGGGATTTTACGCACCATTGATACACAGTTTTGTTAAGGTTATTTGACATAGTTTGATTAAGGTATTATTATTGAAACGACGTAGCGCCGTTGCTGCATGGCCAATCGGTGCAGGTGGATCTGACAACGAGGGCATTCTGGAATTTAAAAAAAAAACAAAAAAATTAGTTTTCGTATTGTAATAGAACTTTCGTAGATCAAAGGCTTTTCGGAAATTTTGAAAATTACGAAAATGGCAAGCTGGTGTTGAAGAAGTTCAATTTTCGATGCAAAGAACAACTTTAATAATTTTTCATTCACAAATGGATGAACATGTGAAAAAAGGTCCAGTCATACGATAGAAAATGTTTTGAATGTTTGCCCGAATTTCAAGTGGATCGGACGAATAGTTTGTGACATACGACTTAAGGGGTTTTCTCACTTTAGACGCTTCAGAAGGCTGTTTTCATGAATTTTTTGATAGATTTATATCATAGATATTGATATGAAAGTTGTTACACTTAATAAATACACTTTCGAAAAACATTAAACATTTTTTTTATGAATTTATGTAAATCAAACAAACTTTGAACGCGTTTTTCTCGAAACAACGTTTTTCGTTATATTAATCAGCCCTTCTTGTCTCGTGAAGTGTGCCTTCCTCGACTTCGAAATTATGATTTTCCCGAATTCGTTCTGCCCTGCGAGCAGTTCCAGCTTCGTCAGGAGATTCTTAAGGTTGTTGCGTAAAAATATTGGGGTAAATAGATATCAATGCAAATTTTTCTGACAACATTTTTACTGACAAAAGGAGAACGGAGGTTACCGCACTTGTTTATTAAATGTTCAATTTTAAAGTTTACATCAATCTTCACTTGATCGCATTGGTTGTACGGAGCAAGTTAGCATTTCAGTTTCTCGCGTATACCTTCCGCATTTACGAAGAAAGTGACCCGAAAAACGAATATTGTGTGCAGGGTAGTGTACAGAACAATATCACCGAAATAAATAGACAGGTTACCGATCTCATTAAGGGGTTACCCCCACTTGCGATTTTGAAAAAATCGATTTTTTGTATTGCATTTTTTTGAAGTGCAATTTGAAGTGCAGTTTTTTTTATGCCCGGAATAGATGACTCTATGTAAGTTTACAAAAAAAATATTTTCTTCGTGTAAACTGAAATTGAAACTTTAAACGCGTTTTTCTCAAAATGGCATTTCTGAAGTCGGTGACCAAGATTACTCGAACACTAATGAACCGATCTTCTTGAAATTTTGCAGGCTTATTTAATACATAAAAATGTAGTCTTTAGTCGTTCGATTTTTTTCGAAAAAATGGCCGTTTTATAGCCAAAAAACGGCCGTTTTTTTCGTTAAAATGGAACCATTAACTTTGACTGTCCGCCATTTTGTGAAAAATGAATATTTTTTAAAATCCTTCGATTAAAGACTAGTTCATACTTATATTTGACTAAATCCATCCGCATTTTTTTTTCAGATGATCCACTTCGCCGTAATGTTGGTCACCGCAAACCGTGTATATAAAAACATTATTTCATTGACGGCCATTTGCCACTAAACAATGTAATATTTTTCAATAAAAAAATTACTGAAAGTTCTTCAAGATGTGTTCTTTAAGATGGTATATTGATCGATTAAAAAAGTTTTGTAGTTTTCTGTTAAAAAATTCATGAAAAAGGCCTTTTTTTGCTCTACAAGTGGGGGTAACGCCTTAATGAAAATATTTTGAAAATATGCGACCAGTTTACGAAAAAGTGAGGCTTGTTGGCGAGTATGTATTAAAATGTGGCAACGTCGGAACTATGGGAATAGCAGAACCAATCGAAAAGCTAGCGCGCCAATTTCAAATACGTTAAAGTCACATGCGACTAAGGGGAACTTATTCATTTATTTGTTATGATGTATTCCCTTTTTTCTAGCTTCGGTGAGCATAATTCGATGCTTGTGGCCACGAGCACTGACAAATCGTCTTATCCATCGAAAACTTCGCGACGCACTAATCTTTTTTTCCGAATCATTTGTTGCCTCTTTTTGCTCTGACATAACCTCTGAAAACGCCGATTAGCACGAAACGCGCGTAACACAGCTGCGACCTGTGACAGTCACTATAGTCAACCTAGCAGCCTCGAATTACGACAGAACCGTGCGACGTTGCCAAAGCTCGTGCCTATTTTGATAGAATTTTAAACATTAACATTTAATTTTCTGATAATCCTAACGCCTTCAAATTACCATATATGTAAATAATCATTACGATTATGTACCGTACGTTTGAACGCGATATTCAAACGTACACGTCATTAAGGCCTTAGGCCACAGCAACGGATATAAAATCATGTGCAAATTTAACAATTTTCTTTCGCATGAAAAAGTGATTCACTCAAAAAAATTAATTACACATCTATTTAGTATGAATATCAAGCTGTTAGAAAATATATAAATTTTTTTCGATGCACAAAATAATTACTACTAATGAACTACTAATGAACGACTAATATTTTCTTTTGTTATCTTTCTTTTAGGCGCTCCGCGGCGTGGCATTTAACATCCACAATTTTTTAACTAGAACAAAAAACAAAAATTCTCTTCAATCTACATTAAAATACCTAGAGAAGTGCGTACGGAATTCAAAAAATATAGTTTTACTCAAAAGTTGTGGGTATTTGAACTTAATAAATGAATTTTTAGTGAAAAATTTCGTTATAACTGCTCATAAACTGCTCATAAAATGAAAAGTTTTCGATTAATCAGAAATTCCGTAAGGACTTCTTCGCGAAATGCAATTAGGAACATAGCTTTCAAATTTGAGGTAAATCGAGTGAAAAATGTTGAAGTTATTTGTCACGCCAATTGGAAAAACACCGTTTCGAGAAGTTTCGAGTAGTCGACCATTTTGTACATAAAAAAAAAAATATATTTTCTAAGAGCTTGATTTTCTTACTAAATAGATGTGTAATTAATTTCATGAGTGAATTACTTTTTCATACAAAAAAAATTAATTCGCACATGATTTTATACCCGTTACTGTGGCTTAAGGCTTTAATATTTTGCTACAATAAGTTGGCGCTGGTGACGTCACCCAATGTATTAGCATAGGAACTTCATTTCTCCCCCCACCCTTCAATAATCATTTGACAACACCCTTAAGTTCGTAGCCCCGGTCGATCGTATTCTGGCCTCGTTCGTTGGCGTACATAATGAGAATGTCCAAATTTCCTTTTGTGCACATATTCTTAACAATCTACACTTTTGAAAATGCAAAAAAAAATGATTTTTTTACTTTTGTAGACTGCCTCGAACCGTTTTATAAAATGCACTGTTCGAGAAAAATGCAAAAAAAAGATTCGACACTTCACAAAATTCGGCTCATACATCGGTCAATTTTTGTTCTTTTCCAAAAAAAATTGTACAATCTACAAATACCATTATCACCGCGAAATGAAAAACGAACTTGCCTATTCTCAGGTTGAATTTGTCCTGCATCCGGTCTGACAGGATTACCTCTATTGAGCACGATACAATAAGCCGTGACAATGATCGATTGAACAAGGAATTGTTGAGCCAGCGATTGATTGTTAATTGGCCCGCCGCGATCGCAAACGTCTCCGAGTACAGGAATCGCGTCACGATTAGACAACGAGGAACTAGTTAATTGCACGTGTGTCAATGACGCAACAAATCCACGTGATTCAATTAAGGGGACAGCGAAAAATAATCACAACGATCCAGAGGACGGGGCCGGGGGGGTCTTTTGCACTTTCGCAAATCCCACGCTAATTAGACGATCGCGAAATTCGCCGCGAGCTTCAGGCAATTAAATTACATTCTCGTCCGTACAGCAAAGCGAGAACGTTGCTTCGCATCGCGATCCTCAAATCTCCGATTAATTATGATTCATGACGTCGTTGACGGCCCTTTGCGGTTCTATTTCAGACCTCGACGGAACTTCCCTTTTCCCTCTTATACTCTTCTTTTCTCTTCCCTTTTTTTAATACTATTTTAAGGGGGAGATACCTTCAGGCGAGGAAAAAATTGCTCATATTCATGATTTTTTTAACGGGGTCCTCTAGTTTCTCGGCTGTTTTTTTAGGACTTTTTCAATAATTTTTTACGGGCAAAGCATAGAAATAATCAATCTCATTGTTTTTGCATAATCTTTATTGACATTTAAATAAGCTTTACAAATTTTTTGAAGTCAAAATATATAATAGAATAAACGTTATAGTGGCCAACAGGAAGACATCGAGTAAAAGAGGTGCTTGACGGTGACCAAGATTGCGGCTGTTCTGCTTATCTGAAATCAAAAAACCAAACGGCATTTTAATCTTCATATTTAAGACTAGCGATTGAACTAGAGTGAATTCTAAATTACAAAAATTGACTTTTTTATACACTTTTGAAAATTACATTCTATTTTTTACTCATTTTTTCTTAAGTTTTTCGCTCGTACAAAAAGAAACTATCGAAGCAATCATGATAATCCTAGTTCAATCGCTGGCTTATAACATATTAAAGATGCTGTATAAATTTGAACAAGATCGGTGCAGTAGTTTCTGAAATAGCGTGGTCACCGTTTCGAAAAATGGTGTTTCGAGAAAAATGCGTTTGAAAGTTCGCGCATGTGATTTATACTTGTGAACCACTTCGAATATCGAAAAATCCTATGGCACACATTTTCTACACATGTTGTAGATGTGATTTATGAAAAAAAAATCGATTTTTTCGACCCGAGAAACTAGAGGACCCCGTTAAAGAATGATTTCTTTACCATTTTTAAGGGTTCATCACAGCGTGACCGCCCGAAAAATAGCCGATTTTTTTAGTTCGATAGGAAAAGCTAATCGGCTTAATTTTTTTTACAAATTAAAGCACCGATAAAGAATACGAAATTATTTTTTTTTTAATTTCTTTATTTATTGTTTAACATTGTTTTTATTTGCGGAAAATTGCGTGGAAAAAAATGGTGTCCCATGGTGGCCAGAATTACGGCCGATAAATTTTTTCTGAAACAAAAATTTCAAAATGATCATTAATCTGCAAGAAAGCCTATAAGCCTAAGCTATGTTCCTGTGGAGGTTTTTTTTTAGTGAAATTTGAAAAAATGGTGGCGGTTTGAACAAAAAGTATGAAATTTAGCCTTTTTTCGACGGTTTTTCGTAATAGGAAGGAAAATAGGAAGATTGAAAAAAAGCTTTCATAGCAACATAAGAAATGACGTGAAGAATGTTCTGTTCAAATTTCAAACGGATGGCTTGAAAACTGTTCCTTTGAGAGTGGCCACCGTTTTGAAAAACACCATTCCGAGAAAACGCGTTTAAAGTTCGGAGTGCAGGATCTCAGGCTCCAATCGCCTTGTCTAAGAAAGACTGTAGCGACGGAAATAATTCGAATTTCGATCCAAAAATTGGACAGAACGTTTGTAACCGTGTATACTATCGAATAATGCAAAAAATCGATTTTTTGAAAATTTTACACTGTGAGGATGCCTTAAGGCTTAGGGTTTTACTAGCTTTCCGCTCGCGTAGACTCGCGTTTAATGCTCCTCATTGAAATGTGCTCCTGAAATGTTTCATTAAGGAACACGTAGAATTGTGTTGAAGAGCATTAATACTAAGTTTCGAGTAAATCTGAACAGAAATTTATTTTACCATACAAACTTTGCTACCCCATTTTCCCTTTAAGAATTAAATTTCCCAAAACGCTGAAATTTCATTAATTACTTCTAGCAGCAGTAATACAAAATTTCGAGTAAATTTGACCCGAATTTTTTAATTTTCCGTACAAACTTTGCCACCCCCTTTTGTTTAGGGGTTGAATTTCGAAAAACACTCAAATACGTGTTTTATTAATTGTGTTGAAGAACTTTAATACTAAGTTTCAAGTAAATCTTCGGACCAGATTTTTTTTATTTTACATGCAAACTTTGCCACCCTCTTTCTCCCCTAAGAGGTTGAATTTCTAAAAACGCTGAAATACGTGTTTCATTAATTGTGTTGAGAAGCAGGAATACCAAATTTCCAGTACATCCGACCAGATTAAAAAAAATGTTGATACAAACTTTGCTCTGTTCTCCCTTAAGGGTTGAATTTCGAAAAAGCCCTTCTTAGTGGGTGCTTACGTAACAAAAGCAACCTACTGTCCAAATTTCATGTAATTAGCTCCAGCGGTTTTGGCTCGCCGTCGATGAATCCGTCGGGACATGGTTTTTTACATGTACAGATTAGTACTTTTGGCTGTTAGATGTTATTTTTGAAAAATTAATCTTTAAAAATGGTAGGCGTGACGCGTAGCGTCGGCGGGATTACTCTGAAAAGTAAACCAATGAAGATTTTTCTTTCATTACCACTCATACGTAGAATATGAATCAAGAAAAAGTGAAAAATGTTGAAAATCGATTAAATAGTACACTTTAAAACAAAAAGATAGAATTTTTCGAAAAAATGGCTGCATTTTGCAAAAAAAATTCTTTTTCTAAATTTTCAAAAACGTTTAGGATCATCTTTTAGACAATAAAGTTAGAAAGATTCATTCACGCCTGTTTTGAAAATGTAGCGTAGAAGATCTTGCATACCACCGCCATTTTTAAAATTAATTTGAAAAAATTCCACGCCACAAAGTAGTAATAAAGCATGCTCGAAGTTTCGAAAATGGTGAAGAAATCTTTCTTTTAAAAGGATATCATGAAAATCAGCAAATTTTTTCCTCGCCTTAAGGTATCTTCCCCTTAATACTTTTTCAATGAAGCGAATGACGTACGCGGTAGAGAAAAAGATTCGCCACTGTATACACAACGTATCCGTTTGTTTAAACCACCTCGGTGAGGCTGAAGACCGTTTGGTTACACCCGTCGTTATTGTTATTCTTATGATTATTAGTGGCTCGGATCTGGCATCAATTTTCACGCATAATGAGGATTCATCGTTGTAAAAATTTTGCCGTCGTCTCCCGCCCACGCTACGAAAATATCGCATGACGAAGCGCGAATTGTGCCAGGCCCGTACGTTTTTATGAATCTAAAATTGAAGTGAAAAAAAAACGATTCGATATGGTACCTCCGACTGCGATTTAATTTAAAAAAATCGATTTCGCGGCGAAAGCATTTTTCTAGCTACTCATTTGCCATTAATTTGTCAAATGTGTCTTCGTATATGGAATTTTTCAAGGCAATATAAAATGGATATTAATCAAATTTGATTATGTTTTATTTATCACATTCTTAATCTTTTTAATTTCTTAATCAATTGACATTTTTAAAAAAGCGTCGATACTGTATCTCTGATTGCGATTTGAAAAGAAAAACGTGTTTCCTGGTGAAGGATTTTTAGATACTTATTCGCCATCAATTTGTCAAATGTGTCATCGTGTATGGAAATTAAAAGGCAGTATAAAATGCATAATAATAACATTTGTTTAAATTTGATTTATCTCATTCTTTCTTTTTTCAATTTTTTAAATCAATTTATATTTTAATATACATTGCGAAGTTTTCCATACTTCTTAGCCTCTTTTACGGTGATTCTTCAAGAGGACCTGCCGGGAAAACTAATGGCGATATCGGGACGAATCATGTGGCATTCTCTAAGTAAGTCGGGACCGACGCTACGGCTATTTTATGTTTTGAGATTTTTACGATTTTGGAAAAGTGGCCAATAAATCGAAAAAAAAACGCCTTTTAAACGATTTCAAGTGTCTATACCATGAGAAATTTTCCGCTGATTACAAATATCACGGAGTTTTTGTCAAAAGCTCAAAATTGCGCCGACTGAACTCGGAAAACTTATTTCCATAAAAATTCGGCAACTTTTTATAGAAACAGAAGACTAGGGAAAATTAATAAATTCGTATTAAGAGGGAAAAAGTAGATCGACATGGATTTGTAAAAAGAAAAAAAAGAAATCCAATTTCTTCCGCATCTCGACCGAAAATAAGTGTCTCCACTCAATCGCCGCTTATTTATTTTCCTTTTCAATTTGAAACTTCCCTCTGCGGGCATTATCTTCGCTGTACTTTACTCTAAAAACTGGCGATTTGTCGAGCTCTGATTATTTTTCGATTTTTGGCAGAATTTTAAAGTTTGACCATCGATTCATATCATCATAATTAGGTATCAATTTATCAAGTGCTCGTACTGAAAAATCGATTTTAATTTAAGGGGCTACATCTACCTTGAGGCCTGAAAAAAATGGCCAAATTCCGAAAAAAAATCTGGACAACGGTTGTTGAAAAATAAACGCATTTTTAAAACACAAGGTGTATTATGCATAGCCTTCGAAAAAAATCACCACAAAAACATGGCCGCCGGCAGATGATGACATTTTTTTCACGACGTTTGGCGGTGGACATTCTCCAGCTTAAACGGTCCATCTGAAATCTAAAAACAAAACGGGTTAATCAAGTTAATCTTAAATACGAGTCGTTGACGATCGTCGATTTTGAAAATAATTTTTTTTAACAACGTGGCGAGGAATTGAATCTCGAGCGTGCAAAATCTACGAAAAATCTTGTCATTTTTACGTAACTATGCAAAAATGAAGATCGATTTAGAAAAAGTGACATCGTCAAGGACCTTTAAATGTTTCTCATCGTATCTCCTGAAAATTTGGAAACGGTCCATCAAGTGGTTCTCGAGATATCATGTCCACCGAATTTGAAAACGCGTGTTAGGCGGGAAACTAGTTTAGATGATTAAAAAAATCGAATTCTTTAAAGTTCCATAAATTGTTAGTAAAACGATTCAAGAATATTGTTCTCAAAGTTCCCCAAGTGCCCGGTAAGCAGTATAAATACCTCATTACTGCCTTGAATTTTTCGTTTTCGGTAATTTTTTTTCAAACGCGTTTTTTTCAAAACGTTTTTTTTTTTCTATTTGTGTACCCTCTAGCTCAAAAAGTTTCTAACCTACAACTTAATAAAGTGATAGTTAGTTTCTTTATATAATTACGCCCTATATGAATCTAAATTTGGGGTAATATCATTGTTTAAAGTATATTTTTATAGCAAAAAAGGATATAAAATAATGGCGGAAATTATACCCTTTTTTTAAGCACCTCTAAAAAATGCAATTTAAATTTTTAGTCAGAGTTAGGTTCATATAGAAGGAAAACATATTTTCTAAGTAATCTTCAAACGGTATTGATTTCCGATGAAAAGTGTGGCCTCCAGAGTGTACACAAACAGCAGAGTCTGATGGCGACCATCGGTGGGCGGCAGGTTATATGTTCCATATTTTCAAAGTAATTGCTTCGAAAAAATTCAAATATTTGTCTGAAAATATGTATAAAATATTCCCAAACTTAGAATAAATTCTATCCATTCATTCCTTATAAAAAAAAATCGTGAAAATCACAAAAAATAATCACGTAAAAATCATGAAAATCGCCAAAAAATAGAATAAACATATTTTTGGAAAATGCAATTTTTTGACCCACCAAAGTAGATGTAACCCATTAACTATAATTTAAGCACACTCGACATTTATAAATTTCATAAATTTCATAAATTTTAAAATCGTGGATTCACCTCGGTCTCGTTGTCCTACCATTTAAAAATCCGCTATTTCTTCCAATGGCAAATTTATTCAGCGAAAGAAGATTTCGAATATTACATCCCGGCTGGAATAAATCGTCGAAAAATAAAATTTAAGCGCACCCACAAACGGGGAACACGAGAATGCAAAGCTCGACTTTTTGCATCGAGCTCGTTCACTGTATGGACAACCAATATATAAATTCTTTCGTACGCCACATCGGAGGTTTATACTTCCGTCCGGCTGGTGGTACGTGATCGCGTCCCGCGTACTCGCCGCGACATAAATAAAAATATCATAATGAAAATGCGATTCGAATGATAAAAACGGCGTAAATAACTTGCGCTGAGCACCTGAGAAATCATTATTTACGATAGTACCCCTATGCGCTGTACGATGCGCCGTGTATCTTGCGATTTTTATGGCAACGCGAGAATGTTCGAGATGAGTATCCTCGTTTTCGCTTTTATTCGCGCGCGGACCTGAGTTTGCCGGAGGGCAATATTTAAGCACCCATCACCGTCAAAAAAATAAAATTAAAAAAACAACAACGATAAATAGAAAATAAAGTGAAAAAAATGCTCGATGAATTTTTGAAAAATGACCACTGCTTCAGAATGTGCGGTTTCCTCTACTGGGATTTTAGAGGCATATCTCATCGATTTTATATAGAAATTTATAAAATATGTAAAATAAATGTAATAAATATTTAAATATTCGTATAGGATAAACCGACCAGTGAATGGACAAATAACGACACGGTAGGACTCAGATGGACTGTAAAAACGAAATATTGTCAAAAAGAATTTTCCAATTGCTAGAGCTGCGAAAAGATTTTATTCTAATAGTAGAAAAAAATATTCGAAGTAATTGAAACAAATAATATTGAAGGAATTTATAGCGAAGTCACCAAATCGCCAGTGAATGAACGCACTGAGAAAAATGTATAGTGCGCTCAACCATATTTTAACTATATTTTATCCTTTCCTGAGGGGACAATAATATTTTGTAGCCATAGTTACTGCCAAAAGTACAGTACTGCTTATTGATATTTTAGCAGTTGCATGAATAATGCACATATGTCAACCGCAACTACCAATCTTACAAACATACGTTTATTCTTCAACGCTATATAATATAGTAGCTTTTTATAAAATGGATGTGCCCTGATACTATCAAAAATGTACTTCCCCAACATTCTAATAGTGAACTGAAATATATATGAGGTATTCCACGTGAATCCGGTGGAATTTATCCCTGACCCCCGCCAATTCGATTAATTTTTTTTATCTGCTTCCATTGAGTCTAAAAGACACCCTGAATATTTTTTACATTTTTCGAAACAACCCTTAGGAAAAAAAAGCTCCGAAAAAAACGCCCCGATTTAAAAATCTGAAAAAATTCCCAAAAATGCGTGATTATATGTAAAAAATATCAAACTATCACCCGCAGTGGAAGTATGATTTTTTCTGTGCTTTCTGAGCGATTAACCGTAAAAAAATCCGAAAATATTCAACAACCGCTTACTTCAGGCGGGTACTTAAATATTTTCATGCCCACAATGAATTTTTTTGACCATTTTTGAATAACCAAATCACAATCATGGACCTTGAACAGTTAGCAGTTAATTTTTCGGATTTTTTAAACGTTAATCGTTCAGAAAGCACAGAAAAAATCATACTTTCACTGCGGGTGATAGCTTGAAAATTTTTACATATAATCTCGCATTTTTGGGAATTTTTTCCGGTTTTTTAATCGGGGCGTTTTTTTCGGAGAATTTTTTTTTTTCACTAAAGGTTGTTTTAAAAAATGTAAAAAAAAATCAGGGTGTCTTTTAGAGTCAATGGAATCAGATAAAAAAACAAATCGAATTGGCGGGGGTCAGGGGAATAAGTCCACCGGATTCACGTGGAGTACCTCATATACATTGATTAAAAATGTTGCTTGTGATTTGCGACAATGTTTATAGTGATTTGTACCATATTATAAGACACGACCTGCTATATGCGTATTTGGTGTGTTCTTCAAGTGTTCGTACAAGGCATCAATGCCCGTCTACTAAATGCATAGAATATTTCATAAATCCAAAATAAAATAAACTACGCAACTGAGAGTTCTACCTCGATGATTTTTTTATTATAATTCGCCATCCCCTGATCTCCTGTAATTATTTATTTCGAAGAAAATATTTCGCCTAATCGGAATCGAACGTATAACCTGACTGCCTACCTTCTGCCTATCCTACCCATGCTGTCACCACGCTACCGAGTACTTTTTGGCATCTTGAGCACAGATATGGCATCAGAGGCAAAAGTAATTCCGGCTGTTCTTCCGAATAGCTGTTACCTGCGATTTAGGTGGAAGTTTGCACAGATCTTTTTTTTATATTATAAGTCACTGTTTAAATGGACTTTTGGCGCTTCGCGATAGTTTTGTACCATATAATAGTGATTTATACCATTTTATATGATACAGCCTGCTAAATGCATAGTAATGTGTGTCCTACAAGAACGGAAGGTGAACTACAAGAAGAAGTGTTGAACCGATATCCTTCTTTTGCAATGCAACAAACACACTATGCAACAGTTTGTCAGACATGCGTAGTTCTTGAAACTATTAAGCTGCGGTTTCTCAAACTGCAAATGATTTACGTCTTGCCTATAAGTAAACTTTACTATAATTTTTTTCCAATAGTCACTTATCATAAGGTCTTCTAACAAATTATACTCGATAACCGTTACTGTTAACCATATGAATTGTACAAACTTAAAAAGAATAGTAGAATTTTGACTGAACTAAACCTAAAGTACAGTATACAACATTATTATTTGTACGCCGATTTCGTTATAACACTGAATTAACCATATCTATATTGTCAAGGTTTTTACAAAAGTGAGTAATCATTTCGGGGATAATATATAGTCAAACACGCCTCCCAAATCGCATGTTTAGATATACTTTTCGCTTGAAGTCGTGTTAATCACATTATGATTGCGGTGTCGATAAACTACTTGTAACGAATTTTACCATCCCCTCTTTTACCATGGGCGTTTGTTATAAATACTTGGACTTTTCTCTCAGTGTACGCAGACCCTTTAATAAATACCGGCATTCCCAGGGGGAACAAGCAAAAAATTCAGTCAGCTAACAATTAAAGGTACTGACAAGGAACATCACTTTGATGTCCTCCACCGATTTTGTTGAAACTTTTTTATGTGGAAGAGTGTCAAAAACTAAGAGGCACGTATTTTTTTATCGGCGGAAAAACGGTTTTAAGGGGTTAACCCCACTTGCGATTTTGAAAAAATCGATTTTTTTTATTGCATTTTTTTGAAGTATAAGTATCCGGGCCCATACAGAAGTATGGGCCCGGACCAGATGACTCTATGTAAGTTTACAAAAAAAATATTTTCTTCGTGTAAACTGAAATTGAAACTTTAAACGCGTTTTTCTCAAAATGGCATTTCTGAAGTCGGTGACCAAGATTACTCGAACACTAATGAACCGATCGTCTTGAAATTTTGCAGGCTTATTTAATACATAAAAATGTAGTCTTTAATCATTCGATTTTTTTTTCGAAAAAATGGCCGTTTTATAGCCAAAAAACGGTCGGTTTTTTTCGTTAAAATCGAACCATTAACTTTGACTGTCCGCCATTTTGTGAAAAATGAATATTTTTTAAAATCCTTCGATTAAAGACTAGTTTATACTTATATTTGACTAAATCCATCCGCATTTTTTTTCAGATGATCCACTTCGCCGCAATGTTGGTCACCGCAAACCGTGTATATAAAAACATTATTTCATTGACGGCCATTTGCCACTAAACAATGTAATATTTTTCAATAAAAAAATTACTGAAAGTTCTTCAAGATGTGTTCTTTAAGATGGTATATCGATCGATTAAAAAAGTTGTGTAGTTTTCTTTTAAAAAATTCATGAAAAAGGCCTTTTTTGCGCTGCAAGTGGGGGTAACGCCTTAAGCGGTGAAACGCACCCTCGAAAATAGGGGTGTTTTTCGTCGATAACGTTATTGTTCTCATCTCCAATGTATAGTACACACAAAAATAGACATTGTTGCCATATGAATTTTTTTTTATATCTCGTACCGTTAAAGCGTTGTCGACTAAAAACGAAAAACACCCCCATTTTTGAGGATGCGTTTCACCACTTAAAACCGTTTTTCCGCCGATAAAAAAATACGTGTCTCTTAGTTTTTGATACTCTTCCACATAAAAAAGTTTCAACAAAATGGGAGGAGGACACCAAAGTGTTCCTTGTGAGCACTCATCGAAGGGCTTCCGTTCATCCCTTTAAAATGAAAATCGCAATCTTCAAGTGGAACCTCAATTCCACTTGACAGATCCACACAAAGCAAAGTGCAGGCAATTTCTGGAAGCATTTATGTGAATAAAAATTTGTCCGCTTTCAAAGATATAAGAAATAACAGTTGATCTTCAGAATTCCTGATCCGTTGTTAGCCGTTAAACAATCGTGTTTCCAATACAGTTGAAATTCCATTATCAGGATTCAACAATTGATTGAAAACTCGATATAGCCGAGAGCACGTAGAAGACCCGATAACAATCCGCTCCGAATTGGATCACTATATTCGAAAATGGCTTTCCCAGAGAACTCGACATCCCCCTCCGATATATATAGTTTGCACACAAAGGGCCAAGAGCAACTTCTTGCGAAACGTCGATCGTGATAAGCCAGCGTGGCGTCTGTAACTTCTTGCTTATCCAATACTACCTCGAGTACACACACACACGATCCCATCAAAAGCTCCAACTTTTCACGGCGACATACGCCGTGCCCCCCCAAAATAAAATGACACAAATCTTTTGCCGTCGTATCGCACGCGATGACGCGGAGATAACGAGCTTAAAATTCCCTAGATTTACCCTTTCGGTAACCTTTCGTCGTAATTGTTGCAAACATCGTTGCCGCGCTGATTGCACCCGAGAAACAGCATTTTTGAGCAGTCCAAAGTGGTCCCTCGAGATCCTCAGCTTGAAAGGGAACTCGAGGGACCTTCGGACTTCCGGAGACCCTTGAGGTCCGACGGTAATGACGCCCGTTCCCCGGGAATTAGAACGGACTGCCCATTACTTTGATCACTTGAGTAGTCAAATTTAAATAGGACAAATACGGAAAAATAAGGGATGGTGAAAATTTTACTTAGGTAACGTTACTCATTTAAAATATTACTTTGATAACTTCAGTAAAGAAATTTAAATAGGCACAATACGAAAAAAGAAAAAATGAGGTTTGATGAAAAATTTACTTTGATGACATTAGTAATTTGCAATATTACTTTGATAACTTGAGTAAAGAAATTTACATTGGCGAAATACGAACAAACAAGGGATGATGAAAAATTTACTTTGATAACGTTGCTCATTTGAAAGATTACTTTGATAACTCGAGTAAAGAAATTTAAATAGGCTAAACACGAAAAAATAAGGGATGATGAAAAATTTCCTTTGATAACGTCACTGATTTGAAAAATTACTTTGACAACGTTACTAATTTGAAAAGTTACGTTGATAAGTCTAGTCAACGAATTTAAGTAGGCAAAATACGAAGAAAAATAAAAGATAAGGGATGATGAAAAATTCACTTCGATAACGTTACTTATTTGAAACATTACTTTGATAACTTGAGTAGAGAAATTTAAATAGGCGGACTACGAAAAAATAAACAATAAGGGATGATTAAAATTTTACTTTGATAACGTTTCTAATTTGAAAAGTTACTTTGGTAACTCTAGTGAACAAATTCAAATAGGCAAAATACGAAAAAAGAAAAGATAAGCGATGATGAAAAATTTATTTCGATAACGTTATTTATTTGAAAAATTACTTTGATAACTTGAGTGAAGAAATTTAAATAGGCAAAATACGAAAAAAGAGGAAATTTGGGATGATAAAAAATTGACTTTGATAACGTTACTAATTTAAAACGTTTCTTTAATAACTCCAGTAATCAAATTTAAATATACGTTACTTATTTACAAATTTACATAACGTTGCTTATTTGAAAAATTACTTTGATAACTTGAATAAAGAAATTTAATTAGAAAATTGAATTAAAATACGAAAAAATAAACAATAAGGGAGGATTAAAATTTCACTTTGATAACGTTACTAAAATCAAAATTTACTTTGATAACTCTAGTAAACAAATTTAAATAGGAAAAATACGAAAAAAAGAATAAATAAGGGATGATGAATAATTTACTTTAATAACCTTACTAATTTGAAAAATTACTTTGATAACTTGAGTAATGAAATGTAAATAGGCAAAATACGAAAAAAAGAATAAATAAGGGATGATGAATAATTTACTTTAATAACCTTACTAATTTTAAAAATGACTTTGATAACTCTAGTCACCAAATTTCAATAGGCAAAAGACGAAGAAAGAAAAAATAAGGGATGATGAAAAATTTACTTTGATAACGTTCCTTATTTGAAAAGTTACATTGATAACTTATGTCAACAAATTTAAATAGGAAATATTCGAACAAAAAGTTAAAGGTGATGAAAAAAGGGAAAAGAAGAATGTCTGACAAGGATGACGTTCTGAGATTGCATGTCAACTCCCCTAGCTAGGGGAGCCGTATAGAAACAGCAGCCCCTCGTTGCAATATGAATCAGCCCCCCCCCCCGACCCTCCACACCCCTCGCGGGTAAACACAGATTAGGTTTTGTGGTCGATTTCGACGTCGAGTTGGTCATTCGAGAAAACAAGCCGGGTGCGTGCCCATGTTTATGGGGTAGTAAATATAATCAAAGAGTGCGTCGCGGAAGCGCACCCTCAAAAAAATGAATTATACAATATATCGAAAAGTTTCCGAAACCGAGGGTGCATACATTTATTTTTCCTCTTCGCTTCATCGTTCAATTTTCACCAATTGGATGAGCTGAAACGTCAGGGTGAAGAGTGAGGAAATTTTACCCCGGCACATTTTCTAATTTTCATATTTTTTCTCGAAGGACTGAAATAAACAGCCTTCGTAGAAAAAAATTTTGGAGAAGGATTTGCATTTTTGGTGACTCCTGGGGCAACTCTCGATCCCATTTTTCCGTACGCCAAAAAATTACCAAATCTATTACAACGAAGGAAATGAGGGCTTTATTCTTGGAATTTACGGGGCTACATGTACCTAGAGCCCCGAAAAAATTGCCAAATTCCGAATTTATTTCTGAGAAACGGTTGGTGAAAAAAACGCATTTTTTTAACACATATATTGAGAGCCTTTAAAAAAAATCACCCAAAAATACATAAAAACAACAAAAACCGGCAGATGATGAAATTTTTCCGCAACGTTTCGCGGTGGACACTCTCCACCTTAAACGATCGATCCGAAATCTAAAAATCAAACGGGCTATTCAAGTTAACAATAAATACGAGTCGTTGACGATCGTCGATTTTTGAAATAATTTTTTTTAACAACGTGGTAATGAATTGAAACTCGAGCCAAACTTCGAAGCCAAAAATAATCATATTTTCTCTATCTTTAAAAAATATAATACATAAATTATTTCATTCAAAATAGTAAGCACATAAAAGAACAACATTTCATTAATATTAAAAAAAATTCATCCAATAATTTGGGAAATTCAGCCGGTGACACCTGGTTCCCGGAGACCCCTTAAAAAAATGTCGTCGTGGTGGTCAGGATAACTCATGGTAGCTTTATGTGAAATTAAAAAACCAATTTTTTTTGTGTTAGTGTGTAAATATAGCTCGTGATTGAACGAAGGGTTGGAAAAAAATTGGAATTTAAATTTTTGGCAGAGTTATATGCAAATAGTTCAATTTTTGGCACAATTTACACTACGTATAGCCTTGTAAAATTAGTTGTAATCGAAAAAAAACCTTCGTTCAATAACTAGTCAATGCTGGTTTGAAGACGTGTGCAAAATTTCAATAAGATCGGTGCATTAGTTTTTGAGAAATGGTGTCCACCGACTTTAAAAATAGTATTTTGAGAAAAAATGCGATTGCCTGCGCTGCTCTTTCCCAACGGGGGGAATTCCGAAAGGCTCTCTCTCTCCTAGACTTTTACTCTGATTGACTTGAGGGGAAAAATACAGTTAAAATGTACACTACACTTAAATTTTCGAAAAATCGATTTTTTTTCGCAATGTACACATATTTTTGTACACATACAGAACATTTCTTGTCAATCCGGCGAATATTCTCGAAGTTACACGAACATTTGTAATGACGTGTCAGATCGCCGAAAGTGCTTTTGAAACTTTAAACGCGTTTTTCTCAAAACTGCGTTTTTAAAGTCGGTGAGGAAGATTTCTCAGAAACGGCTGACCCGATCAGTCTCAAATTTTAACGCAATCTTTTCAAGTATATTTTTTCGAAATTAATCGAAGGTTTTTTTTCACCGATAAATATTTTCCATTTTATAAACAATTTGAGGCCTAATTTTTTTTCCAAAAATCGATTTTTTTTTCGAAGCCGCAATTTTGTCAAAATTTATTATTTTGCTTATTCCTTCTTTCAATCGCAAACTAATTTTTAGAGGTGCTCTCGGAAATTAGGTATAGCAGCTTTCAAAATAATTAGTTTTACAAATAAAAAATGTTAAAATACAGTTAAAAGTTACCATAATGTGTACAAATTTTTAGGTCAGTAGATTCAAAGGTCTTCTCAAGGAAAATTCTTGAAAAATTGATCTTTTTGGGCCTCCTGGCTGTATATAACCCCTTAAAACTCTGAGAGAATATTCTAGTCATATTGCACTAATAGATAATTTTAAAAAAATTAAATAGATTTTTTGACATGTTCAAACCCACGTAAACGTCAGAAGCTGTAGCTCATTCAATTTTAGGAATACTCAATTTTAGGTGATACTATCGAATGAAAATATTTTTGGGAAATGCAATTCTTTGATGTGGCCCATCAATAAGACGATACTTTCTGCCCTCCAATTCAACCAAAATCGAAATAAAAAAGTTTTCGAGCACCGTGGGAATCAAAGCTCAATGCCTCCAGTTCATCTGCCTCCAGAGGAGATACACGTCCAGCAATCGGAGGGTGGCTGCAAAATGGCGCGATCCTCTAGTGCTCTCGGAATCTCATTGAATCAATCGTAGCTTTCCATTATTCACAGTCGTGCAGTTTTGCATTTCTAACGCCCTGGGTCATTTGGAAGTTTGAGGCAACGTCGATTGGTCGCGGACCAACTTCATCGCTTCCGAAACTAGCGAAGATTTGATACGAAAAGCTGGCACGTCTTCGAATGCCAATTGGTGCCCAATTGTTGTCGCAAACATTGACGAAACTTTTTTTGCAACTGGAGCTACGGTTGAAAAATCCGTTTTTTCCTTTCTCGACCTCCCTCAAGGCCCATTTATCAGGCGACCCGTTGTCCAATTTCCTGTCTCCTCGTCATCTCTCGCGCCATTGTTCTCCTTGTCCTCCGGCCTTGTTATCGTTCCTTTGGGGAAAACGCCAAGCAGACTCGCACAGATGTCCAATCTTTCATAGGATATCTTTCATAGGATTCCCAACATCCGCATGACGAGATCATGTGGTTACCCCAAACACGTGGAAAAATCAACTTCGCTGTTGCCTCGTGCGAGGGAGGCTCCACTCAAGGGGGGAAATCCCTTCAGACGCCCGAAAATGAGTCATTTTTCGTGAATTTTCTTAAGAGGCTATACTAGTGTGAACGCTGAAAATTTGGGTGATTTTCGGGATTTTTTTGGAAGAAAAGTACTCAATTGAATGTTTCGGAAAATAAAGAATATATTTGGCTATATTTGACCTATATTACATAATTTTTTAATAGAAAAATATTGAGATCCAAGCGACTTATGCGCTGCCTTCGGAGGCGCCAAAAAGTTCCTCCACTGCTGACATGATTCCGGCCGATTGAGTAGCTGAAACCGAAAGAGGAAAAAATGTCGTTAAACTGGAAGGTATTTCCTGTACAGTGACGTAGGATTTTCGAAAAATATCAAAATCTAACAAAATGGCGTAGTTATGAAAAAAACGTCTGTTTTCTTGCCTATAAAATGGTCGTTTTTTTCAATGCCAAATCGTCAATTTTCATCCAATCAAAAATATCCTACGTCATTGTAGAGTAAATATATTCAAGAGTACTCAGTTCAAATGTCAAGTCAATCGGATAATTGCTCTTTAAATTACAATGTCAGGAAATTTGAAAAATCTCATTTCGAGAAAAACGCGTTTAAAGTTTTAACTGTCGATTTTTGCAAGATAAAATTATATTGATATAAATGATATTAATGGTAATGATATTCTTGAAAGTATAAACAGTCGAAAAAGGCAAAAAAAATCGATTTTTTTTAAGTGTCACACTGGTATAGCCTCTTAAGGCCTTATATACACTTGTAGCGGGCAAAGGGACGTGATTTTCTTGATTTTTTTTCAACGGGACAATAAATGTTTATTGAAGAATTGTGAACAAACTTGTACAATTTTTTTTATTCCAAAATATTTCAAAACGGCGGAACTCCAGCTGACTTCCAGGAGCGCCGTCTTTTGAGCATCAGTTGCGGTGGACATGATAACTCAAGAACGGTTCATCTGAAATCAGAATTTGAAAAAGATTTCATTAGTATATTGCATTGGCTTGGGCCTGGACGAAGGATTTGTAAAATTTTAATTTTTAAAATAATGATGATAATTTTAACAAAAATTCATTTTTTGAAGTGCTAAATTTTCGGTTTTTTGTATTACAAATTTTTTTTTTCGACAAAATTCAAAATCCTTCGTCCAGGACCTAGCTATTATCATAATAATAAGTGGTATAAATTTGGTATGGATCGGATTAATAGTTTTTTAGTAATCGTGTCCACCGCAAAAGTGTTTCTCAAAAAGACGATCCTGAGATAATCGCGTTTAAGACAAGTATGTTTCTTTTACATTTAAAGTGAATTTATTCATACTAACATGGAGTCGTCGATTCCAGGGGCATTCAGTAATCCTTCTGCATCCTCTGCAGCCTCTAAAACATTGATCTGATACTGCCTACGAGCCATTCTTCCTTCTCTTGTGGCTGCTTGCGCTTGCTGCTCGGCAAGCGTAACACGCGACTTGCGCGGTCGTGCTGTTGAAATACCTATAACTGCGAATCTAATGCTCCAAACTTTATGAAATTTGGTGAGATTATTCTTGAGATATTGTACTTAAAGAATATGCATTCAAAAATTTTTCCATTTTTCGGACCATTGTAAATGTACATAAGGCCTCAAAGGTGATAAAACAATCGCATCATCTAAAAATGTTGACATTACCTTATTACAACTTTCAAGTGTTTAAAAAAAAATTCTTTTTTAAACAAAAAAAAATGGCGGCGTTATAAGGTATTCCTTTAGGCGTCTTTTGAAAAACTGCTCATGTTATAGCTGAAAAAGTTATCGATCAATCTGGCTGAAATTTTGGAAGGTTGCTCACTATCACATTATTGAAAGGATTTACCTAAAGTTTTAAGGTTATCGCGTAAATAAATTACTTTTTAGGGTAAAAATTGTCGATAAAATTGTAAAAAATATAAAAATTCGATTACAAAGCCTACTTAATTTTTAATTGCATACTCTTTTATATTTTTGTAGGTATATCCTTCCAATGATGTTATAGTGAGAAACCTCCCAAAATATCTGCCAAATCGATCAATAACTTTTTGAACTGTAACATGAGCAGTTCTTTAAAAGACGCCTAAAGGAATACCTTATAAAGCCGTCATTTTGTTTTGTTAAAAAAATTAAACACTTGACAGTTGTAATAAGATGATGTCAAACATTTTAAATGATGCGATTATTTTATCACCTAAAAAAAATCATGAAAGATGACTCATTTTCGGGCGCCTTAAGGGATTTCTCCCCTTAAGAGATTTCTCCCCTTAAGGGGAGAACCTCTGAGCGAGGACAAAATTGCTGATTTTCATAATTTTTTTTACGGAAAAATTTCGTCTCCATTTTTGAGACTTACACTATGTTTTATTACTACTTTTGGCTGTTACATTGTATTCTTTGTTATTAATCTTAAAAAATGACGGAGGTATAGCGCGGTATCCCACGAAGGTGTTTCTCTCATTAACACTCATACGCAGAATATGAACCAAAAAATGTGAGAAATGTTGAAAATCGATTAAATGGCGCGCTTTGATCCAAAGATTCCATTTTCCGGAAGAAAATGGCTACATTTTGCAATAAAAAAATTATTGTTTTTAAAATTTTTCGAAAACATTTGGGTTCATGTTGTAGACAATAAGGTTAGAAAGATTAATACCAAATTTCATCAGAATTGGTCGATTAGTTTTTTAGCAATAAGTCACGCCAGTTTTGAAAATGCAGTATGGAAGACGGTGCCATTACTCCGCCATTTTTAGAGATCAATGAAAAAAAATACCATTTAGCAGCCAAAAGTAATAATCAAACATACGCTGAGTCTCAAAAAAGGTGAAGATATCTTTACTTAAAAAAAAAATTATGAAAATCAGCAAATTTTTACTCGCCTAAAGGAAATGAAATCTTCCCCCTTAAGAAAATGAAGAAATCTTCTCCATTAAGGAAATTGAAGGAATCTTCTCCCTTAAGAAAATTGAAGGAATCTTCTCCATTAAGGAAATTGAAGGAATCTTCTCCCTTAAGGAAATTGAAGGAATCTTCTCCCTTAAGGAAATCGAAGAAATCTCCCCCTTAAGGAAATTGAAGGAATCTTCCCCCTTAAGAACATTGGAGGAATCTTGCCCCTTAAGGAAATTGAAGGAATCTCCCCCGTTGAGGGAAAGAAAGAACTACCGAGATTTTCGTACCGTCATCTTTATTCTTGGGGGTCAGGCCCCAGCTGAACGGTCACCCATCTGACTATTGGCCCGGGCCCTCGGGACCGTCAAGTGTTTTTTTCTCCATCGCGAATCTTCATGAAATAATTTGGATCGGTTGATTGAAAAATGTTTTTTTTTTATGTTCCAGACTTTCCAGCGCCAGGTGCAGATTACCGCATGTGCGCTATTCCACGGGCTGCGGCCCTATACCGAGCGAAAATAAAGGACACCCGTGGCAGCGCGCAACGGCGACTCCGGTCGTTTCTGCCCCTTCCGGGACGATCGAATTGTGGATTAATCCGACAGGCGGGATTCCTCGAGCATCATTTCACCGAGAAATCGTGAAGAAGGACTGAAAGACGCGCAAGAACGCGGACGCGCGCGAGTGTTTATAAATAAAAAACAAAAAAAACTCGTAAAAACCCTGCGGAAAGAAGACAAAAAAATCGAAAAAAAACAGCGTCGCTTTCGCGCGGAGTACAATGAACTCGTACGTGCGAGGATTCGCCGAGGAATTGGAAATTTGCTATTCCCGTCACAAATTCACCAAATCGACACGATCGAATTTACAATAAATCTCGGAAAGTAAAGAATTTTTGGAGATTTGGCCAAAAAGGACACCGTGTTCACGAATATAATTATCGAGAGTAAAGTGTGCAGAGAGAAGAACATCTATAATGAGAAGTGTCTAGGGATAAAAGTGTGCCTGGGGAGAAAAGTATGTCTAGGGGAAAAACGTGTATCTAGGGGAAAGTGTATCTAGGTGCAAAGTGTGTCCGGCAAAAAGGGTGTCCTAGGAAGAAAAGTATGTCCCGGGAAAAACTTGTGTCTAGGGGAAAGTGTATCTAGGGACAAAGTGCGTCTAGGGAGAAAAGCATGACCAGGGACAAACTCTTCTCTATGGGAAAGTGTATCTAGGGGGAAAAGTGTGTCTAGGGAACACTAGTCCCGGGAGAAAAATGTCTAGAAAAAAGTGCTTCTAGGGGAAAAGTGCATCCAGAGGAAAGTGTATCCCGGGAGAAAAATCCGTCTACGGAAAAATCGTACCTTCAAAAAAGTGCCCGTAGGGGAAAATATGCATCTAGGGGGAAATTCACCTAGGGGAAAAGTGCGTCTAGTGGAAAATCGCGTTTAGGGATAAAAGTGCTCTAAGAGTCAAAGAAAGTACGACAGAATCCAATTACGCGACCCACTCGACGATAATATTCGATCGTTCTCCATTTTGTTCCACCCTGCTAATTGATCGAGAATGATTCGCGTCATTGCAACGATTGACGAAGAATCGCCGATCCTCGGGTTCGGCAAACGTAAATAACGAACAAATAAAAAATAATAAGCAAATGTTTAAAATCAAAATATTTCGTACGTAGAATGGAGACTTCGAATTAAATACCGCGCTACATTGAATCGAACTTCTCTCAAGTACAAATTATTATTTTTTTCATCAATACCGCGATCGATTAAGGAGAAGAAAAAAAGCTACGGAAATCGTCTCTTTAAACACGCTCGAAATTTGAACTTTTTGTGCGCTGCTGCACACCTGAGAAGAGGAGGAGAAAAAAACCACAAAAGGTGTACGTGTGTGTGTTGGAAGAGAGGAAACGACAGAAATAAATTATTCTCGTGCGTACGCGAGCACCGAGACTGCCGAGCTCCCGTGGGAGGCGACCTCTCTCTCTCTCTCTCTCTCTTTCTCCATCTCTCTCTCTCTCCCCCTCTCTCTCTCTCTCTCCCTCCCTCTCTCTCGCCTCGTAAATCCTCTCTCACTTTGCTGCTGCACGTTGGAAAATTCTCGGGACTACATCCGCCTTGACAGAGATTAACTATACGAGGAGACAACATTTTTTTCTCTCTTCCTCGCGGCAAAAAAATTTTGACGTTTTTCACAGACGAATTGGCGAAAAAACAAAATTGGGAAAAATCCCAAAGAAAAGGTCACGAAAGTCTGGATAGAAAAAAAGGAGGGCATTTTTCATCGCTGGAGGAAAATGTGTGACGAGTTTCGTGATACGAATTGACGAAGAGTTTCGAGCGGAAATTGACGTGTCGGCGAGCCTCCGTCTTTATTGGCAAAGTTTAACATCGGGGAGTTCGACGAGGCCAGAGAGCAATTTTTTTTTTAAACGAAGAATTCGTAAAAGTGCTTTTCGTCATGGGGTGCGAACTTAGCAAACTGTCGTCGTCGGCGTTGCAGAATCGGGGCGGAAGGGAAAGCCCGCCACCACCGGCGGCGACCGATCCACGGTTGCCCCTCACCGCCAAACAAAGATACACCGTCGTGGCGAGCTGGAGGGCCGTCGCCAGGGCCATGGAACCCACGGGGGTTTACATGTTCATCAAGTCAGTATGCAATTTTATTAATATATTAATATATTCATTTATCAATTTTAATATTAATATAATTTAAATTGATTAATTTTAATGTTAATATAATTTTTATTTATTAATTATGATTTTTTATTTATTTACACTGAGTACACTTGAATAACACTTGAATAACACACCAAATACGCATATAGCAGGTCGTATCTTATAATATGGTACAAATCACTATAAACATCGTCGCAAATCACAAGCAACATTTTTAATCAATGTATATATATTTCACTTCACTATTAGAATCTTGGGCAAGCAAATTTTAGGTTGTATCAGGGAATATATATTTTATGAAAACCTACTGTATTATACAGCATTGAAGAATAAACGTATGTTTGTAAGATTGGTAGTTGGAGTTAATATATGTGCATAATTCATGCAACTGCTAAAATATCGATAAGCAGTACTATACTTTTGGCAATAACTATGGCTATAAAATATTATTGTCCCCTCAGGGAAATATAAAATATAGTTATAATATGGTTGAGCACACCATACGCTTCTCTCAGTGTAATTTATATTTTTTATTTATTTTTATTTATTTTTATTTATTTTATCAATTTATATATTTTTTTAATTCATAAAAGCTTGAGCCCAAGTAGTGTACGATGAACGGCGTGGGCCAATATTTCGATGGGTGACCGGTTAGCCCCGAGGAAATATCCGGGAAATGGAAATGGTGAGGTGACAAATGAGGGGGGAGGTTGAAAGTAAAAGAAATGGATGCAGAAGCCCGGGGGAATCGGAAAGAACGCTGAAAATAAAAAAAAACGATTGTGAAACATTATTAAATATTCTAAATTTCTATGCAGTATGAACGAATTATAGAATAACCGAAAGTGTATTGAAAACGAATACGATTTTTTATCGCTTACGTAGTGAAAGATTTTTTTTTCGTATTATTTCCAGAAATAAAAGTAATGCTTTTTTAAGTATAAATGATATTTACTTTTAATGTACTTTCGATTTTTTTACAATTTTTTTAATTTTGTGCAGAAGTGTGGAGAGAATTTTTTTGATACAACTTTTTCTCATGGCGTCTCATGGCGTCCATGTGAGAATTTTTTACAATGCGATGGTAGTATTGGAGGTTGAAAATGAATCATAATTGGTATATTACAATTATTGTCTATTAATAATTATTATATGGATATAATTGTACATTAATTAATTTAAAGCAATTTTTATACGTTGACAAAAACTAGTACTAGGCTTGTTAAGGAGTGTGTATTAAAATGTGGCAACATCGGAGCTATGGGAATGGCAGAACCAATGAAAATATATTCGAAACTGGCGCGCCAATTTCAAATACGTTAAAGTAAAATGCGACTAACAAGGAAAGGTTGCGAGGTCGATCTCTCCGATCTCGATGAAATTTGGCATGCTTGTAGAATGGGTAAAAATAGGCTACACGTATTTTTTTATATCTGCGGAACCCGATTTTTAAGGGGTGAAATGCACCCTCGAAAATAGGGATGTTTTTCGTTTTTCGTCGATAACGTCATCGTTCTCATCTCCAATGTACACGAAAAAATAAACATTGTTGCAATTTGATTTTTTGTCATATTTGGTACCGTTAAAACGTTATCGACGAATAACGAAAAACACCCCAATTTTCGAGGGTGCGATTCAACCCTTAAAAATCGGGTTTCGCAGATATAAAAAAATATGTGTCGCCTATTTTTCCCCATTGCACAAGCATGCCAAATTTCATCGAAATGGGAGAGATCGACCTCGCAACCTTTCCTTGCTAGTGAAATGGTACCAGTTTCCTAGACCAAAGTTAGTAGGTAGTTAGAAAAAATATGAGGAACTAGGAAATGGTGCAGTGACAAATGCGGGGAGAGGTTAAAAGTAGAAGGAATGGATGCAGAAGCCCGGAAGGGCATCTGAAAGAACGCTGGAAATTAAAAAAAAAACATTTGTGCTCACCATTGTTAAATATTCCATATTTCTATGCAGTATGAAAGAATTGTAGAATAATCGAAAGTGTATTGGAAACGAACAAGATTTTTATTTCTTAGTCGAAAATTTTGTTGACATTATTTTCAGAAATGAAAATAATACTTTTTATAAAATAAACATCATGTTTAGTTTAATGTACTTTCGATTGTTCTTTTATTTTTTTATTCTGTATAGAACTGTGTGGAGAATTATTTTGATGGAACTTTTATTCGCTCCAATGTGGAAATTTTATACATTGTGCTGGCAGAATTACGGGATGAAAATTAATTATCATTGGTATGTAATTGTTGACAATTAATAAGTAATGTCTGGATTCACGCACACATGTATTCTCCGAGATGCGAATGTGGAAATTGAAAATTTATACAGGCTGAATAAGGAAATAAATGACTGATCATTAATAAAACAAACGCAATTTTTATACGTCAAAATAAAAAAACGGATTATTCATTAAAGAAAGTACCCTTTTCGGAAAGCTCTCGAAGGTATACATTTTTATGCAAATTGGCGAGATCAAAACAAAACGTTTTGACACCACCCATTATGCAAACTTTAACGCTACCATCAATTGTTTTTTTTAGAGGGAAATATTTGTAGGCTCATGAAATATTACTAGATAATAAATGCACTAATTAAAATGAAACAAATAAACTCGCAATAGATTTAATCAAATTTAGTAAATAAAATTAATAAATAAAGAATTATTATACAGTAAAAAAAATAAAGTATTATAATGAAATAAATAAAATAAGTAAATAAATTACAAAATACTGCTAAATTCAATCAACAGGTATTAATTATAAAATAAATAAACCTACAATGTTTGTAGCTTTAATTAAATATTATATTATTGAAGAAAACTACACCGGCGATTCCGCTCGGAGAATTTGTCGAGGTTCATCCCCTAAAATTTCGTATGGCGAATGGCAAAAGGGAGAGAGAGGGACAGAAAAAGAGACGAATAAAATCAAGGGCCAGGAGGAGACGCAGAGGGAGAGACAGACCTCAAATCCCGAGATGATATAAAAGGGATCGGATAATACTCGTTTTGCAATTCGAGAATCTTCAAAGGTTCAACACGTGAGGTCGACGTCGATAGTTACGTATATACGTGGGATTGAAGGGAGGAAAGCTGCGGGAAAAAAGAAGAAAAAAAAAGAGATTCGAGTGAAGGGAGAAGAGAGCTAGAGAGGTCTCTCGGGTAAACGACAAATGGGAAACGCAATCTTCTCATGCAGCCATTTCTATCTTTTTTCCCCTTGCTCCAGAGTTCTCATAGGATTATCGTAGAACGTCGAAAGCTCGAACTTTTCGTTCGGGCTTTCCTCTTTTCCTCTCGAGAAATGAAAACCCCTTAAAATATTTTCTTTTCCCGTCGTTCGCAAATATGCTAAGCTGTACTTGATTCTTATGCGAATTTCCGCAAGAAAATACGTTTCTTCGAATCAATTTCAAAAGCCTGGCAAATAAATATAATTTAAAAAAAACTTACTGACGTAGCTGCGGCGTTCGCCCTTATCAAGGGACTTTGAAGAAGCCGAAAGAGCGTGAAAAATCCACATTGAAAAAAAAAAGAAAAAAGGTTCGAAGGGACTCTGAAAATCCCGGAAGGGCGTAAAACTCTAACATTAAAAAAAAAAACGAAAAAGTTCCCTAAATGTAGTCAAAAACTCTTCCCAACGATTGCCACCGTCATTACTTTCATTCTACCGTACCCTCAAGTACATTCAAATGTATTTTCTATCAAAATTCAACCCAACCAATAATAATAATAAACGCCGAGAAAAAAACGGGTCGCTATTCTCTCGAGGATCGAAAACGGAAGTTTAATTTTCCCATATCCCGTGCGGAAATTGAGTTGGGGCTGTGATCGGGCCCCAATAATATTCCCCTAACTTTATTCGGGCCCTAATCTGGAAGCCACATGAGGGCCGTTAGCGGCCGGTCACACTTTGTCAACAAGGGCCATTAAAGGCGCAACGACCGGGGCCTTATAAGTTGCCTCAATGTCGCCTCATCAAAACCATTTTAGCGCCCTGAAAATGCCTCAACGGCGCCTCATCATAACCATTTCAGCGCCATAAAATATCCGTATCAGTGGATATACGTGTATGTTAAATGCGTCAGGGTATATCTGTATTTGTTTTTATGTAATTGTTCATGTGCATAGGTGTGGGCGTGAGTGCATGTGTATGTATGTGTGCGCGCGTAGAAATGTGATTGCGTATTTGCATGTGGGCCTTTATGACAAACTGCCATGACAAAATTAATACAAAAAATAATCCATTCTAAGGAATGGATGTGTAGTAGAAATAAAAAAAATATATGGGTCTACTGAATCACTAGAATCTATTTCCATTGAGGGAAAGATCTGGAAAACAAAGAGCAATTTATTTACTTATCGTACACAGCCAGATAAAGTTTATGAATGGGAAATATCAGCGAAGTCTTCAGAAGAAATAATGTTCCCTATGATGAGTATTGAGCGGAAATTAGTTGCTATAAAAATGTCGAGAAAACCGGTTGGGACTGTTCACACTTATGCGCTAGCATTACTCCATGTATGAGTGAAACCATGAGTAATTGTTTGTATCTATGTAAACGGTTTCTTTAATTTGATTAATAAATACTGTCTGATGTTTGTCTGCATATCTGTGTTCATCGTTGATTTTTTATTTGCTAATGCCCTTACGCTTTTTCCCAATTTGCGTTCGATAATATTATTCGATCGATGTATATAATCAATTTGAATAATTGAAATACCATCAACCATGTAGCCTAAGCTATTTATACTGGTTTATCGCTGTAATAGTCAGATCTGGGCCTATTGTGGAAATCCCTACTTGTTTATCCCTATACTGGCCAAGTCTGGGCCTATTGTGGAAATCCCTACAGGTTTATCCCTATAATGGCCAAGTCGGGTCCTATTGTGGAAATCCCTACAGGTTTATCCCCATAATGGCCAAGTCGGGGCCTATTGTGGAAATCCCTACTAGGGAAAGCACTAGGGAAGCCCTGAAAGGCCCTTATCTTTATTAGGGATGCCCTATCAGTTTTCCGCACGGGATCGTCATTATAACTATACAAGCTTCCACTTAATACTTTCCGTAAACGTCCAAAAGTGCCACTAGTGAAATGCTCAATTCTTCGAGCGCTTATCCGTAATCGCGCAAGTCGTTAAGGAACACGCCAAAAGGAGACGAGGAGAAGGGGAGCACATGGGAAAACGTGCTTTTTACGACGTCCAGTGGCTTACCAATCGAATTCTCCCGGGCCATTTTGCGATCAGTTGTTGCGTTCTGTGGGAGTTGAGGGCTGTCGTCACCACTAGACGGACGAGGCAATCAACGAAAGCGACACTGAGAAATGAAGACGCCAAAGATCTGGAGGATTATCTTCTTTGGAGATGTCAAACGGATACGAAAGATCTGTTGTGTCCATATGTACAAACATGCAGACTGAAATTATCATTTTTATTATCATTTTCACTATTTTTTTCACTAGTAGTGCTATAGTTATCAACATTGTCATTATTATTATTGTCATGATCATCATCATGTTCATCATCCTGATCATCATCATCATCGTCATCATTATCATTATCATTATCATTATCATTATCATTATCATCATCATCATCATCATCATCGTCACAATCATCATTATAATCATTATCATCATCATCATCATCGTCACCATCTATTATTCTATTATCATTATTGGCCTTATTGATTTTATCATCTCATTATCATCTCATTATCATTGTCATCATCATTGATATTATTACTGGCATCGTTGTTTTCTGTATCTTAAGACGGAATGACACCTCATCGCGGTCGGTATGGTAGAACAATTATAGATTCCCAAAAATCTCTGAAACGGCTCTTCAGATCCCGTCGAAACTTTGCCAAACGACGTCAAATAGATAGACGAATAGCTTCCAGCCCCTCAAATTCTCTAAATTTGAGAAAAAAAAAACTAGATTGGCTTATGATAAGTCAATCTACATTTTTTTTTCTCAAATTTAGAAAATTTAAGGGGCTGGAAGCTATTCGTCTATCTATTTGACGTCGTTTGGCAAAGTTTCGACGGGATCTGAAGAGCCGTTTCAGAGATTTTTGGGAATCTATAATTGTTCTACCATACCGACCGCGATGAGATGTCATTCCCTCTTAAGACGGAATGACACCTCATCGCGGTCGGTATGGTAGAACAATTATAGATACCCAAAAATCTCTGAAACGGCTCTTCAGATCCCGTCGAAACTTTGCCAAACGACGTCAAATAGATAGACGAACAGCTGTCTGTCCCTCAAATTTTCTGAATTAAAGAAAAAAAACGTAGATTGGCTTATCATAAGCCAACCTACGTTTTTTTTCGTTAATTCCATCTTAATCATTGTTTTTGTTGTCATCATAATTATAATTGTTAACGATGTCATTATTGTTATTATTATTTCTGTCGTTATTTTTTTTCATATTTTTATCATTATCAATATCATCATCATCATCATCATCATCATCATCATCATCATCATCATCATCATCATCATCATCATCATCATCATCATCATCATCATCACCATCATCATCATTATTATTATATATCATATATTATCAATTTTTTTTTATTATCGACTAATCGAGATAAAATAATGCTTGTTTGGGTTTGTTTGCTTGGGGTCAACTCGATTACTCAAACTGTTCATTACAGAAAAAAAGGAGTTGAATTTATCGAATCCCAATACGTCAGTTGATTTAATAGGGAAAATGAGCAATAATGAATAATTAACTCATTTGCGTGACAATATGTAGCGTAATTGCCAAGAACCATTCCGGAATTGTAAATAATTTAGTTTCGGCGTAAAACTCGCGGGCTACACGCACACAAGCACACACACAAACGCACGTTACTTGTTAGCCTTTGAAATAAAAAAATCTACTTCGTAAAAGTAAAATGCCGATATTTTTTTCTGATAGGCGCTTGGTGAAAAAGAATCACTTTTTTTACCACGAAGGTACATATATTGAGAACCTTAAAAAAAAATCAACAAAGAATACAGAGCAACAATAAAAACATAACTGCAGGCAGGTAATGAAATTTCCGCGACTTTTGGCGGTGGACACTCTCCAGCTTAAACGGTTCATCTGAAATCTAAAAACCAAATGGGTTATTCAAGTTAACAATAAAGACGAGTCGTTGACGATCGTCGATTCTTAAAATCATTTTTTTTAACACCGCGGCGACGAATTGAAACTCGAGCATAGAAAATCTACGGAAAAACTCGTCATTTTCACGTAACTATTAAGAAGTTAAGATCGATTTAAAAAAAGTGACATCGTCGACGACTTTTAAATGTTTCTCATCGTATCTCCTGCAAATATTTTCGGGAAATGCAATTTTTTACCCACCTTGGCAGAATTAAGAGAAAAATCCTTGGAATCCGAAAACATTGAAATGGAAAAAAGCAATGAAGAAGTCACAGTGCAGTAGGCGATTTCCCCTGAGCTCAAGGGTTGGCTTGGGACAATTTAATAGGTGACTGCTCAGCTGCGGCTTGCGTTGTACGAAGAAATATTGAGAGAAAAAAATACAAAGACTATATCCTCTTCAACTGTCTTGGATGATTGACGTCCCTTATAGTTACTTCCCTACTATCGTACATTTGAATTCATTTTTTGGCCATGTCCTTCGCCTGCACATTCTCACTTTGATAGGACAAAAAAAGAATACCAGCACAAAAAGCACGAAACAAATGACATTCCACATTCTTTAGGCCGGCCAGGTTGGCGACACGTTTCGTGTCCCTCACGAATGAGCTTTTTCCTCCCTCCGTCCTTTATTTCAGCCTTTTCCTTCGCCTGCGACCTCGGGCCGTCCTCGAACGTATCCCGGGAACGCAGGCCCATTGTCCACGCGAAACGTCGATTCAACCCCTCGAGCAGGACAATAAGGTGCTCTCTTCGTATATATCCCACTGAAGTTCGTTATTGGTCGACCTTTTTCTCGTGACTGACCGCAAATAAGAAAAAAGAAAGGCCCAAAAGGAAAAAATAAAACGGATGTGGTCTCGGATCCTTCGGACGTAAATTTACCTCGATAAAATCCGACTTGATCGTTTAATAAATTCGTAACGACGATAAAATCGCTGTGGCTGCGGTTATCAAATATTCCATCGATCGAAGACCGTTTGAAATTCGATTAAGCCCGAATCTTGTTACTTTTTTTATTATTTTTTTTAACGGGCTACATCTACGTAAAGGCCCGAACAAAATTGCCAAATTTCGTTTTTTTTTTCTGGAAAACGGTTGGTGAAAAAAAACACTTTTTTTTAACACTTTTTTTCGCGCTGTTTGGCGGTGGACACTCTCCAGCTTGAACGGTCCATCCGAAATCGAAAAACCAAACGGGTTATTCAAGTTAACAATAAATATGAGTTGTTGACGATCGTCCATTTTTTACACATTTTTTTCTAACACCTTGGCGACGAATTGAAACTCGAGCATACAAAATCTATGAAAAAAGTCGTCTTTTTTGCGTAACTACTAAAAAATGAAGATCGATTTTGAAAAAGTGAGATCGTCAACGACCTTTGAATGTTTCTCATCTGATCTCCTGTAAATTTGGAAACAATCCATCAAGTGGTTCTCGAGATATCACGTCCACTGACTTTGAAAACGGTGTTTCGAGAAAAACGCGTTTAAAGTTTGAAGCATGGTACTGCTATATAGGGTGTCCCAGAACTGAATGCGTTCCCTGAAATGGGGAGTTGGGTGTGAAATTCTGAGTCGATTGATATAAGCATGTGTGGGTCTCAGATCAACCCCTGAATTATTATTAATTTTTAAAGGCGGGCGCACCTGATTGGTCCGTCTTCAAAAATTAATAATAATTCAGGGGTTGATCTGAGACCCACACATGCTTATATCCATCAACTCAGAATTTCACCCCCAACCCCTCAATTCAGGGAACGCATTCAGTTCTGGGACACCCTGTATAGTGCCCGGCCGATCGTTAGAAGCTGTAGCTCATTTTTGGGAGCTTAATTTTAAGAATATTTCAATTAATTTTTCAGGGAATGCAGCCAAAAGATGACACTATCGAATGAAAATATTTTCGGAAAATGCAATTTTTACCCACCTAGGTGGATGTAGCCCTTTAATGGCACTACTCGCTTAATTTTATATATTCAAGTAAATATTCGATTGCGAATCCCTATCAATGTAGAGACGTGCAGACTTTGAGAAGGTGACAGCAGGGTCGGCTTAGCCAGAATTTATCAAATTGACGTCGAAGTATTACGGGGTCTTTTTCGAGACCGATAGCAGAATATACGACATACGTCAATATGTCAACGAACGAATTAATTAAACGGCATTGGCGGAAACGAATGTGCGTACGTCATGGCGCCATATGTTTCGTCCGCTTTATCCCCCAAAACTCGCAGTCTTCGAATGGTTTGGATTTGTTATCTATTTTGCACTGTTATTATTTTTGCTTTTTCAGGATAATCATAAAACTTTCGCATGACCGGAGAAGGCTGTAGAAAAGGTGTAGAAAAAATAGTTCGATTTTTTACGAAAAAAAAAACAATTTTGATCATTTGTTAGTAACAAAGGGATGAGCATATAAAAACGTAATTCAGTTATACGATAGAAAATGTTAAAAACTATGCTCTGTCCGAATTTGAAGCGAATCGGACAAATAAATTTTGAGATACGACTTACACCGTTTCGGAAAACATAATTTCGAGAAATAAGGATAAATCGAAACGGGGCAGTTCGTCGTAGCGTAATGGAACATCTGACCTTTCGTAAAAATCCTCATAACTCAGTCAATGTTTAGAATTTTTTCCAAAATCGTTGTCAATCGAAGTTAAGGGCTTGCACCTGTTGAAATTTTTGAAAATTTCGATTTTTAGTTTTAAACGTATTCTCAAAATATGACATTTCGAAAACATTCTCTGAAAATGTCAAGTCGATCCATTTACAATTGAGGGAGTTATGACCGTTTATAGGTTGGTTACGCGAACCGGCGAACTTTAAACGCGTTTTTCTCAAATTGTTCAAAATCGGTGACCAGGATATCTAAAAAATCACTGCACTGAACAACTTTAAATTTTACAAGCTTCTTTTACATATCAAAAAGCAGTATTTGAACGACTTTTTATTAACGACAATAGATCGTTTTTTTTTCACCAAAAATCGAGGCTTTCACTTTGGACTAGATAATTTCATGCAAAAACTAAATGCGTTTGTTTCTTTTATTACGCATGATTTGTTTCCGAGCAGTAGTAAAATTGATAAAATTCACGAAAATTCGGCCACTCTAGAGTGGCCTAGAGTAGAACAAAGTTAGGCCACTCTAGAGGCCGAAAAAATAGGCTTTTTGGGGATTTTTTTTCACTACTAAATAATTCGAGATTATAAAATCTTGAAAATATTAATTTCAAAATTGCGGCTGTGCAGCGTTTATCTCAAAACTGCATTTTTTTAATTGGCCGGAAACATAACTCAGACAACTTTCAACCGATTCACTTGAAATGTTGAATATATCTTGAAAAATACATTGTCTATGGAAGTTCGCAGGATTTTTTTTATATTACATAGTTCATTTGTTATTAACAATTATCTGACGATTTTTTAGGCAAATTTTTAACTTTCCACAAATTTGCCAAAAAATCGTTAGAGAGGAGATGCTTTTAGGCTAGGAAAAAATTGCTGATTTTCATGGTTTTATTTTTAAACTAACGTTTTTTTACCATTCTGAGACTTAGAGTATGTTTTACCACTTTTAGCTGTTACATGGCATGTTTTATTTCGATTAATCTTCAAACATGGCGGCGGTATGGTATAGTCTTCTAAATGGGTTGCGCCGGTAGTTGTCAAACGGCGTGACACGTAGCGTTAGCGCGATTAATCTGAAAAAAAACCAACGAAGATTTGTCTTTCATTAACACTCGTACACAGAATGTGAACCAAGAAAAAGTGAGAAATGTTACAAATCGATGATATGGTACGCTCTAAAACAAAAAGATTTCCAACAAAAATTGCTACATTTAGCAACAAGAAAATACGTTTTTTTTTATCCTCAAAAACATTTACGGTGATGTTTTAGACAACAAGGTTACAAATATTTATACCAAATTTCTTCAGAATCTGTCGATTAGATTTTCATCTAAACGTCACGCCAGTTGTGAAAATGTAGTTTAGAAAACCGTGTCATACCTCCGCCATTTTATTAAATTAATAAGAAAAATATACCATGTAACAGCCAAAGGTGGTAACAAAACATACCCCAAGTCTCAAAAGGGTGGAGGAATCTTTTCTAAAAAAAAATCATGAAAATCAACAAATTTTTTCCTCGCCTAAAGCTATCTCTCCCTTAAGACCCTAGGCCATGAAACTATCCAATGAAAGGTAGTATTTTCAATATTTCCAGCTTAAGCAGACCCCTTAAGGGGTAGAATGTTTCTCCTTTTTTTATCGTAAAATGTCGCATCCAGTTGGTAGAGAACGGGAGCTTATCAGAACGCCAGCGCAAGGACTTTTCACTGCACGCGTACGATGCATTTGTGATACGTACGGTGTAGATTAATTAAAGAGCTGTCAGTCCACCATGGGGATAAATGTGACTGGGAATTGACGTAATACATGAACGCACACACACACACACACACACACACACACACACACACACACACACACGCATATATATATATATATATATATATATATATATATATATATATATATATATATATATATATATATATATATATATATATATATATATATATATATATATATATATATATATATATATATATATATATATATATATATATATATATATATATATCACACGTAGATAACAGCAGTAATTGAGTTTCACCATTAAGGGCTTGCACCACTGTAATCGTCTAAAAATAAGCGATTTTTCGCAATTTTTTTTGGCCGCAAGGTTATGTAAGAGGATAATAATATTCAAGCATATTATTAATCACATCTTCAGGTTAACAATTTTTTTTAATTATGCAACATGGTGACGCCTGAGCCATTCACGCGAGGCATGTTGGATTTGAGACGCTCGCGCTCGGCGGCAGTATAAACGACGCAAATTTGAATGTAGAAAAAAATTACAAAATTCCTATTAATTTACATGAGTATAGCTAGGGAAATACGTAGGGGATTTTGAAAATATTAGGTTTTGTGTAATTGGCAAGCATTTAAAGTAAAAACTCAATTTTCGACAGAAAAAAGGACAATCATTTGTTATGAAATAACGTTATAATTAACTCATGGAAAATCCCGTACGTATTTCTCTTCGGAATGTTATTTAAAGATGTGCTCAACATTTTGAGTGAATAGAATGAAAATTGTTGGAGTTATACTGCATGCCGTTTTGGAAAATTGTCCCACTGCCACCGCAGACCCACACGGGCCTGCCGGCCTTCTTTTTACAGGTGTCAAACTTTTTTCCCCTTGTTCTAGATGGTTCGAAGTATCTCTTGGGCAAATTTAAAAAAAAATCAATTTTTTGAAAATTCTACAGTGGTGTAATCCCTTAAGGCGGGATCCTGAATTAGAAGGTCCAAAGAAGCGTTTTTTTGGGAATTCTTTTAGAAGGGAAAAAAACAAGTGAGCCCGGTAAACATTGAGGTATCTTTTCGTGTATATTTGAAATGTATAAAAATAAATTTTCAACATGGAACAATACATTACTGCAGATTTATCAGTCTATTCCACGCGCGTCGTGCCACTGCAGTCCCCAATCGGGGGGAAAGATGCAGCTCGTTATTCTTGACTGAAACAAAAAAAAAACAATAGAATATTTAATTGTCATATATTTTTCTTCTGGGTGAATTGAGAAAAAGTTGAAAAAATCGTGAAATTATAACTTTTCTCAGGATTGAAAAAAATGTGTATAAAAAAACTCTTTAACGTGCTATAAAAATGTTTTAAAAAGAATTCTCCAACCCCTTTTTTAATTCAATTAGAAGAGATTTTCATACTGATGAAAATAAACTTTGGTTTGATTCAATAGGTCGTTTAGTTTTTTTGCTATCACGCCCGCCAATTTGGAAAAATCGTGAAAATGAAAACTAGAGAAAACGTGCTTCAAAGTTTTCAATAGGAGGAAATATCAATATCAAATATCAATCGCTTCTCTGCTTTTGACCTTGTATCTTCGAAAATGTTTACAATTGGCCTCTGTATCTTTGTAAATATATTCTTCGATAGTTTATCTATCGATTTAAGCAAAAGAAATGATTTTTTGGACTTTCTAATTCAGGCTCCGACCTTAACGCAATTAGTCTTTATCGCGATTACAAATTAAAAGTGTAATCCCTTTCCATACACGAAAAAAGTGTAACCGGCTTGCTGATACACGGATTATTTTTATCTATGATGAAGCTAATATAAGGATACTCGCTGCCAATAAAGTCGCGAATTATCATCGCATACAGGAAGAAGATTGCGAGGAGAAAAAGGAAGAAAACAAAAAAAATCCTTTGGGTTGGAGTGGTCGAACATGGGAATTGGCAGATTGCGGTTGAGAAATCGAGCGGTAAGCCAGCGTCAAGAGTTACCCTTACGAGCGTGGTAAAACTTTTTCTGTACATCCAAGCCCCCGGCTCATCCCTTCTATTTTACTCTTCTATATATTTGTTTCACGAGCTTATGTCTCCGCGCTGTCCCATTAATCGCACCCTCGTTTTCGGACGTCTCTCTTCGAAGTTTCTCTCTCTCTCTCTCTCTCTCTCTCTCTCTCTCTCTCTCTCTCTCTCTATTGCTGTGTCCTTCACCCCTATCCATCTCTCTATTTTTTCAGATATACGACCTAATTTTTCTTTTCCAAACACTTTTTTGGGGGCAAAAAACAGGTCGAAGTTTGACATTTTTTTCTAATGAGAATATTGGGACGACGTGGTCAGGGATTTTTACACAATTGATTCATAGTCTTGCCTAGTTTCAGTTTTTTTTGTGTTGGGAAATATTGATAAACAGAGGAGTTATTATTATTTGAACAAAGAGTTCTGACAACTAGGGTCGTCCGAAGTGAAGGTTGAAAAAATGTAGTTTTAGTACAAGGATAGAACTTTCGTGTGGTCGGATACTTGTTCGAAATTTCGGAAATTACGATAATTACAAGCTGTGGAAAAATAAGTTCGATTTTCGACGAAAAAAACAAATTTAATCATTTCTTTTATTGATAAATGGATAAACACAGAAAAAAAACATCGGGCCATACATACATACATACGTTTCATAAAATCAAGTTTTCGAGAAAAACGCAAAAGAAAGAACGGTATAAAGGGCGATTTGATTCGTTACAGAAATCGTTATTACTTATTTCATTCATTGAAAAATAAATTTAATTTAATTGTTAACAATAATCTACCTGTAATTTGGTTTCAAGTAATAGATATATTAATCTATATTTCAAGTCGAAATTGAATTAAATATTTATTATACTTAAGAAAAAATAAAGTAAATTGAGTAATCGATCATTTTGAATTGCAAATTAAAATTATATACCGTAATTATAAAAGATTTTAATCATTTTGAAATTCCGTCACTTCGTTCTTAATATAGATAAAAGAATTATAAAGAATATAAATGTTATTAAAATATTTGTTTTGGTATTGATAAATTAATACAGGGTGTTAGGAAAGTCGATGAAAAGCCTTAAGGGGGTGATAGGTCACCTCGTTAGGAACATACTTGACCTACGTTACCTTAGTCCGAAGTCTAAGGATTTCGATTTATCATGGTAAATATGATTTTTGGAAAATTCGCCAAAATTAGATACTAACTCGTATACCTCTTATGTTAATGCTATTTTTTAAAAATAGCATTATGGCCTTATATACGCGAAAAATTTCAAAATTGTTTATTTTTTTATTAATTTTGATTCCATTCGCCTGAACGGTTAAGAATATTTTAGGCTTTCCAGAATTGAAAAATTCTGTAAACCTACACCTACAACTATGCCGAGAAGTTTCTTTTTTTTACATATACTTAACCATGTGCACAAGAAATCTTTAAAAAATTGTTGTCAATATACGCGTTATTTTCTTTTAACCGCGTCTAGAAAAGTACCTTCGAAAATCGGCGAAATCGCGTATACAAGGCCTTAAGAGGTAAACGAGTTAGTACCTAATTTTGGAAAATTGTCCCAAAAGATATTTTTATTTTTTGACAAATTTTTAATTGTTCGACATGTCCCATGAGTGTATTGGTGTTTGTCGATTGAATACACATTAAGCTACGACGCAAATAAGTTTTTAGTTACCAATTATTGTCTGTTTGAACATTATGAAGGGATTAGTACCTAATTTTGGGAAATTTTCCAAAAACCATACTTACCATGATAACTCGAAACCCTTAAACTTTAGACTAAGGTCACCTAGGTTATGTATGTTCCTAGCGAGGTGACCTATCACCCCCTTAAGGCTTCGCATTGGGCTTCCTAATACCATATATATGATACGAATAAAATTACTATGGCGGAGTTAATGGAAAAAAATAATAATTTCAATATAACAAAATTTTAAACACGGACAATTTTTAGAATTTATATAAAATTTTTGTTGCAAATTAAAGTCAAGATCCTGAGCTATAAAACTGTGCAACAAAAATTCGTATTCTCTTGATTCCAAGCTTATGCAGATCGCTTCAAATACATTCAACCAGATTTCGCTTTTCGGAAAACTGGAAGATTTTTCGCAGCCCTCCCCTTTCTATATATATATATATATATATATATATAGAGAGAGAGAGAGAGAGAGAGAGAGAGAGAGAGAGAGAGAGAGAGAGAGACAGAGAGAGAGAGAGAGAGAGAGAGAGAGAGAGAGAGAGAGAGAAAGAAAAATTATATATACATATATATTTTTTTCTTGCTGATTTACCCCCTCAATTTCTCTCAAAAAATCTCATCCCTTAAAGTTCTTTTGATAAAATCTCACTTTCAGCAATTCCCCCCCCCCCCCGCTCTCTTTCCAACCACATTTTCGCTCATTTCATTTTTCCAACCATGTCCGCTTGGATTTCCCAAGGGTTGAATTAGCGGATTGCCAGTGGCGGAGCCCAAGAGCGAAGGGAGCAGAAAAAAAACAGAAACGCGAATAATGGAACGAGCTAAATGGCACGGGTGAACGAGCAGTGTTTGCCGAGGAGTGAGGAAAATCACGATACACCGGGTGGACGAGCGGTTGAAAATTTGCGAAAACAAAGCTGTGAGATAAAGTGAGAGAAAAAACGGAGAGAAGCAGGCGAAAAAACAGGGAATTTCTTCGGCAGCGGTGGATAGGGTGAAAGTGGGCAACGGGCATTGAAAAGACGAAGGTTTTTTTCTGCGCCTGAAGGAATTTCACACCGAGAATTGATATTTTGTCGGACCGAACGATATTATCAGCAAACTCTTTTTCTTTTTGTATCCATTTTTTGTCGCCCCCTATCTTTTTGTGTTATATACAGGGTGGCCCGAAAAGTGTCGTCCAAAAGGGAAATCTAGATCAATACCTATAAGAATCACCCCATCCATGATCTACGATCTTTTTTACTTTTCGAACAAAAAAGCATTTTTTCCCTAGTTTTCCTGTAGCACAGTTTTTATTGTTTTGTATTTTGCGAATGTAGGATAAGGTGCCCAATTATGCCCCTTAAACCCAAATATCGGCAATTTAAGGGCGTAATCATTGACACTTTAATGACCACTGCGTAGGTAGAAGAGAAGTGTCAATAATTGGTGGAGTGCCAAAATAAGGTCACTTTACCCTACTTTGCTCTAACAAGGAACATCACTTAAGACGTTCGATTTTGTTAAAACTCATACATGGGATAAAGCGTTGAAAACTATTAGATACGTATGTTTTTTTATCGGCGGAAAAACTTTTTTAAGGGGGGAAACGACCCCTCAAAGAAAGGCGTGTCACCCCTTAATTTTTTTCTTCAATTATTCTTTAGTGGATTTTTCGTCGCTTCACATTAGAAGAATTTTGGTTTTAGTTTCATTCAGATTGCTTGTGGGTGAAACTACAAAACGACCCTACGACACACCTTTCTTTGGGGGTGGTTTCTCCCCCTAAAACCGTTATTCAGGAGATAAAAAAAAATACGTGTCTAATAGTTTTCAATGCTTTGTCACATATATGAGTTTCGACGAAATAGACAATGGATACTTAAGTGATGTTTCTTGTAAGAAGTTTCAAACCAATGGGGAGTCATTCAGACTAGTGTACATTTTTTTGATCGTCTGAACTTTAGTGATTGGTCCTCTGAAACCTATTTTTATAAACTTTTGATCAAAATTTTCGGCATTCACGTTAGTGTTCAGTCGGTGATTTATTCATTGCTCAACAATGAACTTCATGACGATAACACAAGTAAACAAAATTGCTAGGAAAGTACAAACACAAAAACGAAAAATTAAAAAATGATTTTTTTTCGAAAAGCAAAAAAGGTCGGTACTTGGGACTGATTTGGATAGATATTGATACGTACCATCGATATTTTCCTTTTAAATGTCACTTTCGTGGCCCCGTGATTACGGAGGATTCTGGATTAATAAAAAAGCACCCAGAAAATTTAACTGCCCCTCTCACAAGGGATTGTAGACAGAGCGGACTCAGCAAGGTGAGGGACATTCAGAACCCGGTATATCCGAGAAATGTTGGCTTTCAGCACCTCAATGAGTTTTCCGCAGATAGTCCTTAAATTTATTTTAAACCAATGGGCAATATTGTGCTCAGCATGATAACCTTTATACAAAAACGCCTCCATTTATCGAAAAGTGACTTTGAAACCATTGGGGTTTATACAATGTTGAGCATGGTGACAAATGGCGTCTATGAGGGTCCTCGAAATTGAAAGTCTCTGAAATGTCCTTTTCCCAAATATGAACTCGAAGCTGTAGCTTCCTAAGTACTCTTTCGTCTTCCCTCGAACTTTCCTTATCCCGTTTTAGCCACAAATTGATTGTGTGCTCACCTTGTCATCATTCGTCGTATCGTGCATACAGCATGCATTATGTAAACAAATGATAACCAAGTGGAATGGAAGGCTCAATCATTGAATCGATCCGTTCCCGTGTGTGGTCAGCGGAGCCCAGGGACGCACGTGTTAATTCATCCCTTATAATTAATCTGTCACTCGCGCTGATGATCATCGAATCATGTGCACAAATAGAGGTGCCCAATCAAAAGCATTCAAGATCTGTGGTGAAATATACCATTCGCTGTACTATTCAATTGTGTGTATGTATATGTTTTTTTTTCTGAGTCCCACGTGTGCCCTTCCCGTGCAGAAATTCTTCCCTATAGTCCCAAGACCCTACCACATCGCTATAGGGATTTGATAGAAACGCCACGCGTAGGGAGTCCACATCGGAATCCAAGCGGATTCCGCGCTATTTCCCGATTGACATCGTTTGAGAATTTTTTATTTGACATTCTCAACCGGACATTGTTGGATTTCGCAACAATAAAAATATATCCTTTCGTGACCCCGTGCACAAATTTGTCGAGAACTCCCATGATGCACCCACATATCCATGAGGATTTGTTAGGGACACCGCACACAAAGAGTGCACATAGGAATCCAAGTGGATTCCGCGTTATTTACCGATTGACATCGTTTGAGATTTTTTTATTTGACATTCTCAACCGGACTTTATTGGATTTCGCAACAATAAAAATATATCCTTTCGTGACCCCGTGCACAAATTTGTTGAGAACTCCCATGATGCACCCACATATCCATGAGGATTTGTTAGGGACACCGCACACAGGGAGCCCTCATTGGGATCCAATTGGATTCTGCACTATTTCCCGATTGACATCGTTTGAGAATTTTTATTTGACATTCTCATCCGGAATTTCTTGGATTTCGCAACAACAAAAATATATCCTTTCGTGATCCCGTGCACAAATTTGTTCAGGACTCCCATGATGAACCCACATATCCATGAGGATTTGTTAGGGACACCGCACACAGGGAGGCCACATTGGAATCCAAGTGGGTTCCGCAATATTTCCCGATTGGCATCGTTTGAAAATTTTTTATTTGACATTCTCAACCGGAATTTGTTGGATTTCTAAAAAAATATCCTTTCGTGATCCGCGCACAAATTTGTTGAGGAATCCCATGATACACCCACATCTCCATGAGGAATTGTCAGGGACACCGTACACAGCCCTCACTGGGATCCAATTAGATTCCGCGCTATTTCCCGATTGACATCGTTTGAGAATTTTTTATTTGTCATTCTCAACCGGAATTTGTTGGGTTTCGCAACAACACAAATATATCCTCTCGTGATGCACCTACATCTCTATGAGGATTTGTTAGGGACACCGCACACAGGGAGTCCACATTGGAATCCAAGTGGATTCCGCGCTATTTTCCGATTAACATCGTTTGAGAATTTTTTATTTGAAATTCTCAAACGGAATTCGTTGGATTTCTCAAAAAAAAAATATCCTTTCGTGATCGCGTGCACAAATTTGTTGAGGACTCCCATGATGCACCCACATATCCATGAGGATTTGTTAGGAACACCGCACACAGGGAGCCCTCATCGGGATCCAATTGGATTCTGCACTGTTCTCCGAACTACGCTGTTTGAGAATTCTTACCCGGTTCGAATCGAAAATAAGTGAAAAGTAACGAGAAAAAAACCAGGCGTATTAATACATAACCTACTCGCTTCGTGAGCGTTTACGTGTGTGGTAATGTTAAGTCAAAATGCAGTGAAATAAATAACAAACGATAACTACAGTGGATTCTCATTGATGTGATGCAAATCAACTTTTAAGATATACTTTTTTCAATCGATTTATACTTTTTAAAGATCCACTTATTTTGTTTATCTATATACAGGGTGTCCTGTTATGAATGGATAATCCTGCAACTGTCGATAGGTCAGATGATGTCCTACTTTATGCTAGAATTTCAGTTAAGTACAAGTTTTTCAGTTAAAGTGAAAGTGCTTTCAGTTAAGCACAAGCCCAAAGAGACTTTGGGCTTTATGTTATTTTTTTTTAATCATCTGCTTTTGGGTTTTTGCGAGCCATTTCTACAAATGATATCAACCGACAATATTTAAGCAACTTTTTTAAGTAATTGGCACGATGTGCGTAGTACATTGTTTTTACCCCGCAGGCTATCGAATTCAGATGTTCGAATTGGTTTGGATGAAAATTCTACATAACATCTTTTTTCATAAAGTTTCCTCAACATTTAAGGTTAAAAAGAAGACTTTTCTAGATAAAACAAATAACCAAGAGTATTTTTTCCAAAACCGGGTCGAAAAATGTAATCATTTGCAGAGATGGCATGCGAAAAATCAAAAGCAGATGATTTTTATCTCGAAAAGCGTGGCACTTTTACCAAACTGGAATTCCAGCATATAGTAGGACATGATCTGACCTATCGACAGTTTCAGGATTATCAATTCATAACGGGGCACCCTGTAAATATATTGTTTTGAAAATGCATCGTTGAGAATGCGATAGGATCCATCAGGAATCGTATCGGATTCTGTCCGATGATGTGGGAATGCTTTATCCTTCAAATTGGATTCGTACATTGGATTCCGATGGGGAATCCTGATTAGAATCCAACGTACGAGCGTAACGTTTTAATATAGGGGTCCAATTCGATGACCCGTTGGATCCCTATCAGGAAGTAGAGACAAGTTTGGGAATACAATTAGATCCCTACGACGTTCCCAATTGAATCCTTTCCTATCACTTTCTACCCGCACCTTGCTGATCTAACCTAACTTTCGTTCCGTCCACAGCCGTCTTAAAAGAGGACACCTCTATAACGGGCTGTAAAAAGACGTTTTTTCCGATTTTTTTGTCTACTAGATTTTCTATTCGGGATTGGGAAAGGAGGTATGTTATTGAGCATACATTGAACTTATTTCGTGTAAATTTGTATGGAAAAAAAATTAAAATTGACGGCATTGAGACATAATAGAGCCCTGTATAAAAAATGTGTTCCAACAGCCGGATCGATAACTTGACGAGGTTGGTCTGGAAAATGAAAATATTTTTTTTTATAATCTTTATGAATGCCAACCTTTTACTCACATTCCGGGGCTTAAAAATACTAAATAAGAAAAACGGTTACGTGCAATAATAGCTTCTGCTAGTACAAAAAATTGGATTTTTCAAAATAGAAAATCGGACGATTATAGCTAGAGTTATGATTCCGGCCAAGTCAAGAAAAGTCGTTTCGAGAAAAACACTATTGAAAGTTTTAGTATACGTAAATCTTTACGCTACCTGCTCTCACTGAATCGTCCGTAACTTGGCCAATTTTCAATATTGCAACTTGAACATTTTTTCACATATTCTTGAATATGTATGTTTGAAGAAAATCAAAGAAAACACGATTTTTTTATCCGTCCCTGTGGTGTCCCGTCTTAACTTACATTATAGCGCATTTGCCGTTGGTACGGGGAAACTGTGGAAAACCCGTACCGGTAAAGACGGCTTCACATTCTTCTGATTTTCTGGTGCACAGACGTTTTTTACTTAAGTATCTACACCCAGGTCTCAGAAGTATAGGCCTTCTGTTGACTGGTTGATGCGGCAGCCGGTGCACGGCTAAGCGGTCACCGCTCCGAGTATTGGTCATGCACGACGCTGCTCTACTCGAAGTACCATTGTAGCTGAACCCCGACTACCCATCATTACCCATCAACACTGGTGTCGGCTATGCATATATATATATATATATATATATATATATATATATATATCGTCCTAGATACACACATATAAATAAATAAATAAGTATACATATGGGTGTGTGTGTGTATATATATATATATAAATACACACACATTTATATACTTAATTATTTATTTATATGTGTGTATGTAGGACGATATTCTTTTTTCAACAAGAGTACAAAAGATTCATCGTATAAAAAGTGCATTTTTAGACTGATACGCTTCGTTAGACTCTCAACTGCAGGCTATATATATATACGGTGTGCAGAACAGCTTTAAACCAATTTAATTAAGGCTTGCTCACTCAACACGTGACGTAGTGACAAAGACAGACGAGAGAAGAGAGACAGGCAGCGAGAGAGAGTGAGCCTTTGGTCCAGAACGCGCTGGTGGCTCTTCAAAAATCAATAAACGCCCATATCACACGTATATATATATATATGCGCGTGTATATGTACGTCTGTCTGCACACACATATACCTGCGCCCACATACCCGCACATATTCTCATATATATTGCCCTACCAGTTGCTTCCATTCCGTTTTTGTTTATTTCGTCGTCTGTGCATCGACGCTCGAGAGAATATATAGTACTAACGTCACGTAGGTATCGCGACGTCTTTTCCATAGGTATACCGTGGAGTGTTTTATCTCTTTAATTACAACTACTAAAATGTTGTATAAAACCGTTTTTTTTTCAATATCATTTGTATTGTTTTCATATGGTGATTATTATTTTTTATTATTATAATAATTCTTCCATTATTATTAGTAGTATTAATATTATTATACGAATTAGAAACATACTCTTATTGATTTTTGCATTATGTTCTGGTTATGGAAACACCTTTGTTTATGCGGCTATAACTATAAATAAATGTTCTATTTACTTTAAATACACACACACACAGAAACGCACACTTACACTAGACATGCTAAAGACTTTACCTCGTGTTACAATCTGGATAGCGCTAAAATAGTCCAAAATGGAATTCTAACCCAAAAATTATGAACGTTATCAAAAAAACTTTACCTACAAAAGTTGTTCGTTTTGGCCTCACAAATGTTTTGGTGAAAACGAATTCATGTTCCTATTTTTGTTTAACTTGTCGGCCATTTTAACGTCACCATTTTGAATTTTGGCCCAAAAAAGATTTTTTTTACCGTCCCCCTTTGAACCCTACAACTTTTATTATACTCAATAGTTGATCGGAGCAGTAATTTTCGATATAAATCAGGTGTAAGATTAAAATGGGACACCCGGTATGTATAAATTTCATGCAATATGTATTGTGTGGAATAAACAAATAAATATCCAATGGTAAAATATACCCACTTTCACCATAGTTCAACAAGGATAATAATTTTGTTTTTTTCCTCACCGATCCCATCGATCGATATTTAAAAAAAAAGAAAGAAACCCTTATTAGAACGGGCCAACACGTTCTCGCCGCTGATAGACGATGTAGGTCGTCGCGTCGAGGGCCACCCCTCGGAGTAGCATGATTTTGTCATTTTTCCCTGTTCGACGTAGGTTCGCTTAATCGTCGCGAATTCTCTGACGGCACACGCCGGGTGCTCGATAGACGGTTAATCTCGTATTAATTCACGTTCGCGGGGTCCCCCCGTTGCGGAACGACACTGTGCGGAATAATGTTTACGATACAACGAACAAGTTGGACGAGACGAGAGGATTAAAAAAAACGATCCCTCTTGCAGGTGAATTCATACAGCTCCGCCGATCGGTTCCGGCAAATTTCTCTGAAGCCCGATACCCATCGAGTATCATATTGCTGTCGTACGATCTTTTTCGCTTTTGTTACAGTATCGACTTCATCCGCTCATCGCTCTCCTCCCACGTCGAGTAAATACGTCAAGCTTGAGTTTCACCGCAAGATAGGAGTATAAATAAAAATAATCTTGTCCTCGAGTAGATTCGAAATTTTGGGGTTGAAATAATAGCTCGTTGGAAAAACGAGATTTGGGAAAAACGTTTCTGCATTAAACATGTTACATTAATAGTGTTTTTATGATTATTAACTTATTGTTTTTTATTATCAAAGTTAGAATTGATTAACTTATTGTTTTTTATTATCAAAGTTATTATTTATTAAATTATTGTTTTTATTATAAAAGTTATAATTTATTGAATAATAACTTTTATTTTTGTTTGCTTGGGTTTGTTTGTGTTGTTATATTTTTGTAATGATTATTATGACGATTATTATTTGTTTGCATTATATTCACTGCTTTATTTTGGTATTGTTAATATTTGAAAATGAAAAAATTATGCTCACGTAAATGAAAATAAATAACAAGAATTCATTATTATCATTATTATTATTACTATTATCATTACTTTTATAACGATTATTATCCTTATTTGAGGATTATTATTATTACTGTTGCAGTTATCGTTATCGTCATATTCACTATTTTTTTCACTAATACTTGTCAATTCGTAAAAATGAGGAAAAGAAAAAAAAATCATACCAATCATCCGTAATTGAAAAGTAAAACATTTTTGCTATAAAATTCCGACGTCCCTCAAAAGTTAAAAAAAAATCCAATGTACCTCGACATTTTGATAGAAGGATTATTTTGTTCTTCCTACAACCACAAAACAATGATATTATAGCTTGTTTGCCTATGATGCCCATAATTTTGCAAAATTTCAATATCCTCGGGAAGACACGAACTAATCTTCTCGTGCCTGTTTGAAATTTGTCTCCTTTTTCTTCGATTTATTCGTATGCGGTAATGCGCAAAGCCAAGCAACGTTTTCAAGGTATTTACCGTAGATTAAAATATGTCGACAGGTTATTCGAGGACAACGCGGAACTCCTCAACATGTTTGCGAAGTTTCAAGATCTCAAGACGAAGGAGCAACAGTCGACGAGTATGGAGCTCGCGGAGCACGCGAAAACGGTAATGAAGACGCTCGACGAAGGTATCAAGGGGCTCGACGACATGGACGTCTTTCTAACCTATCTACACGAGGTTGGAGCCTCACATACCAAAATACCTGGCTTCAGCAGGCAATACTTCTGGGTAAGTAATAATAACCAGGCACAGGTGCCTTTCTCAACTTGCTGGAAGTTAGGGGTTGCTTGCAAATAAGAGAACTTTGTGTAGCTTGAAGGCGATTAAGTTGATGTACAGGAGGCCAACTGACGATTGTGGACTCCCCCTCTCTCTCTCTCTCTCTCTCTCTCTCTCTCTCTCTCTTGGATGCTGATTGTCCGCAACTGACCTGGTGCCCCATTCGACCAAGTCCATCTTCAAAGTCTTACTTAGGACTAAAGCTTCCCTCATTGTCCGCAAGCTTGCGCTTTCCAATCCTCTATGACTCCATGGTATGTGGTCCATGACGCGTTCGATTCCTCCAACGATTATTCCCATTCTTCCAACCCCAATGCTCTTTTCTTCTTCACTTTTCTTACCTTCCCACTCTCGTTCGCTTTCGCCGCCGAACTACTTTGCTTCTCGCTTCTTCCTATTGTCTCGTAAAGACAAAGACGCCGATGCATAATACCAAAAGAGAGAGAGAGAGAGGGGGGGAAGCTCTCGACGTGGTCCCAAGTCGACCAAAGCTTCCCCGAGGACACACTCGACACGGTCAGCCTCGAGTCCTCCCCTGCTCATTTCTCATTCCAGCCCCGTGAATCGACGCGATCCATCGGTATCTAGGGCATTTTTTTCCCGCGCCCGGCGATGCATGCAGCACGCGCCGAAGATACTTGTCCATTGGCAATAAATCCATACTGCTCGAATCCGTACACTCTTATTTGCGAACGGGAGCGCCACCACTCGAAGATTATACTGCGAGCGCATATACCGCCGGGCGAGTGTACTAAACCGCTAGGGGCGCTGCTACTCGACGGCCATCTCGCGACGCGCACATCACCTCAATTTTCGTGCATTTTTCCACAGCTTGCCTGTCTCTAGCTCACCCACTTTTCGAGGCAGGATTGAACGAATGGAACTCATTGACAACATCTTCAATTGTGATTAAAGCATAGGGGTTATTGACGGGTTAAAAATGTGGGTTTTGAAATATTTTTTTGTGACGAGAGTATTGGAATGGGGAGGTTGGGATTTTACAGACAATTAATACATAGTCTTGCTGAGCTTAAGCTCTTTTTTAGGTGAAAAATATTCATAAACAATGGAATTATTATTATTTAGACTAAGTGCCGCCGTTGGTGCATGGCCAATCGGTGTAGATCGTTCTCAGAGCTAGGGTCATCTCTGATGAAAAATAAAAAATGTACTATTAGGATGATGATGACATTTTCGTACGAACGAATACTTTGTTATACTTTTGAAAATGATGAAGGTGGCAAGCTGTAGAAAAATAGTTCAACTTTCGACCAAAAATGAACTTTAATCATTCGTTATCGACAAATGGATAGACATATGAAAAAAATTATTCGGTCATACCATAGAAAATTTTATAAACTATGCTCCATCCAAACTTCACGTGAATCAGACGAATACATTTTGAGGGACGACCTACACCTTTTCATAATACAGCTTCGAGAAAAACGCATCTGACCCTGCACAAAAATCGTTACAGCTCGCTCAATTTTTGGAATTTTCGCGAAATCCTTGTTGCAAAATAAAATTGGGGGCCCAGACTACAAGACTACAAAAAATCGTATCTTCGGAATTTCGAGCTTACAGACTGCTTAACGCGTTATGTCTAGTTGTAACAATCGAAAACAGCTTATCTTTAGGATTTTTTATAGAAAATCGCGATTATATATCTCTAAAAAAATTAAGTATTTGAAGAAATATCATCTGAAGACCACTCTATAATTTTTTTGTGTAAAAATATTCAATTATAATCGATTTACAGCCGATCTCCAGGAAGCACCTTTCGAAAACGTTTTTTGCGGTGACCAATGCCCTTCTGAACCAGGTCATCTAATATCAAAAACTCACACAGATTTCGTTAGTGTATTAGTTTATCCTACGATTAATCGATGGAATTTCCGAAATATCAATTTAAAAAAAATGGCGCCGGTTCAAAGTGAGTCTTGATTTTTGCGAACAAAATTGTCATTTTTCGTTCATCAAATCGAAAGTATACATCGGAAAAAAAATCCTTCGATCAAATACTATATTTTGTCATCTAGGAAAAGCCCTAAAAATTTCAGAAACATCGATGCGGTAATTTTTTAGATATTTTCCTCACCGACTTTGAAAACGGACTTTTGAGAAAAATCAATATAATAGCCTATAAATCTTTTTAATTTAATCTTTTTCGGCTTAATCTTTTTAATTTAATCTTTAAAAATAATTTTTAAGGAACATTCATAAGATGGTATACCGTCAAAATAAATTAATTTTGGAAGAAGTGATTTTTCGACTTTTACAACTAGGTATATCCCTTAAGGGGTTAGGCCACAGTAAGGGGTATAAAATCATGTGCGAATTTAACAATTTTTTTTCGTATGAAAAAGTGATTCTCTCGTCAAATTAATTACACATCTATTTAGTATGAATATCAAGCTGTTAGAATTTTTTTCTTTCGATGTACAAAATGGTCGACTACTGATATTTTCTTTTGTTATCTTTTTTTTTAAGGCGCTCCGCGGCGCGACATTTAGCATCGACAGTTTTTGACCTAGAACAAAAAACAAAAATTCTCGTCAATCCACATTAGAATACTTAGAGAAGTACGCACGGAATTTGAAAAATATTGTTTTATTAAAAAGTTGTAGGTATTTGAATGAATTTTGAGTGAAAAATTTCCTATAAAACTGCTCATAAAATGAAAAGTTTACGATTAACCAGAAATTCGGTACGTACTTCTCTGCGAAATGCAATTAGGAGCATAACTTTCAAATTTGAAGTAAGTCGAGTGAAAATTGTTGAAGTTATTTGTCCCGCCAATTGGAAAAAAGCTGTTTCGAGAAAAACGCGTTTAAAGTTTTGAGTACTCTATGGCCGTGTCAGAGGTGGGCCTACGTTATACGCCGAAAATCGGTGAAAAAAAAAGTCTCGCTATAAATCGAATAGTAACTTATTCTCATGATGATAAAGCACCGTTTTGGCGAAAAAAATCGATTTTTGGGAAATTCTACTGTGGCCTTACCCCTTAAGTGTCTTCGCAGCTTCCATGCATATCTGTATACACCAGTTGGCATGTGGAAATTTGACGTCGCCATTCAGCTGATCGGGCTGGCCATTTGACGCACGAGTTTCCGTTACGTATAGCGTGTTTCTCAATGAAGAGCCTGCACAATCTCCTCCACCAATTATACACTGGTGCAACTCGAACCGCGTCCCTATGACGATTATTAGCTTACTCAATTACTCACCGTGCACTTCTAGTCGATCGATAAGCTGCTAGGCAAATGATAACTAACTTGTCAAATACGTGCGCGACATTGGCCTGATGATGATGATGACATATACATACATCCATAAACGTACATACCGGAGATGATTAAATTTCTCGCTCTATTCAACGTTTGGCGAGCTACTTGACGACCGTGCAGGGACTATGGCCATCCACCCACACAAAGCGTACAGTGATGTTCAGGCTCGTGTTTGCCAAAGATAAACAATGAAGACGACCAAAATTGACATCCAAATTGTCCGCTCGGCTGTCCCGACTAATTGGCAAACCCAAACGAGCCCACGGCCAAGAACTGCTTTACCCAAAAACAATTATCGTGCTACCTCGAGGATAATAATCGTCTCTTTTAATCTTTTTTAATAATCACTATGACAAAGAAATGACGGTCTGTGAATTTTTTTTTCATGCACCAAAAAAAATGCCTACGAGGTATAGATTTGTTCTGTTGATGCTAATTTTTCATAAAATATATAATTAAAGAGCAAAATTATGCTTTTTTATTTTTGATACGTGAATAAGACAAACTTTTGGGTTACCAGCTTGAAAAAGTATAAGAGTATCGATGATTATTATGAAAAATCTGCGTCAGTGAATGTTTTGTACAACTCAGAATAACATTTTGAGTAATTCATAATGATGCCTATTTATGTGTATGTCACGAGATCATTTATTATTACCATTAATTAATATTAAGTGCTGCCGAAATGTGACAACTTCGCGGACGTTGAGGTTGGCAGCAATGCTCTTCATTCGCCAGCTAAGATTCGTAGTGTTTTATCAAACCTTGATAGTTCAATATTAAATATACACTGAGAGAAAAGTCCATGGTAAAAGAGGGGATAGTAAAATTCGTTATGGTTTATTGACACCACAATCATAATATGGTTAACACCACTATAAGCGAAAAGTATGCCTAAACATGCTATTTGGGTGGCGTGTTTGACTATCTATAATCCCTGAAATGATTATTCACTATTGTACAAGGCTTGACAATATAAATATGGTTAATTCAGTGTTATACCAAAAACGGCGTACAAATACTAATGTTGTATGCTGTACGTTAGGTTTAATTCAGTCAAACTTCTACTATTCTTTTCAAGATTGTACAATTCATATGGTTAACATTAAGGTTTTTCGAGTATAATTTGTTAGAAGGCCTTATGAAAAGTGACTAATCGAAGAAAATTATAGTAAAGTTTACTTGTAGCGAAGACGTAAATTATTTGCAGCTCGAGCAACCACAGGTTGCCTTAGGCCACAGTAACGAGTGTAAATTCATGTGCAAATTTAACCATTTTTTTCGTATGAAAAAGTGATTCCCTCATAAAATGAATTACACATCTACTTAGCATGAATATGAAGCTGTTATAGAAACTATATATATTTTTTTTTCAATGTACCAAATTTTCCTTATACCAACACTTGAATAACACACCAAATACGCATATAGCAGGTCGTATCTTATAATATGGTACAAATCACTAACAATCGTCGCACATCACAGGCAACATTTTAAATCAATGTATATATATTTCAGTTCACTATTAGAATATTGGGGAAGTACATTTTTTATAGTATCAGGGAACATCCGTTTTATGAAAACCTACTATACAGGGTGTCCCAGAAGTAGCGTACGCCCTTCTAGCATCTGGTAGGAAAAACAATTCTGAGACGAAAAGTCCTCAGTCATTTTTTGATCAGACGCATAGATAATTAATTATGAATTAAAATAAATAGCCAATCAAGTGCGCGCTACAGCGGAAAGGATAATTAGCATAATTAATTATCTATGCGTCTGATCAAAAAATGAACGAGGACTTTTCGTCGCGGAATTTTTTTTCCTACCAGATGCTAGAAGGGCGTACGCTACTTCTGGGACACCCTCTATTATATAGCATTGAAGAATAAACGTATGTTTGTAAGATTGGTGGTTGAAGTTAACATATGTGCGTAATTCATGCAACTGCTAAAATATCAATAAGCAGTACTATACTTTTGGCAGTAACTATGGCTATAAAATATTATTGTCCCCTCATAAAATATAGTTAAAATATGGTTGGCCACACAATACACAATAGATGGCTTTTAAAAATAAATCTTTCCTAAGCTTCAGTTTGCGTTAATCCATTGTTAGCAATGGTTTATCTTGGTGCTAAATGGCCCAAAAAATGACATCACTCGTAGTGCGAACGTCTTGCCCATCCAACCGCACATAAAATCGCATACACCAAACTATTTTTTATCTCTGGTGTTTTGTGGTGAAAAAATTCGAAAAAAAATCGTAATGTCTCGGTATAATCTAGACAATAACATATATTTTTATTTCTCTTTAATCTTAAATGGTGGCTACCGCTTCAACCTCCTTAACGGATTCTTTCGTTGTTCTGTTGGCAGAAAATCGAACTACCATTTTTGGAGGCGGTCAAACGCACGCTGGGCGATCGATACACGGAAAACGTCGAGAACACGTACAAGCTCACGATAAAGTTTATCATCGAGACACTGATAGACGGCTTTGACAAGGCGCAGATCGACAAAGCGAAATCCTAGTCTCCCTCGCCTTCGAATGCGAAACTTCATCTCAATCGCGTCCACGACGCTGCACCACCAAACGAAGAAAAACAAAGAAGCGCATGTTAAATTGTGTCCGAACGTTCGATCGCATCGACAAGTGTTCATCAACGGTAAGGAAGAAGCAAGAAGAAACGGGGCATTTTCTCCCTCCGAGTTTCGGACGCGTTTCTCTAGCTGTAGGATCACCATGAACGGGAAGAACATCTCCGGGAAATATAATGAGGATCGGAAGAATGGGATCTTCGAAGACTCGTGATGAGAAAAAAAATCAGAAAAAAAATGAGAGAACAAAGATGGGGACTGAAGGTGTAGTAACGTATATCGAGATCTCGCTATAAACGTGTTCTTTTGTGAACTTCTCGAGCGATGAACGAGTAAAGAAAAAAAAAATATCGAGGATTTCGCGGCCTGGATGTTTTTTTTCGAACCGGCTACAACGTCGTTGGAAAATCAAATTTCGAACGGAGCACCGATTTTCGTAGATGCCACAAATTCAACGATACATTTGTACCGGTATTCTCGCGTCAACGAAGCTTTTTGTATTTATTTGGTCTTTTATTTAACTTATCTATTTTTTATTTATTTATTTATTTATCGATTTATGAATTTATTTATTTATTTATCGGTGCATGCATCATTTTATTTATTTATCGATGTATGCTCCAATTTATTTACAGATTTATGCATTCATTTATTTATTACTGTCACAACCGCTGTCAAAACGAATTTTCGCAGTGGTGGAAAGTCCACGGAGAAAGACGAGCCACATTTCCACCTTCGGAGGACAATCTTTTCTTCGTCTCATTTATTTATTTATTCATTTTATCGTTGATATTTCTTTGTAAAAAAAATCACACATTTTTCGTCATTTTTACTTACGCCTCTTGACGAATACGTATCGTTGAAGAAAATGCAAAAAAAACATTAAAATAAAGCGGAGAAAAGATAAATGTGTGATATACATGAAGCGTGAGAAATGCTGGAATCCCAAAGGATGTGTTAACTCGTGTAGAATAATGGTACGTTTAAGGTCCGTTCGTTCACAATTAAAAATTGCAGGCTGTACGAATGTTAAGAAATATTAGAATATTCAAAAGGCGAGAGCGAGGAGGACGGGATCAAAATCCCGGATGAGCGAACGATTTAATGAATTTTGACATTAAGAGCCGCGAAACGAACGCATAAGGGATCCGCATCGTCCCTCTTCACAATGTCAATTTCCTGGATAATCCTTGCGAATGAGAACGAACGAAAAATGAGAAAAAAAAAGCAAGGCGAATTCTTTGTCCCTGATCGTGCGTATTCTGCGACCCTCGTACCCGATACAAACCTTTTTTTTACGTGCGAAAGAAAAATGTTGCGAGTGCAGTGCGCGAATGGTGGGGGAAAAGAAATGTTTTGGAAAAGCTCGGGATGTGCGAAATTTTGTATCGAATATTCCGAGACAGAATTATTTTTAAAAGATTTTTTTTTTTTATTATACTGATATTCTATTAGGTGTATTAGTTTATTGTGAAATTTGAAGTAATTATGGAATTAAAACGATCGAAGGATTAGAATCAATTTTTTAAACGGATTTTGAAGGATTAAAAAGAATTTAAACAAAATATTAATTTTGATTAAAGAATTTGAAAGAATTTTTTAAACTTTGACGATTTTCGTATTGTACACATTGAAAAAAAAGGAGGATAATAAAATGGGTATAGCAACGTTGCATTAATGATTTTTCGAAATAATATTTTTTTTATAAATGAATCAAATGGTCTGTCTCAGAGTCGAAAATTGCGAATTATTCTTCGGCACGATGATACCTCGAGTCATCACTCGCACATCCCTGGTCGAAAAAAAGTCGAAATTTCGACAAATAGAATTTTGAAAATCGTTTATCGACGACAAATTCAGCATCGGAATCAACGTCGAGGAGATCGTGCGAATTTAATTGTTATAGAGACCACGCCAATCTGTCACACAAATTATACACGGAACCCGTGAAAAAAAGCGAACAAAAACCAGTAATACACATACAAAGTACGAAGAAAAAAACATTGTCGAAGCTCGCCAATCTGTCACTAAGACGAGCCGCGATCGTTCACTCGTTCCCAAAAAGTGAAAAAAATCTCCATTACCCATAGTTTTTTTTTGTCATTATAATTTTAATTTTTATCGAAAAGGCGTGTGCAAAATTGACGCGAAAAAAAAAACTGTTTAAAATTCACTCGGAAACTGCTCGTTTCGTTGCAGTTGCCAGACGCGTAAATTTTCATTTACAATTAAAGTTATCAGCAATGTTCCTAGTAGAAATTAAAAAATTGAGCTTTCGACAAAGTGATTCTATTTTTTGACGACATTTTTCTACAACCTTAGGAAAACACGGTCGAATCTTACCCATAGTTTTATTATTCGTTATTTTAATCGTGCATTTATACATTTTTTCATATATTCGTTTTTTTCCATTCGCTTATCACCCCTTCAATTTATTTCTCGTCGGTTTTCATCGTTTTCCATATTTCACCCCCATAATGAATATTATAGAAAAAGGATTAAAAATCGACTATTCGAAATTGTACAAAATCGAGCAAAAAATTTATAATCGAGGAAAAATCAAAGAAACATTCACCGTCCGAACAATTTTGCAACGAAGCAGGCGTTCCCTACACAAATTTACAATTTTTTTCTCCTCGGTAATTTTTTCATCCCCGAATATATATCGCCAAATACATTAAAAAATTATTTTCAACATTTTCCGATGCATTTAACATTGTTCAATGTCACCCCCCCCCCCTCAACACTTCCCTCTCAGAAAAACAATACAGCAAAATGTTTGAGGTAAAACGTCACACTTTTTGGCAAAGACTGAACGACGAGGTCATCATCAACGTGACTTAAATGTAATTTCATACGAACTGCACAACTAACCTGTACCTTCCTAGCTCTCTGACAAAGAAAACTCTCTGATTAACCGAAAGTCTTCGAAAAAAACACAAAAACAAGAGTATAGAGAAAAATGTATGGACAAGCAACGTAAACGTTGTGTATGTGTGTGAATATATATATATATATATATATATATATATATATATATATATATATATACACACACGAGTACATACATACACACACACATGCATATATTACATATTGTATGAATTATTGCTGGTGTCATTTGCGATTATTGCAAATGTTGCATTATCTGTATGTTTGTTCTACACAGGTCCAAATGTGTATTATTGTATCTGATGGAATATTGTATAACGGAATATATATATGATATATAAAATATATATGTATAAAAAAAACAAATATATTATATATATGTATATCTTTACTATTGTGTTATATATGTGCGAAGGCAGAATTTTTCAGTAAAACCTGAATTGCGAATGTCTTTTGTATTGTTATTTTTATCATTTCATCATTATTAATAATATTATTATTATTATTATTATTATTATTGGTATCAAACACGGGATAGCACCGCTTGGTCGTCATCCAGCATTGATGGTAGGGAAGGTCACAGTCGAGCGTGAGGAAGCGAGACTATGATGAAGGGGCGGTAGTCGTATTTTCCTCTTTTTGGGTCAAGCGCCTCTGACACTAATAAGTTAAGAGTATATTCACTCAAAGTGGTCCTGACACCATTTAATGAGCAGCAGCAGCAACGGTTGGATTTCAACGGGGTGCACTTCCCGGATTAAAGCGAACTTTATCGCCAAGCTCATATTTCCCTTTGACGTCTGATGATGAGTGTTAGACATTGGATTTTCGAGTGATTATTTTCGGGAATATTTTTTATTTTTTGTGGGTGTAGGTCGAAAGGAGTTTTGTGATTTGTATTTTAACTGTATTAAAGTTGGGTGACACTAAGTTTAGGCTCTTGGGTTTGGGTGTGCGAGTTCTCTTGGTATGATTGGGAAACTGTAACTCACATACACCCTCAACGGCGTTGGGGCCCGAAAAAGGGAGATTTTCAATTTTTTTGGAGTCAGAGATCGGAATGACGAGGTCGAGATTTTACAGACAATCAATACATGGTCTTGCCGCGTTTGAGTTTTTTTATCGAATAATATTGATAAACCTTGAAGTTATTATTTAAACAAAGTGCCCAGGCTGCTGCATGGCCAATTGATGTGGGTGGTTCTCTCAACTAGAGTTACTTGAACATGAAAAATAAATAAAAATTACTTTTAGTATAATAATCAAACTTTCGTATAACCGGATGCTTCTTTTTAAATTTTGGAAGGTCCGAAAATGACAATCCCGGATTTGGGTGTGCGTTATTCTTTTGGTTTGATTGAGGGACTGCATCTCACATACACCCTCAACGGCGTTGCGGCCCTAAAAAAGGGGATTTTTAATATTTTTTTGTAACGAGAATATTGGGATGACGAGGTCGAGATTTTACAGACATTTGATACATAGTCTTCCCAAGCTTGAGGTTTTTTTTTTAAATTAAATGATATTGATAAACAATGAAGTTATCATTATTAAGACGCAGTGCCGAAGTCGCTGCGGGGCCAATTGGTGTAGGTGCTTCTGGCAACGAGGGTTATTTTAAATTAAAAATTAAAAATGTACTTTTAGTATAATAATCAAACTTTCGTATAAGCGGATATTTTTTTGAAATTTTGAAAATTACGGAAATGGCAGGGTGTAGAAAAAAAATCGATTTTCGACTGCGACAACTTTAAGCATTTGTTATTAACAAATGGATAAACGTGGGGAAAAAATCATCCGGTCATACGATAGAATATGGTACGGACCAGGCTGTGTCCAAATTTGAAGGGGATCAATTTTGAGATACGAATCGCACCGTTTCGGAACAAAAAAAAAGGTAAATCGCACTCTTGACAAAAATCGTGACAACTCCATCAATTTTTGGAATTTTCACAAAATCTTTGTTCCAAATTAAAATTAAGACCCTACGCTATAAAACAATGCAATAAAAAATCCCATTTCCAAAAATGTCAAACTTTTGCAGAGCCTTCAATGAAAATCGTTCACAGATCAAGTACTTCATCCGCACGTGACTCCGCCGCTGAATTCGCGTGGCCTTCGTCAATATTTTCGCCAAGCAAAGTAAATAAACTAGCGGTAAATCAATATTCGTAATGATTCCTGTGGGGGGGGAAGCAGATTCGAAAGAATGGGACAAAAAAGTCGCATCTCCCACCGCCAACTTCACGGCCCTCGCTCCGTTTTTCGCCTCGTCCGCCAGAGCGTGCGCGCGCATCGTGTCCGTGACGTCGTCGCCGCTCACGTCTCATTTGGCAAATGGCCGCTGTCTCGAACGGTCGACAAGTATTTTTATCGAACGTTGGCGTTTGCCCGCCACAATCGACGACGAGTGATTTTCGTTATCGAAATTTTCGAAGAAAAAAACGCAGTGAGTAGTCTCAACATGATTTTGTTGCACTGCGATCGATGGTTGAGTCGATTCACGGGAGTAATGCATTTTCGCGGAGTCTGTGCGTTCAAAGCAGCGCGTTGTGTTGTGTCCTGGGCGACTTTCGGGTTAGGGTGGGTTCGCGTATATTGTCACCACAAATATCGTTGATTAATAAATTCACGTGGATCGATGAGAAAAGATCTTCATTTTAAGCCCCGACGTACTCCGCGTAACCTCGAATTCCCGTTCTCTTCTCGATCAACGCTGGGCGCCGAAATTCCAAGTCGATGCGTTTTGAGGTTAAGCTGTCAGTGTCGTAGGTCTCTACTTGTTTTCGCCCAACGATTGAGCAATTAATGATTATCACGATCAACAATCGCGACCAAATTTTGCGAGACGAGGGCACAAAGTATCACCAGCGCGGTTATCTTTGAGCCTTTCCTTGATTTTGAGGTTCGAGTTTACACGATTTGACGCGGGAGTTCGTTCCATTTCGTAGGATGGAAATCACGCTGCGTCTTCGTCAATTGCGGAAAATACGACGACATAACCTACAAAATGCACTTAAACGTATCACATTTGCCACTGTACTTTCACGATCAAGCAGAAATTCGTTCTACCGCAACGACACGGCACGGCTGACGAATCGGCGGTGACGAGGTAACGCGAGGGCGTAACGCATTTTGTTCCGACGACTCCGCAGGAACAGATACGCAGATGCCCAGCGCCAAGGATGAGTCGGAAGGCGAGGCGGAGGAGATGTCGCACGACAGCAACGACAGCAATCAGAGCTCCGCGTCGTGCGACAGCAGCGCGGAGCACAGCGACAGCGATGATTCCTCCGAAATGGACGAGGACGAGTGCGAGAGGCGCAGGAGCGAGTGTCTGGACAACCTCGTGGATCTGGAGAGACAGTTCGCTCTGCTGAAGGAACAGTGAGTCTATGTTGGCTACCGAGATGGACCTGCGAAGAATTAGCAGAATTACGGATGAGCCGAGAAACTTTTTCATGCAATTTCTCTTCTAACATTAAAATGCGGATCCTCAGTGAATTATGTGAAAGGCAGTATCGTAATAAAGCTTACTTGCCTGTCGTGTAATTAATTCTCATATTAGTCGATTAGACCTCCCGAAAAATGTTCGTAAATCTTGGTAAAAGATACAAACTTTTTTGACAATTTGAAAATGCTCGGGATGATGTACATTAAGGGGTTAGATGCACTCAGAGGCGTGAAAAAAGAGCATTTTCAATATTTTTTTATTTTATAGTAATTAAGTTTGTTTTACAAAAGTGGTTACACAGACTTTTTATGTTATATTTCAACTTGATTTGTACAAATTTTCGAAGAAAAATATTGATTATTCGTCAAAATATCGCCATGATTGTCGGACCACCTTCGGCATGTAGTGCTTTGCGGTGACCATCATAAAATTTTACTGGATCATATGAAATCAAAAAACAAAAAAAATCATTAGTTTAATAATAAATCTAGTCCTTAATAGAAGCTTTTTTTTAATTAATAAAATGTCGGCTTCCGACAGATAACTTCCGATTTTCAACCAAAAAATCGCTCGTTTATTGTTTAAAAAAATAGAAATATTCAAAAAAATGAAAATCCTTCGATTAAGGACTAATTTTGAATGCTATCAATAAGCACACCAAATTTCATCAAAATCCATCGAGTGGTTTTTGAGTTATAGTGGTCACCGACTTGAAAAACATAGTTTCGAGAAAAACGCGTTTAAAGTTTTTCGATGTGGATACGCTATTATATGTTCGTAAAATTTTGAGCTCGATGGATGAAGCTAAACTTTTTTATGTATTTTAATCCGCTGAATCCGAATATCACAATTTTTTGCCGAAAAGTCGAGCATTCAATTGTTTATGGCCAATTGTTAAAACAATTTTGCAAAAAATTAAAGTTTTTCGGGATGAATTATTTTTTAAAAAACATTTTGGGCAATTTTAAAACGAAAGTATTCTGTATAAAATTTTGCTCAAGTTCATAGTTTTGGAGTAATAAATTTTTGAAAATTTCTGAAAGAGTTTTCCAGTTTTACACTTGATTTATGTATAGAAATACTAATTCAAAAATTACTTACACCGAATCATCAATTCCTGGCCCATAGAGTAGGGCTTCTGCCGATGTGAAAGCTTCCAAAATATCAATTTGTTGTTGTCTTTGAAGCATTCTGCCTTCCCGGGTATTATCGTTTGCACGTTTGTCAGCCGCTACCTGCCATGGGGACTCGACGCCCCTTCACTAATTGTGAGATATCCCGGAAACGATTCATCGGATTGACCTGAAATTTTTAGGGAATATTTTCAAAACACCATACTGCAAGAATATGTAAAAAAAAACGATTTTTTGAAAATTCTGACTGCATCTCACCCCTTAAGAGGAGTAACTTTTGTTCGGGGCATTTATGGCTAAGGTCAATGACCTCGGAGTTACGAGGTCAAATGTATCCCTCAAACAAACTCGAACAAACATTGGATTTCTTTGGGTTTGTTTTGGGTTTCTTTGGGTGTCCTGCACCCATGGTGGTCAAAGGCCAATTTGAGGTCGAAGGTCAATTCAATTTTCAAAGTCCTATTTTCATAGTGTCCCGTTACGTACACTCTGACCCAGAACTGACTGTATCTGACTGACAGAAATATTTTCTAGCCTATCGATCTTAGGGGAAAACTTTTTTCATGAAAGGTGCATAGTTTGAAGGGGCTCGTCGAGTGGTGGCTACGAGGTTCATCCAGATGAAGCCTAGGAGATTTTAACGTCACGTCCATTTTTTAAATTGCGACCACTAATTTTTTTTCAGAATTTCATGAAGGAAGAAAAAATAAGTTTACACTCCAAATTTCAAGATGATCGATCAAGATTTAGTATAAAAAACGATGAAAAACAATATTTTAATGTTATTAGTATCGAATCGATGGAAAAAAACGGTGCAGACACTTACTACTAGGAAAAGCGCTCGAAATGATGGCCACCACTTTCAATGCCTACATTTTTAGCACACTTTTGTGACATTCTCTGTAAATTGAGATCATATCAACTTGCTCTTGATAAGGAAACATTTTGTGGTAAATTTTGTACTAGAGGCAATTCTGCCGTAGTTCTTTTATTTTAAGAAAATACATTATTATGGAGATCACAAACTTCTCTCTGCTCTCCAAAACAAGATTTTCCCTAATCTTCTAAGATTATCAGTTGCGAACATCGTAAGCAAAGGCTTACCTGCATTTTGCTTACAAGGAACATCACTTAAGTGTCCACCTTCGATTTTGTAGAAACTCATATATGTGAGAAAGCATTGAAAATCTTTAGACGCGTATTTTTTTTTATCTGACCGATCTGAATGAAACAAAAAACAAAATTCTTCCAATGTAATGCAATGTAAAATTCATTGCATGAACACTATGGATGGAAAAAAAATTAATTGAGGGGTGACACGCTTTTTTTTAAGGGTGGTTTCCCCCTTAAAAACCGTTTCACGCCGATAAGAAAAAAATGCCTGCCTAATAGTTTTTAATGCTTTATCACATATATGAATTTCAACAAAATCGAAGGCGGGCACTTCAGTGATGTTTCCTGTTAGTATCAAAGGGGTCTCCCATGTGACAGCTATTCTTTTTCACTTTTTTGGGATTTTTTTTTATGAATCATTCAAACTCACTAGCTTTGAGTTTTTACCACGCATTTATTAACATTTTTAGAGTCCCTCAGAATTTTATCGAACAAAAATAAGGAGTTGAATCAACTTTACACCGTTCGGAACACACTCATGTGTAAAAGAAAGGTGGTCGACGGCTGCCATGATGCCGGAGGTTTTGCTCATCCGAAATATAAAAAAATTAAACGGCATTTCAATTTGTAGATCTGAGGCTATCGCCTGAATTAGAGAAAAGTAAAAATATCGAAAATTGAGTTTTTGGCACGGTTTTAAAAGAGAAGTTCCAAGTTTCGTAATTTTTTTTCAACTTTTTCAGCTTCAAAAAAACTATGGCAGATATCGGAAATATTCTAGTTCGGGTGAGAACTTAGATGTGCTGACTATAGCATACCAATTTGAGAGAAATCCGTTGAATAGTTTTTTTAGATATCATGGAAGCCAATTTGAAAAATACAGTTTTGAGAAAAACGCGTTTAAGAGGAGGTACCTGAGTAAGCGGCGAGAAAAACAGGTAAACTTGGGGAATTGTAATCTCAAAAACTAATGTTTCGATTGGAACCGGATTTTTTTTATTGGAAAATATGTACATTGAGGTATGTTTAGGAATTTTAAAAAATAAATTCGTTGACTGGAAGCGATTCAAACGCGATTATCTCGAAACATAGTTTTCAAAGTCGGTGCCAGATGTATCTCGAAAACGGCTTGTCCGATTTTGTCCAAATTTGGATACAATATTCTTCGACAGTTTTTCTCGTTCGCCACGTAGGGGTTTTTCATTTGATTGAACCATTGCTTTTTTATGCAATGTGTATGCAATCCAAAATCGTCGGAAATTGCGAACGAAAAACGAATGTTAAATTAAAACGGTCGCAATTCCGTCAAAAATGAAAATTTCAAAAAAATCCTACGTGGCGAACGAGAAAAACTATCGAAGAATATTGTATCCAAATTTGGACAAAATCGGACAAGCCGTTTTCGAGATACATCTGGCACCGACTTTGAAAACTATGTTTCGAGATAATCGCGTTTAAATCGCTTCCAGTCAACGAATTTATTTTTAAAAATTCCTAAACATACCTCAATGCACATATTTTCCAATAAAAAAAACCCGGATCCAATCGAAACATTAGTTGTAGAGATAAAAATTAACGAAGTTTACGTGTTTTTCTCGCCGTTCACACAGGTACCACCCCTTAAAAGTTCAAGTACGATTTACACAAAGAAAATGTTGACTCGCCATTAGTCTGCTATGCCCGGTCCATGTAAAACGCAAAAAATTTCGATTTTTTGGACCGGTAACATGGGATAACCGCCTTAAACTATTGAAACCTCAATTGGACCCTGTTCGTTAATACAGACTGACGTGATTAATGAGACAATACAATCAATGAAAATCAGATTACAAGCCTGCTTTGAAAGTGGTCGCCTTTTATAGAAGTAAGTGTTTGCTGCGTTTTTTCAATAGATTCCAGGCTAAAAACATTAAAATTCTTGTTTTATCGATTATTCGTACTAAATCTTAATCTATTATCTTGAAATTGGTATGTTACCTTATTTTTAGTTCCTTGATAACATTGGGGGAAGAAAATAGTGGCCCCATTAAAAAACGGAGGTGATCTTGAAATCTCCAAAGCGCTTCCACCTTGATGAAGCTCGTAGCCACGATTCGATGACCCCCTCAGAACCTTGCAACTTTTGTGCGAAAAGTTTTCTCCAAAGTCTGATAGCGGGATTGTCACGCATATGAAAAACAGGGCAAAATTCGGGGAATTTCTTTCCTCCTGGAATAATTAGGGAAAAGTCAGGAAATTTTGGAAATTCTCTGGAATTTTCTCAGCCGTTTTGCAAGAATTACAAAAAATGAAACCTTGACTACAAAATTACAAAATTACAAAAAATGATACTTGACAAAAAAACTGCATAGTACAAAAATACATATTGTTAATATTTACATTATTCTTCATTTTATACCAAAAAAAGTTATGTCAGTGCCAAACATTGAAAATTTAAAAAACTGAAAACTAATTTACTGCGAAGCTCTACACATTTGCATTCGATCTGTCGATAGACAACCACATCATTATTATTATAGAAGAGTGTTTATATTTATTTTTAATTTATTGTCGCCGGCATACAAATTTCTGTTCAAAATGAAGAACAGGTTCTGTATTTGCTTTCCATGTATTTTTTTTGCTTTACATCGTTTAATGCGGGATATATATTTACAATGATCAAAAAATCGATTTCTTTTTTTTGTCTTTAAACGATAATACTATATATGTAGAATATTTTCCCAAAGTTTCAAAGCGAAATTCGAAAAATTGCAAACGTTACAGCCCGTCAACGCTGTGCCTCACCGCTCGGATTCGGAGCGGGCGTGAACTTCAAACGCGTTTTTCTCAAAACTGCATTATCGAAACAGGCGTGCAGGATTACTCAAAAACTATTAAGCCGGTTGAGTTGAAACTTGGTAGAAATATTGATAATATTGGTACCTTCTAATTGACGAAAATTGTTTTTGAAAAATTGAAAAAAAAACGACTTTTTTCATCCACATTTTACAGAAATGTCGCGTGAAATGTTGATTTTTTTTGTAAACGCGCGCCATTTTCTCAAATTTTCATTTTCTTCATTTTAATTACCGTCACATAGAAACTATACATGTTCTAACTGAAAAAATGTTTGAACTTTTTTGCAAATCAAAGTCTACGGGAAGCTAGACTGCACGCCGATTTGCAACTCCCGCGGCGACCTTGCTGTAACACTCTGCCACAGCTCCTCCATTTTGATAATTAATTAATTTAAAAAATTGTTTCATATACTTGAATATACTATTAAAGTATACCTAAAGTTTGATAAGTGTAGAATAATTATTTCTCAGTTTAAAAAATTCCTCAATATTGCTTATTTTTTTCCTATCTAAATGTATACCCCGCCTTAAATTATTTTCGAAATTGAGTTTTTTAAATTTTTATTCAAATTTCAAACATTTCCATATATTTGATCTTAAAAAAATTGTTATCCAGTTCCACGTAATGTTTCAATAGAAGGATCGAATTGAGAATTTCCTTTGTCGTGCCGTACGCTGTTCGAACAGCGTAAGAGGCACGAAAGTAAGTCCGGTGGTTATCGAGACTAGGCCGAACGTACGGACGTTCACCGTGAACTTTTCACACGCGTACAATAATCGTAACGATCCTTTGGCAGGCTTTACCGAGAGCGAATAACCCAAGTGGACACGAAGCTGGGCGAGGTGCGAATAGGCAAATCCGAGGAGTATCTCATACCCCTGGAGCGACTGAAGGAGAACATGAAAACGAAGACCGAGGTGGCGGGAATTCTCAAGCAACTAAGACTGCAGAATATTCACAATAAGTTTATGGCCGAGGAGCAAGCGGCCCAGCAAAACTTCGAGAGCGAGAAGGGCCTCGTTTGGGACGGTATACACAGCGATCTCCAGGAGAAGATTCGTCGACTCGAGGAGGATCGAAACAACGTCGACATACACGCGGATCTCTGGCTAAGCTCGAGCGGACGCACGAGAAGAAATCACACGGAAAGGAGGAGAGCCGTCTCGGTCGCGGGTCCTTACATCGTTTACATGCTCAACGACTCCGATATACTCGAAGATTGGGCACTCATCAAGAAGAGCATGAGCAGCAGAAAAGCCGAGATCCTCTAATCCCCGAAACAACGAGGACGATAATCCTCTTTCTTTTTATCCCATCCGCGTCGAATCATGTGCAGAGAAGAAGTGCCTCACTGCGATCTCGATTTATACGGATTAAACGAATTGCCGAAATGTTCTTCCCTATGTGTGCTGCGGGCATTGGAAAATCCTCCAGGAGCGGTTTCCATTACTCGTTGAGGCGAGACGCGGAGTCTTGAGGCTTGGCGAAGATTTTCACGGGGTCCGTTCACGATTTAGAACTTTACCTAGCTGTAAGTTGTAATGTAAATAATATTTAAGGATATTTCATATTTTTAAATAAAGCGCGAGTCATCGGTACTGTTGTAACTGCTCGTTGGTAAGTTACCGACGTCGCTATGGTCATTCAACACGCGTGAAGGCTGACGCTGAGAACTGGTGATGGACGAAAATTTGAATTATTACTTGCCGTCAAGTACTTTTAGCAACAGGTCGATATTTTTGCCGAACGGATACTCCGTCGGTAAAGTAGACTTACCAACCGGGTTTCAAGTTACTAACATTTGACTTTCACTGGCCTTAAGGACATGGCTCACACGTCCAGTCGGTAAAAATCCTACTGCCAAGTTCTCTCTCAGACGGACCACATTTCGGGCAAACGAAGAAAAAAAAACATTTGTCGTTCAACAGAGTAGACGGTGTTTCTTTTCTTTTTTCCACAAAATCAGCTATCTCGCACTCGTTGCTGCTCGGTCGATGTGACACATGGCTTCAAAGTACTTCTAGTAGTACGATTTGATATTTTTACCGAATTGGATACTCCGTCGGTACATTTACCGAATTGGATACTCGGTCGGTACTATTACCGACCGGCCCGTAAGTTACTAAAATTTGTATTTTACTGGCCATAAGGTACTTTATTAGCAAAATTCACTATTGTATGCCGAGATAAACACTCCGCCGGTAACGAAGACTATTACCGATCGGCCTGCCAGTTACTAGACGTTAAGTTACTAAAACTTGTCTTTTACTGGCCATAAAGTTACTAAAATCTGTTTTTTACTGGCTATACAGTACTTTCGGTAGCACGATTCGATATTATTCACCGAACTTAATACTCCACCGATAAAGTAGACTATTACCGACCGTTCTACAAGTTGCTAGACGTTAAGCTTCTAAAATTTGGCTTTTACTCGCGATGATGTACTTATAGTAGAACAATTTAATATTTTTACCGAACTGGATACTCCGTTCGCAAAGTTGACTTACCGACCGGCTGGTAAGTTTACTAAAGACTTTATCGGCTATAGGGTACTTTTAGTAACATAATGCGATATCGTCTGCTAAGATGGAGATTCCGCCGGTAAATTAAACTATTGCCGACCGGCCCGTGAGTTACTAAAATTTGTCTTTTATTGGCCATGACGTACTTTTAGTAAGACAGATTTTGCCTGCCGAGATAGAAACTCCGCCGGTAAAGTAGACTATTACCGACCGGGCTACAAGTGACTAAACCTAAAGTTACTAAAATTTGCCTTTTACCGGACATGAAGTACTTTTAGTACCACAATTTGGAAATTGGATACTCCGCCGGTGAAGTAGACTATTACCGACCGGCCCACAGGTCGCTAGACGTTAAGTTACTAAACTTTCTCTTTTACTGGCCATAAAGTACTTTTAAGATGGAATGACACCTCATCGCGGTCGGTATGGTAGAACAATTATAGACACCCAAAAATCTCTGATGAGGTGTCATTCCGTTTTAATAGCACGAGTCGATATGATCTGCAGAGATAAACCCTTCGTGAAGTCGATCATTACCGACCGAGAAAACTGTAATACCGACCGAGTTCCAAAAATTCCCGTTGACTAGGAACCTACCTTATCGGTAGAGTGCTTCTCCGGTCGCTTCGCGATCACGCCGCCTCGACGTGCAGGCGCTCCGTCAATATTTACCCGCCAAAACTCCATTGCGCTATCCACGACCGGTGCGGGGATTGAAACGCAGTAAATAAAGTTTCGTCCCGCTCGCATGTCAAGTTTCACATTTTAATCACTTTTTTTCATACATTATACAATTATTTGTCACCTCCGTCCATCGTTCGAACTGTACAGAGAATAAGGAAAAATGGCCGATCCCGAACGTGAGTACCCACGCGACATTTGTTATTGTTATTGAACGTTGTTTACAGAGCGCAGACTCCGCTGCGGAAATTCGCAAAACTCGCTAAATGTATTTTGTGCAATGGAACAGCATCGCCTTCCGGACGCTCGAAGCGTCAGAGGAACGACAAGAACGGCCGTTTGTCGGCCCTGGAAAAACTCAGACAGTTGAAGGGCAGCAAGCACAAGTACGAGGTTACCGAACTTGACAATGTTTATGACGAGGTCGACGAGAAAGCTTACAGCAAGACCGTCATGGAACGACAGAACGACGACTGGATCGTCGATGACGGTGAGCTTACCATCGAAAATGAAGATTCGGAGGACAATGAGAAATGCATCCCTTCGAGGAGGACAACGCGCTTCAATGATTAATGTTTTTATCTCGAACTTGGAAACGTCCAATGAAAATTGAAATTCTGAGCTTTTGTATGCTCCGCTCGTCATGGAGAATTATTAATCTTATCTAGGCAATTTAATAGTTTGTGACGAAGAATTGAAAATGGAGCTCAATTTCCATTGTCAGTACGGTTGAAATGTCAGGGAAAAATATTGAGGGTGTATGGGGGGAAACCACGCAGTGGAATTCAAAATTTTTAAGTTTTAAATTCATCTCTAATATAGTCAGTCGTAAGTAGTATGATATGTAGATCGAGCCTCACATCTCCACTTAACGGGGAGATATACACCTGGGAGCCGGAAAAAGGTCATTTTTGTGAATTTTTTCAAGAAAAAGTATTTGAAATTTCGGATTGGGGTTTTGATTATCTAAAAGTATAAACATTCAAAAATATGTTTAATTTTCTTTATTTAAAAACATCGAAAATATACAAGGATATTGTATGATCCTTGGAGCGCCGTAAAAAAATCTGCGTATACGGTACCCACTGGCGTTTCATAAAAAATCATCTGAAAAAAAAACCAAAAAGATTATTAAATTAGATACTATAATCTAGTACTTGTCATAGCCGATTTTGAAAATATCGATTTATGACAAAATGGTGGACGTTTGAACATAAATAGTGATTTTTGGGCCAAAAATTAGTTATTATTTTGCCTATAAAATAAAAACTAAGTAACGGGAAAAGAAATCCTATGACAAGTATTAGATAATGGTGTATAGAATAACCACAAAAAACCTCAAGGCAATCGGTTCATTGGTTTCCGAGAAATTTTGGGTACCGATTTGAAAAACGTGGTTTTGAGAAAAACGCGTTTGAAAATTTGGGAGTGAATAAATCATGAAATTTGTCAACTTACATGGAATCATCGATACCAGGCCCATAGTGCAGGTCTTCTACGGTGGACAGAATGTTCATAGCTTTTAAATCCTCAACCTCGACCATTTAGGTGTATATCTCTCCATAACGGGGTCGTCTAGTGTGAAGGCCGTTTTTCAATGCTTTGTTGGGGAATTTTTTTTGACAAACCATCAAAATAAAATAATTTATAAATTGTATATCATTTTTATTAACGTTTAAACAAACTTTGTGAATTTTTTGAAGTCATTATATAGAATATAGTCGGAGATACACCGCCCAACAGGTACACATATATAAAAAGAGGTGCTCCACTGCTGCCATGATCCCGGCCGTTCTGCTTATCTGAAATCAAAAAACCAAACGCAATTTTAATCGTGAAACTTGAGGCTCCACATGGAACTAAAATAAAGTTAGAATTCTAAAAAATAATTTTTTTTTACGCTTTAGAAAAAAAAATTCAATTTTTCGTATTTTTTTGGGGGTCTATATAACTGATAAAAAGAAAACTAACGAAGCAATCTTAATTATTTTAGTTCAACTTGTAGTTATATATGTACTAAAAATGCTGCATAAATTTGAGCAGAATCAATCAAATAGTTTTTGAGATATCATGGCAGCAGTTTGAAAAAATAGTGTTTTGAGAAAAACGCGTTTGAAAGTTGTTGTGTATAATTCATAATAAAAAAATGGCCTCGCCATCAATCTGCTATGCCTGGACCATAGAGTACACCTTTCTCTTCTTCAAAGAAGTCATGAAAGGCCGTTTTCTCTTCTTATGATCTGACACACTAGACGACCCCCTTAAGGGATAACACCACTCTAATGGCAGAAAATGAGGCCTAACTTTGACAATTTATTTTGGGAGTATGAAAAAAGGTATAGGATCTCTTTTGAGAGGATTTATTTAACACATATTAAAGTATAAAAAAAAATTATATTATAATTTGCATGCAAAATGGCGGCGACAGAGCCCATCTTGAACAACGCGTTTTTTACAAATAGCTTCACGGGAAGATGGTTTTCTCGTAAAGTATAAGACTTGGAACAAAAACCAAAACAAATTATAATCTATATTTTATTAGCTATGGGACTAAGTAGGTAATTTTTTTATCAAATTTAGAAAACATGGCGCACTTTGAAAGAAATAAATCGATTTTTTGCCCAAAAAATGAGCAGTAAATTGTTTATACGAAAAAAGTTTACATTTAATCGAAAAACGGCTACGTACTCCCATAGAGAATGTAATTGTGAAGCTACTATCAACATTTCAAATCGATCCATGCAAAGGTGTTCGAGTAATCCGTTCTCCCAGTTTGAAAAAAAGTGGTTTCGAGAAAAACGGGTTTAAGGGGCCAGTCCACTTTGGAGCTACGAAAAAAGTTTTTAAAAAATGGCAGATGAAAACCGAAAAAAGTTTTTAAAACGCGTTTTTTCGCAGTTTTTCGCAAAAAATAAGAGTAAAAATCAAAATCTTAAAACCATCAAGGATCATCTTGTTGCGAATCATGTTTACAATATGTGGTTCAAATTTCAAGAGAATCGGTTTATTAGTTTTAGAGATACGATGGAGCTAGATTTTGAAAACGTTGTTTCGAGAAAAAAACGCGTTTCAGGTTTATACTATGAAAAACTCTAACCTAAACTCAATCGGCAATTCCTGCACCGTACAAAATCCCTTCTGATTGCTCATCATCGTCGATTTCTTCAGGTCTTGCTTGCTTTCGATTTTTTGAAATTTTCAAAGTGGACTGACCCCTTAAAGTTGTACGAGGCGCCTCAAAGAAGTCCGAGGCAATGCGGAGAAATCGATAAAAGAACCCTAAAAAAAATTTTCGCTACAGGACCAATTGCATAGTGTTTTTATGACCCCAAAGTGCTTTTTAAGCCACAAAAAACGATTTTTCCAAATTCCTAGATTTTTCAAATCCCTTAAGCCCCCTTGTAATTTATCGATGATCCAGAAGGGCCCTTCTTATGCCCCCACAAAATACGGCCCTCCACGAATGGAATACCTTTCGTAAACGAAAACTCGATATAACGAACTTGTCTAGAGATGCGTTATATCGCGGTTCGACTGTATCTAGTGCTCGAACGAAGGATTTAGTGAAATATTGATTTCTGAACAAATGGTGGCAATCCAAAGTGAAAGTATCGATTTTCGGAGAAAAAACGCTCTATTTTCGTTGATAAAAACAAAACTATGCACTGAAAAATAAATTCCTTCGTTCAAGCACTGCTTTTTTATGTGCAAAATTTGAAGTTGATCGGTGCATTGATATTTGAGATATCGTGGTCGCCGATTTTTAAAAAGTCATTTTGAGAAAAACGCGTTCAAAGTTCGCTGGTTCGCGGACCCTACCTATAAACGCTCATAACTCCCTCAATTTTTAAACGGGTCGACTTGAAACTTCCGAGAATATTTTTGAAACGTTATATTTTGAGAACGCGTTGAAAACCGAAAATCGATATTTTCAAAACTTCCAACTAGGTGTAAGCCCTTAACGTATGTTTCCCCTGTATTTTTCAGAATTTAACTTCATTAGGGCAGAACTCTTGAGAGTGTGAGCCGTCTTGAGACATTAGCACTTTTCAAACCGCTCAATGACTTGCTGCTTTGCGATTTAGTTTGCTAAAAATGTAATTACCTATTCATAATTAAATACTCTACAGGGGCAGAGCCCAAGATTGTAAGAAAATTCTAAAAAGTTTCTCCCATACGTAATTTACCCATACAAAACAAATTCCAAAACATTCTTTGTCACTTTTCTCATCATATCTGAGAGCAAAGCAACGTCCCGTAAGAACGCACGCCACACTGCTGCAAATGGAAAGTGTTTGAATCCTTAAACGGGTCAGCGAAACGATCCCAAATTGCCATGCAGGCTTAGATCAACATACCGATGGATCCAATTTTCCAATAAGTCTGCGATACATCTTCGCTGCAGAGAAACTCTGATTTTCCAAAAGAAATTGCGACCAAGATGTCTACATGTTGTTTTTTTTCTCGCAAAAGCTTGACCCTCCTTGATCTAGCAGTTACGCATGGTCATAAACGTAACGAAGTTGCAAATTAAGGGGCTATACCAGTGTGAACGCTGAAAATTTGGGTGATTTTCGGGAATTTTTTTCGAAGAAAAGTACTCAATTAAATGTTTCGGAAAATTAATACTAATTAAAAATAAAATGTTTCGGAAAATAACAAATTATATTACATAATAATTTCATAGAAAAATATTGAGATCCAAGCGACTTATGCGCTGCGTTCGGAGGCGCCAAAAAAAAAGTTCCTCCACTGCTGACATGATTGCAGCCGATTGAGTAGCTGGAACCGAAAAAGGGGAAAAAATCGTTAAACTGGAAGATATTTCCTGTAGGCGTTGCCTATGAAGCTAAGAGATGGAAGGAAATCCTAACGAACGACGATACCACGAGGGTCGGCTCTTTAGTTTTATCGTTGTATATCAAGAGCATATTGAAACCTGCTCCAGGCGGTAGCGGATACGTCGAGGACGGTCGCGAGATATTCGACGACGACCTGGACGACGACAGTATCCAAGAAGCGGCACGGAAGAGCAGCTTGGCGGGTCCGAGGAAGCGCAAAAAAGTTGAACCAAAGGGCAAAGGCAACATAAAGAACATGCTGATGAGTATGCCGGCGAAGAAGAAGACCGAGGATAACTTGAACGACGACGATATCCTGGGAGATCTCATGAGCGAATTACAAAAGGATCAACCAACTCCCAAACGCAAAGACACAGGAGTCAGAAACAAATTCGCCACGTCGAAAGTCCAAACTCCGTGAGTTTGCCCCCGACCCGCTGAATTCCCGAGAATAACAGGACTCGCAATTATTTTGCGCGTTTAAGGGGAGAGATGCCTTTAGGCGAGGAAAAAAAATTATCTTCGTGATATATTTTTTAATGAAAGATTTTTCACCATTCTCTATATTTAGGGTATGTTTTATTACTACTTTTGGCAGTTACATGGTATTTTTTGTTATTAATCTTTTAAAATGGAGGTGGAAGGGCCCAGTCTTCTAAACGAGTCGCGGCGGATATTGTCAGACGGCGTGACACTTAGCGTCGGTGGGATTGATCTGAAAAAAAAATCCAACGAAGATTTTTCTTTCATTAACACTAATACGCAAAATATGAACCATGAAAATGTGAGAAATGTTGAAAATCGATGAAGTTGTACGTTTCGGAACAAAAGATTGAATTTTTGAAAAAATTGCTATATCTGCAATAAAAAATACTTTTTTCAAAAAAGTTTAGGGTCATGTTTTAGACAATAAGGTGAGAAAGATTTTTACGAAATTTCATTAGAATCGCCGGATTAGTTTTTTAGGTATACGTCACATCAGTTCTGAAAATGCAGTTTGGAAGACCGTCCCAAAAGTTAAGGTACAGTCCGACCGTCGAATAAGAAACCAAAAGCCCCCAGCGGGAAGAGTTTTTCTTACATATCACATACCCCCACCAGGCGCGCGCTCCGCGCTCACTACCTCTGTCTGTCTCTCTCACTCTTTTCCGCATGCGATCCTCTCAACAAGAAACTCGCTCGAATGAGTTGCAACTTAATATTCACATCGCCCATGCAAAAACGTTTTCGACTGCGCGTGGACATTTATTTAGCGAATTTTTGTTTCACGTTAATATACATACTATTGAATATTATTGTGTACTGCTGTATCTGAATTACTATTAACTGTCATAAAATGACCGAAACTGTAAAGAAGCGTAAGAGATCAGACTGTAGTATACAAGTCGAAGAAAATATTACAGAATCTGCGCCACAAGGTGATAATTTAGACAAAGAGCTTTATGTCCATATTGTTTCATCCCATTTATATAAAAGGGGAAGTCAATATCTCTGAGAATTCATCTTCAATGGCAGAGTTCGACTCTCTCGAAAATATTCCACCGTCAGTTGAGTGCATTGCGGATCAAAATAATACGCAACAAGACGAAAACGCTTTTCATTACGTCTCGGAAACTTTTGCTGTTTTTTATGAAAATCTTCAAACGCCCTTATCTTTGTTTTTATTTTATATGAAATCTTGTCAACACATATGTGTATCTTCTTAATTAATACAAAAAATTTCTAATAAACTTGTAGATTTTTTGTTACATTCGCACACGCACACACACATACTCACGCATGCATGCACACATCAATTTACAGTACAGCGTTCAATCCATTTTGCCCGAATAATCGCTCCCAGGCTGGTTTCTTAACCAGAGGTTCCGCGCACCAAATCCTCGAGCTCGGAGTTCGAGTCGGAGGGGGGGAAGCGCTCGAGTGAGAAAAGGGGGAAAGTTTCTTATTGCCGAGTTTCTTATTCGGAGGTCGGACTGTAGTCCTATCGCTTCACACTAGTCATACCGCTGATCATACTTGAGACTTGTACAATTAATATTTTTTACAAATGCAAAAAAAAAATGTATAACTACATTTTCCATGTGTAACCTGTGTAATGAATGTTGACATTTAATTAGAAAAATGAAAAAATAGTTGTTCCACCGATTCGCGCAGTATTTCTAGGTTTGATATTTGGCAATATTGGTTCTATCTCCGTCGCTTTTTACTCAACCAGGCGAGTTTAACCTCCATGCTTTTCAACGTCGATCTGTCAAAACAATGTCAGGTGCGGGAAATATAAAGTATTGTATTCGGGCCACGACTGATAAAAAGCGTGGAAAATTTGTGTCCGCGAAATATGTCGGTTAAAAATGAGATATGTGTGGAAATTCGAATGAATGAGATGAGGTTAGGACTACAGTCAGCTGTTGCCTTGCTGTCACGTCTCTTTATCGTAGCAAGTGGTAATAAATCCAATGAACCGGAAGTTCAAATTAAACTTGATATTACATAAAAATTAGGTCAATAAGTGTAATTTTTTTCTGCGAGCACTGGATCACTACAAGTGTTAAGTATGTGAATCTGATTATTCTTAATAAGCTGACGGATTCCCACTATTATATACACTTTTGTAGCGACCGGAAATTGGGTTTTTGTATGTCGCCTCGGAATTTCTTCACAAAAATACGCAATTTTAATATTTCTTTTCACTGTAATTAAGTCGATAAACGACGCGGAAATTTTACAGAGACGATTTTTAATATATTTAGTGGAGCTCAAAAAAAATTATGAAAATCCTATGGACTGACGCCTGGCGATAGGACTACCTTAATTGGTCATATGTTCGGAACCCTAATAGAGCGAGGCCCGACCCGCACTCGGCCGAGTTTTTAAAGATTACTCAACAAAATATCATGTAACGGCCCAAAGTGGTGATAAAACATACTCTAAGTCTCGAAAATGATGAAGAAAACTTTGCTTTAAAATAAAATCATGAAAATTAGCAAATTTTTTCCTCGCTTAACGTCTGACGATTGTTTTCCAGAACAAGACAAGAATCGTCGGCCTCCAAGCGGCTGGATGTGGACGATTTTCTGGAGCCAATGTTCGAGAGTAAGATCGACAAGACAACACCCCCTTCTGTCCGGGAGAAAAAAGCTCCAGGAGACGAGAGGGGGGACAAAAAGCCGCCTCTTGTCGGAGAGAAACAAACCAACGGGAGGAAACCTGAGCGGGATTATTTCACATTTTCGGAGCAGAGCACCAGCCAGCGGATCGACAATGATGATACTCAGAGTCAGATCGACCGTGAAGACAGAGTCGAAATTGACACTCCCGTGACGCAAGAGAGTCCCGTCGATTCGAACCAGTACGAGGAAGACGTTAGTACTTTTTTTTCTCTTGAATTCCAATGTTCATTCGTATTCCTCGGAAAATCGATGAAACTGCCATCCCACTCGGTGGTCGGCATCTAAGCCCACCACATCGACTACTTTATTTTTTCGTCCCGTTTCATCCTCTCAATTCGCCCAATGAGTTCTCATCAATGGCTGTTAGGCGTATGGAAAACAGGGAAAAGTCAGGGAATTTCTTTCCTCCTGGAATAATCAGAGAGTAATCAGGGCATTTTGAAAATTCGCTGGAATTTTTCCGGAATTTTCTTTTTGCAATAATCATGAAAAATGAAACCGACTTAAAGCAAAAATCTGAACGGTATGAGAATATTTTTTTAAAATATTTTCAATATTTATATTATTCTTCATTGTATACAAAGAAAGTTATGTCAGTGCTATACATAAAACAATTCAAACATTAAAAACTAATTTACTCTAAAGCTCTATACGTTTTCATTCGATTTGTCGATAGACAACCACAAGATTATTATTGTAGATAAGTGTTTATATTTATTTTTTATTTATTGCCACAGACATAAAAAAATTTGTTTATAATGAAGAACACGTTCTGCATTCGCTTTTAATTTTTTTAACTTCACAGTTCATTTTATATTATTTTTCGAATTTCGGTTAAAAAAATAAATTCACCATGTTTATATATTTGATCATAAAAAAAATTATGTTCTTTATTTGACCCCGATCTCCCTGGAATATTTGCAAAAAATAAAGATTTTTGTACATTTTTTAAATTTATATTATTCTGCACTATGTACAAAAAAAAGTTACATCAGTGCTAAACATTGAGAACTTTAAAAACCAAAAAATAATTCACTCTGAAGCTCTATACATTTGCATTCGATTTGGCGATACGCAACCGCACAATTACAATTGTAGATAAGCGTTTATATTTATTAATTGTTTGTTACCACCGATATTTTTATTTTATTTTAAATAATATTTAACATTCTTACATATTTGACGAAAAAAATAATTATGTTTTTTATTTGACCCCAATCTCTGGAATATTTTTTAAAACCTGTGTGGAAAAACCTGGAAAAGTCAGAAAATTTTCCGAGTCAGCAATGCGTAACAGCCATTTCATCGAAAATCGACCGAATTGCAGCTGGGCAACTTTGACTTTGCCGAAATGGAGGTCGACGCGACCGAGCTGCCGCAATGCTCGTCGAAATCGGTGGCCGAGGCGGAGAAAGTCGATGCGAAAACGGCGAAAAAACCCGAGAGCCAAGTTCCCAACTTCAGAGATGAAAAGTCGAAGAACGAGGAGGTGGAGATGATGGATCAAGCGTGGGCGGATGCCTTCAGCGAGCAACTCGCAGAGTCCGAATTCGCGACGGCTAGCAACGTGGAAATCGACAGCGTACCACTTGTCACGAACAAAGCCGGCGACAAGGTCTTTCGTTTCTATTGGTGGGACGCTCACGAAGATTACTTCAAGCAACCCGGGGTCGTTTACATGTTCGGCAAAGCTTACAACGAAGCAACCGGATCTTACGTATCCTGCTGCCTTCAAGTGAAAAACATTCCACGCAGGATTTATCTTTTGCCAAGGGAATTCGTGAGTCTTTCGTGCTATCTTGTTCGCTCAAGGGGAGATATACACCTAGGAGCCGGAAAAAAGGTCATATTTGTGAATTTTTCCAAGGAAAACTATTTGAAATTTCGGTTTGGGGTTTTAATTATCTAAAAGTATATACATTCAAAAATATGTTTAAATTTCTTTATTTCAAAACATCAAAAATATACAAGGATATTGTATGATCCTTGGAGCGTCGTAAAAAAATCTGCGTATACGGTACCCACTGGCGTTTCTTTAAAAATTATCTGAAAAAAAAACCAAAAAGATTATTAAATTAGATACTATAATCTAGTACTTGTCACAGCCGATTTTGAAAATATCGATTTATGACAAAATGGCGGACGTTTGAACACAAATAGTGATTTTTGGGCCAAAAATTAATTATATTGCCTATAAAACAAAAACTAAGTAACGGAAAAAAAATCCTATAGCAAGTACTAGATAATGGTGTATAGAATAATCACAAGGCAATCGGTTCATTGGCTTTCGAGAAATTTTGGGTACCGATTTGAAAAACGTCGTCTTGAGAAAAACGCGTTTGAAAATTTGGGAATGGATGAATCATGAAATTTGTCAACTCACATGGAATCATCGATACCAGGCCCATAGTGTAGGTCTTCTACGGTCGACGGAATGTTCATAGCTTCTAAATCCTCGACCTCGACCATCTAGGGGTATATCTCTCCTTAATCGGAGCATTGAATCGTCGAATCTTTGTCCCTTTTCCAGCAGGAGAAAAGAGATTTTCATTTCTAAAAGAGAACTAATGATATTCTCTCCTACAAGTTTAAGACTGTCACAGTATCCAAAATTAAAGTTTTTCGGGATGAATTATTTTTTAAAAACATTTTGGGCAATTTTAACACGAAAGTATTCTTTATAAAATTTTGCTAAAGTTCATAGTTTTTGAGTAATAAATGTTTGAAAATTTCTGAAAGAGTTTTCCAATTTTACACTTGATTTATGTATAGAAATACTAATTAAAAAATTGCTTATATCGAATCATCAATTCCTGGCCCATACAATAGGGCTTCTGCCGATGTGGAAGCTTCCAAAATATCAATTTGTTGTCTCCGAAGCGTTCTGCCGTCCCGGGTATTATCGTTTGCGCGTTTGTCCGCCGTTATCTGCTGGGGACCCGACCCCCTTTCACTAATTGTGAGATATCCCGGAAACTATTCATCGGATTGACTTGAAATTTTCAGGGAATAGTTTCGAAACATACTTCAATAAAATGTTTAAAAAAATCGATTTTTTGAAATTTCTGACTGTATCTCACTCGTTAAGCGCTGAACGCACCAATAGACTGCGTCTAACCAGATGAATCCACCAGGTTCAAGATTCGAGTAAACTCGCAGCAGAGGGCGAGGGGCCCCGCGAGACATCGATATCCGACGTATACGAGGAGTTCAACAAGTGGGCAACGAAGAATCGCGTGACGGAGTTTCGTTCGGCGAAAGTGACGAAGCGTTACGCGTTCGATCGAGCGGGTACGCCAAAGGAATGCGAGTACCTCGAGGTTCGTTATTCGGCCGCTTATCCGCCGATGGACCCGTCTTACAGCGGTCCAACGATCGAGCACGTTTTCGGCACCTCGGTCAACGCTCTGGAGCTTCTCCTCATCGAGCGAAAGATCCGAGGGCCCTGTTGGCTCGAGGTGAAGGCCGCGCTACCATGCGGAAATCCCATCAGTTGGTGCAAGCTCCAAGTGAACTGCACGAAATTCGAAAATATCACAGTGTGCGAGAGCGTCGCGACGGAAAAGTTGCCCATACCGCCGCTGGTGATGGCAACGTTGAACGTTCGAATATCCCTAAACGCGAAGCAACATCAGAACGAGGTGGTGATGATAGGCTTGCTGTTGCACAACGAGTATCAAATCGACAAACCACCGCCCAAGCCCCTCTTCCAACAGCACTACTGCCTCGTGACCCATCCGCGCGACGTACCATGGCCCCGTCACGCGCGCGAGCTTCTCACGAAGACTCTCAACACTCGTGTCGTACGATGCGACACGGAGCTCGAACTGCTCGAGCAATTTCTCGATATCGTCCACAAGTGCGATCCCGATCTCTTGATCGGCTACGACTGTGGCTTTCAGCTCGACGTACTCATGCATCGTATCTCAACTCTGAAGCTGAAAAATTGGAGCAGAGTGAGCAAACTCAGGAGAACCGTGATGCCGATGTTCAAAGGCAAGATAAATCTCGGCCAGTGCTTCAGCGGACGGCCAATCTGCGATATACAAGTGTCCGCGAAAGAGCTCAATCTCAAGGTACGCAGCTACGATCTTCAGTCACTTTGCTGCGCCGTGCTGAAGAAAACCGAGAACGACTGCAAGGAGATAAAGCCCGCGGACTGCCCGAAATTTTACGCCGAAGCGGCGAAAGTTGAGAAACTATTGCAAATTACCATGAACGAGGCCCTCTACATCGTAACGCTACTGTTCGAACTCAACGTTATGCCACTCGCTGTACAAATAACGCAAATCGCCGGTAACGTACTGTCGAGGACCCTCTCGGCTGGACGCGCCGAACGCAACGAGTATCTTTTGCTTCACGCTTTCTTCAAAAAGGACTATATCACGCCTGATAAACGCTACGCCAGCAAGAACAAAGACGAGAACGAGGGACAATCCAGGCGAAAGAAAGCCGCGTACGCGGGTGGCCTCGTGCTCGATCCGAAGAAAGGCTTCTACGACAAACTCATTCTTCTCATGGACTTTAATTCGCTTTATCCGAGCATAATACAGGAATACAACATGTGCTTCACGACCATCGCCGGCGCGGCTTACGCCGATCTCGAGGATCTCGTCGTACCCGAGAGCAATCTCGAGCCTGGCGTTGTACCAACGGAAATTCGAAAACTCGTCGAGAGCCGCGGCGAAGTCAAGAAACTCATGAAAACGCCCAATCTGTCGCCCGAACTCAAATTGCAGTACAATATCAGACAACTCGCTCTCAAACTCACCGCTAACTCCATGTACGGGTGCTTGGGCGCCACTCACTGCCGATTCTACGCTAAGGGCTTGGCCGCTCTTGTTACGAGTAAGAATATTTCTAGGGGCGAAGTTTGCGACGTTGCGATGCAACGGAAATTCTTTTTTATAGTTTTTTCGGTGGCGATTTTTCTTTTGCACGTTTCGGTCGTAGATTTTGGGGCTGCTTGGAACATGGTTGCGGAATTTTAGCAGCTGAAATTTGCTAAAGGAAATTTGAGTAATTTCGGGAAATTAATTTTCATTGCGTTCCAACAAGAGACTATACCAGTGTGAACGCTGAAAATTTGGGTGATTTACGGGAATTTTTTTTGGAAGAGAAGTACTCAATTAAATGTTTTGGAAAATTAAGAATATATTTGGCTATATTTGACCTATATTACATAATTTTTTCATAGAAAAATATTGAGATCCAAGCGACTTGTGCGCTGCCTTCGGAGGCGCCAAAAAAAACAGTTCCTCCGCTGCTGACATGACTCCGGCCGATTGAGTAGCTGAAACCGAAAAAGGAAAAAATATCGTTAAACTGGAAGGTACTTCCTGTACAATGACGTGGGATTTTCGAAAAATATCAAATTCCAACAAAATGGCGTCGCCGTGGAAAAAAGTTTGTCTTCTTGCCTATAAAATCGTCGTTTTTTTCAATGCCAAATCAGTCAGCAAATTTGAAAAATCTCATTTCATATTCTTGAAAGTATGAACTGGTAACTCGAAAAAGGCAAAAAAATCGATTTTTTGAAAGTGTCACACTGGTATAGCCCCTTAATCTCGTTTTCCAGTGGATCCAATCCATTTTTCGACTTTGCCGGCGGTGTAGTTGGATTTTTCTGATTTGGGGATTTCTCGACAGGCAAAGGTCGTGAAATCCTGCAGAACACGAAGGCGCTGGTGGAAAAACTGAACTTCGAGGTGATTTACGGAGACACGGATTCGATCATGATAAACACGAAAGATCTCGACTATGATAAGGCATTGGCGAACGCTAAGAAGGTAAGAGTTCACCTCGAATTTTTCGTTAAAAGTTCGGTAACTTGACATTTTACCAGTATACGGGAATGTATTTTACTTGATTATAGACGAAAATCAGTCAATTGTTAAATATCAGGGTTCGTGAAGGAATACCCTAAGAGATCTCTTGAGGCAGCCGACAATGAGCGATTTTTTTGGACTTTTTACGGGGTTAAGGCGGGACATACATTTAGACAGGAAAAAAATAAGCAATATTGAAGGATTTTGTAAACTAAGAAATAATTATTCTACAATTATCAAACTTTAAGTATACTTTAAGGGGTTAGGCCATAGTAACGGGTATAAAATCATGTGCGACTTAAACAATTTTTTTAGTGTGAAAAAGTGATTCACTCATAAAATTAATTACACATCTATTTAGTATGAATATCAAGCTGTTAGAAAATATATACATTTTTTTCGATGTACAAAATGGCCGACTACCAATATTTTCTTTTCTTATCTTTTTTTAGGCGCTCCGCGGCGTGACATTTAGCATCCACAATTTTTTACCTAGAACAAAAAACAAAAATTCTCGTCAATCTACATTAGAATATCTAGAAAAGTACGTACGGAATTAAAAAAATATTGTTTTATTCAAAAGTTGCAGGTATTTGAACTTGAGAAATGAATTTTCAGTGAAAAATTTCGTTATAACTGCTCATAAACTGCTTATAAAATGAAAAGTTTTTGATCAATCAGAAATTCCATACATACTTCTCTGCGAAATACAATTAGGAACATAACTTTCAAATTTGAAGCAAATCGAGTGAAAATTGTTGAAGTTATTTGTCACGCCAATTGGAAAAAAGCTGTTTCGAGAAGTTTCGAGTAGTCGGCCATTTTGTACATCGAAAAAAAATATACTTTTTTCTAACAGCTTGATATTCATACTACATAGATGTGAAATTAATTTTATGAGTGAATCACTTTTTCATACGAAAAAAAAATGTTAAATTCGCACATGATTTTATACCCGTTACTGCGGCCTAACCCCTTAATAGTATATTTAAGTATACGAAACAGTTTTTTAAAATTAATCCATCATCAAAATGGCCGAGCTGTGGTAGAGTGTTACAGCAAGGTCGCCGCGGGAGTTGCGAATCGGCGTGCAGTCTAGCTTCCCGTAGACTTTGATTTGCAAAAAAGTTCAAACATTTTTTCAGTTAGAACATGTAGAGTTTCTATGTGACGGTAACTAAAATGAACCCAAACAAACCCAAACAAAAAAAATCAACATTTCTGTAAAATGTGGATTGAAAAAGTAGTTTTTTTCCAATTTTTAAAAAACAATTTTCGTCAAGTAGAAGGTACCAATATTATCGATATTTCTGCCAAGTTTCAACTCAATCGGCTTAATAGTTTTTGAGTAATCCTGCACGCCAATTTCGATAATGCAGTTTTGAGAAAAACGCGTTTGAAGTTCACGCCCGCTCCGAATCCAAGCGGTGAGGCACAGCGTTAACGGGCTGTAACGTCTGAAGTTTTTCGAATTTCGCTTTGAAACTTTGGGAAAATATTCTACATATATAGTTCTATCGTTTAAAAAAGAAAAAAAAGAAATCGATATTTTGGTCGTTGTAAATGTATATCCCACCTTAAAGTTTGCATCATTGCCATGCAATAAAAATCCTTTTGAATTTCTTATTTTTATTATGATCCGAAATCATATTTTGCAGATTCGTTGTAGATTGCTAAATAAGAATCCTACAAAATGTTTGCCCGTTTTTCGTAGCTCCTATCTGCGAAACGAAATGTGCGAGAAAAAAAATCTTTTTTCGTTGCATTCCAACGATGCAAACTTTAATGTCAGGATTTTTTTGTGTCGAAACTATTTATTCTACGTGAATAACATTTTATGTACATATTATATCTTTTAATTTTTTAAAAGAAAATCTTTTAAACATTTTCATGGCGTACAACCTAGCGTCTGGTGCATCGATCTGAAACATCGGAGCCAGGAAGTTTTCGATTTCAAAGACCCAGACGCTCTATGTGAACCTAAAAAACCCAAAGAAAATTGAAAATTCGAAAAATGGTACCTATTTGAAAAAATCTTTTCATGAAATTTTTCCCATAGTATTAGTTGATGAAAAAGCAGGTTCTTAAAATCATTTTCAAAGAACTTTAGGTTCACATAGAGCGTGTAGGTCTTAGAAATCTAAAACTTTTTGGCTCTAATGTTTCAGATCAATGCACCGGACGCTAGGTTGTACGCCGTGGAACAACTCAGGCGGCAAGCATCGTACAGCCGCCATTTTCAAATATGATATACATTCGTAAAATCTGGATAAAAACAAAAATGATTGTGTTCAGATAAAGCAAGAGGTGAACAAACTTTACAAGAGGGTCGAACTGGACATAGACGGAGTATTTCGTTACTTGCTGCTGCTCCAAAAGAAAAAATACGCCGCTGTGCTGATGAACAAAACACCGAGCGGCAAAATCGAGCTGGTGATGGAGCACAAGGGTCTCGATATCGTCAGAAGGGATTGGTGCCAATTAGCCTGCGATACGGGAAAGTAAGTTGCGAAACGACAAAAACAAAATTCACAGTTCATAAAAGAAAACATTAAGGGACTGCATCTACCTAGAGGCCCGAACGAAACGGCCAAATTCCGTTTTTTTTCCTCTGGGAAACGATTGGTGAAAGAGAAATACATTTTTTTTCAACACAAAGGTACATATACCGAGAGCCTATAAAAAAATAACCAAAAACATGGCCGCCGACGGATGATGAAATATTTTTGCGAGTTTTGGAGGTGGACACTGCAGTTTAAACGGTCTATTCGAAACCTAAAAACCGAACGGGTTGTTCAAGTTAACGATAAATACGAGTCGTTGACGAACGTTGATTTTTTAAATATTTTTTTTAACAACGCGGCGATGAGTTCAATCTCGAGCATACAAAATTTATGAAAAAAAGTCGTCATTTTTACGTAACTATTAAAAAATGAAGATCGATTTTGAAAAAGTGACACCGTCAGCGACCTTTTAATGATTATCATCGTATCTCCAGTAAATTTCGAAACAATCCATCAAGTGCTTCTCGAGATATCGTGTCCGCCGACTTTGAAAACAGTGTTTGGGTTTGTTTGGGTTTAAAGTTTGAAGTATGGCGCTGCTGCCGCTCGACCGGCCGATTGTTAGAAGCTGTAGCTCATTCAATTTCAGGAATATTTAAATGAAATTTTCAGAGTATATAGCTAAAAGGTGATACTAGTGAAGAAAAACATTTTTTGAAAGTGAATTTTTTTTACTCACCTAGGTAGATGCAGCCCGTTAAGGCCTAAGGCCACAGTAGCGGGTATAAAATCATGTGCGAATTTAACCATTTTTTTCGTATGAAAAAGTGATTCGCTCATGAAATTAATTACACATCTATTTAGTATGAATATCAAGTTGTTAGAATTTTTTTCTTTCGATGTACGAAATGGTCGACTACTGATATTTTCTTTTGTTATCTTTTTTTTAAGGCGCTCCGCGGCGCGACATTTAGCATCTACAACTTTTGACCTAGAACAAAAAACAAAAATTCTCGTCAATCTACATGAGAATACCTAGAGAAGTACGTACGGAATTTAAAAAATATTGTTTAATGCAAAAGTTGTAGGTATTTGAACTTAAGAAATGAATTTTCAGTGAAAAATTTCGTTATAACTGCTCACAAACGGCTCCTAAAATGTAAAATTTTCGATTAATCAGAAATTCCGTACGCACTTCTCTGCTAAATGCAATTAGGAGCATAACTTTCAAGTTTTAAGTAAATCGAGTGAAAATTGTTGAAGTTGTTGTTACGCCAATTAGAGAAAAGCTGTTTCGAGAAGTTTCGAGTAGTCGGCCATTTTGTACAACGAAGAAAAAATATATATTTTCCAACAGCTTGATATTCGTACTAAATAGATGCGTAATTAATTTTATGAGTGAATCACTTTTGAAAACGAGAAAAAATTGTTAAATTCGCAGATGATTTTATACCCGTTACTGTGGCTTAACGGGGTCCTCTAGTTTCTCGGCTATTTTTTTACGGCTTTTTCAATAATTTTTTACGGGCAAAGCATCGAAATAATCAATCTCATTGTTTTTGCATAATCTTTATTAACATTTAAATAAGCTTTACAAATTTTTTGAAGTCAAGATATATAATAGAATGAACGTTATAGTGGCCGACAGGAAGACATCAAGTAAAAGAGGTGCTTGACGGTGACCAAGATTGCGGCTGTTCTGCTTATCTGAAATCAAAAAACCAAACGGCATTTTAATCTTCATATTTAAGACTAGCGATTGAACTAGAGTGAATTCTAAATTACAAAAATTGACTTTTTTATACACTTTTGAAAATTACATTCTATTTTTTACTCATTTTTTCTTAAGTTTTTCGCTCGTACAAAAAAAACTATCGAAGCAATCATGATAATTCTAGTTCAATCGCTGGCTTATAACATATTAAAGATGCTGTATAAATTTGAACAAGATCGGTGCAGTAGTTTCTGAAATATCGTGGTCACCGTTTCGAAAAATGGTGTTTCGAGAAAAACGCGTTTGAAAGTATACCTGCTCCGTATACCTGCTCCGTATACTTGCTCCGTTCCAGGGCCGTAACTTGTGAACCACTTCGAATATCGAAAAATCCTTTGGCACACATTTTCTACACATGTTGTAGATGTGATTTATGAAGAAAAAAAACCGATTTTTTCGCCCCGAGAAACTAGAGGACCACGTTAATAAGTATACCGGTTACTAAGGCCTCAATAAGTTTATATATAGGAAAATAAACGGGCGATTTTTTGTTTCAGAACGATATTGGATCAACTGTTGTCCGATCAGGAGAACGACTTGAGACGGGAAAAGATATTCGAAATTTTGGCCAACGTGTCGACGAGTTTGCGCGAAGCTCGAGTGCCTCTCGCGTCTCTGGTCGTGACGAAGCAATTGTCGAAGAATCCCAAAGATTATCCGGAAAAGAAACTGCCACACGTGTCGATAGCGCTCAGGCTCAACAAGGAGGGTGGTCGTATGTGGAAAGCTGGCGACACCGTTCCCTACATAATATGCGAGGTAGTCACAGTTTCAACATTTGAGGTTGTCGCTTAAAAATGTTGGGGTAAATAGATATCAATGAAAATTTTGCCAGCTTTGTATCGACACGGGTTTTCCACAGTTTCCCTGTGCCCTCGCGTGTATACGCGAGTACTGCCCGAAAAGACGAGTGTACGGTGGAAGCATTTTGTTTGTTTGTTTGGGTTTAAGGATGGAACTACGAGATCAGCGACCGAAAGGGCCTATCACGTCGACGAGTTCAAGAAAAGCGACACCCTCAAAATAGACGTCGACTATTATCTCCTCAGTCAAGTATTTCCCGTTGTTCTGCGCATCTGCGAGCCCATAGAGGGCATCGACGACGTGCTCTTAGCCAAACATCTCGGCCTCGAGGGCGTCTACAAATCGAAGCGAGTCATTCACGAGCAGGAGGACGTCGAGGTGCCTCTCCAGATTAACGAGGATCGCTACAAATATTGCATACCTCTGAAGTTCAAGTGTCGCAACGCAAAGTGCAATCAGGAAATCGAGATGAAAGAATTCTTCACGGATTTCGTGAGTATCGTGAAGTCGAACGTTTCACCGGGCGATGCTGGGGATATTGGTCGGTTTAGACGCAGCTACGTTAAAAGAACTCAGTATCTCACGTTAAGGTATTCCTTTCACGGAGGGCGCTATTTTGTGGGGACATGAGCAGGGCCCTTTTGAATCATTGGTTAATTACAGTGGCGCTTAATAAAAATAAGTCCCAATCAGTTATTATACCCAACGATAAACTGGAGTACGAAATTTCGCGCTAATTTAGTAGATTTAGACATTTTTACTTTTTCTCTGAAAAGTCGCGGCTACGAAAATTCTGCTAGTTATATTTTTCTAACTTTTAACATTAATATTTGCTTTAAGGTAATCATATCGCTTCACACTGAAGCAATAGTCATACCACTGATCATACTTGAGATTTGTACAATTTATATTTTTAACATATGCAACAAAAAAAATTGTAATAACTAAACTTTTCCATGTGTAAACTGTTTAATGAATGTTCACATTTAATTAGAAAAATGAAAAATAGTTATTCCAACGATTCGCGCAGTATTTCTAGGTTTGATAATTGGCGACATTGGTTCTATCTCCGTCTCTTTTTACTCAACCAGGCGAGTTCAACCTCCATGCTTTTCAACGTCGATCTGTCAAAACAATATCAGGTGCGGGAAATATAAAGCATTGTATTCGGGCCACGACTGGTAAAAAGCGTGGAAAATTTGTGTCGGCGAAATATGTCAGTTAAAAATGAAATATGTGTGGAAATTCGAATGAGTGAGATGAGGTTAGGACTACAGTCAGCTGTTGCCTTGCTGTCACGTCTCTTTATCGTAGCAAGTGGTAATAAATCCAATACCGGAAGTTCAAATTAAACTTGATATTACATAAAAATTAGGTCAATAAGCGTAATTTTTGCTGAGAGCATTGGATTACTACAAGTGCGAAGTATGTAAATCGGATTATTTTTAAGAATTTGACAGATTCCCACTATTATATACACTTTTGTAGCGACCGGAAATGGGGTTTTTGTAGACCGTCTCGGAATTCCTTCATAAAAATACGCAATTTGAATATTTTTTTTCTCTGTAATTAGGTGGATCACCGACCCTGAAATTTTGCAGAGATGATTATTAATATATTTAGTGAAGCTCAAAAAAAGATTACCTTGAGGGATCATCACAGCGTAACGGGTCGACAAATGTTCACAGTAGCCTAACTCATGACATTGGCGTGCAACGAAAATTCTTTTTTTTTTTAATTGCTCAATTTTTTGCCGATTTAGGCTCGGAAAATCACTTAAACGTTTTTACGTGTTCTTATTAGAGATTCACGACCTTAATTTGCAAAAAAATAGTTTTCAATAATAATAAAACTAAATCAATGAAAAATGAGAAAAAAAATCTTTGCACTCCAACGATGTAATGCCTTAATCGACGAAACGCTGGACTTGGTGATTTCCCCGAGCCTTCGCACTCCGTTCACCGCTTTTTTTTTGCTGCCCCCAGCCGTCCGGACGACTCCCATCGCTGGCTCTCTGCCCGAACGCCGAATGCGACACACCGCCATGGAAATACGCGAAGGCGATACAGAACGAAGTGCAGCTGGCGCTGCGAAACTTCATCACGGAGTATTACGCGAATTGGATGGAGTGCGAGGATCCGATCTGTTCGAACAGAACGAGGCACTTGCCCATGAACATACGCGGCAATTATCCCCGGTGCGACGTTTGCAAGGACGCTTACATGCACAGAATCGTGAGTATCCTTCCCAATCCTCCCCCAACGCTCTTTTTGCCGAAGGAGAATAACAAAAGATCAAGGTTGTTGCTAAATCATTTTTAAAGGGTGAGGGAGAAACGAAGTACCTATGCTGATATATTGCGTGACGTCACCAGTGCCAACTTATTGTAGCAAAATATTAAGGGGCTATACCAGTGTGAACGCTGAAAATTTGGGTGATTTTCGAGATTTTTTGGACGAAAAGTACTCAATTGTTGCGGAAAATTACGAATATATTTGGCTATATTTGATCCATATTCCATAATGTTTTCATAGAAAAATATTGAGATCCAAGCGACTTATGCGCTGCCTTCGGAGGCGGCAAAAAAAAAGTTCCTCCACTGCTGACATGATTCCGGCCGATTGAGTAGCTGAAATCGAAAAAGGAAAAAATGTCGTTAAACTGGAAGGTATTTCGTGTACAATGACGTAGGATTTTCGAAAAATATCAAAATCTAACAAAATGTCGTAGTTATGAAAAAAATTCTGTTTTCTTGCCTATAAAATGGTCGTTTTTTTCAATGCCAAATCGTCAATTTTCATCCAATCAAAAATATCCTACGTCATTGTAGAGTAAATATATTCGAGAGTACTCAGTTCAAATTTCAAGTCTATCGGATAATTACTCTGAGTTACAATGTCAGCAAATTTGAAAAATCTCATTTCGAGAGAAACGCGTTTAAGGGAAGGGTAGGGGTTTCAGCGTGAAAAAAAAACACTACTTTGCGATTTTTTTCATCTATATGGATAGAGTAAATTTATTGAAACCTTTTGTACATTGTTAAGTGTCATTTCAAGAACATTCCGTGAAATTTGTACGCGAAAATATCCACTAACAAGCCGGTGACAAAGCTTTTCCAAGAAAGGCTTTGGAAAAACACGATTTGCGGTGTTCACTGTATCTCAGCTAGAAATTATCCGAAATCAAGTACCATTAAAATTTAGTCAAAGTATCATCAAATCCTCCCCCCAAGGGTATTTGATAATTTTTTTTTTCATTTCTAAATTTTTGGTAGTCATGTAAAGTGAAAAGTGCTATTTTTCACGAAAAAATCCGCCATTTTGGGGCTGGAAAACCCCCTCAATGTAAAAAAAAATCTCAAACTAACCGTTGGGGGAAGGTATTTTATATGTAGAAAGTGTATACAAAGTTTGAAATAAATCGGTCATGTAGTTTTCAAATGGCAGTGAACACGGACTTTGAAAAAGTGGTTTCGAGAAAAACGCGGCACCGGCTTGTTTGTGGATATTTTCGCGTACAAATTTCACGGAATGTTCTTGAAATGACACTTAACAATGTACAAAAGGTTTCAACAAATTTACTCTCCATATAGATGAAAAAAGTTCACAAAAAAGTTTTTTTCACGCTGAAACCCCTACCCTTTCCTTAAAGATTTACCTATCGATTTTTGCAAGATAAAATGATATGGATATAAATGATATAAATGATAATAATATTCTTGAAAGTATAAACTGTCGAAAAGGGCCAAAAAAATCGATTTTTTGAAAGTGTCACACTTGCATAGCCCCTTAATGACGTGTGCTACTGAATATCGCGAAAATGTTCAAATGTACGGTAGATAATCGTAATTATTATTTACATATATGGTAATTTGAGAGTTAGGGTTATCAGAAAATTAAATTTTTGATGTTTAAAAATCCTATCAAAATATACACGAGCTATGGCAACAGCGCACGGTTCTGTCGTAATTCGAGGCTGTTAGATTGACTGCAGTGACTGTCACCGGTCGCATCTGTGTTACGCGCGTTTCGTGCCGATCGGCGTTTTCAGAGGTTATGTCAGAGCAAAAAGAGGCAACAAATGATTCGAAAAAAAAGATTAGTGCGCCGCGAAGTTTCCGATGGAAAAGACGATTAGTCAGTGCTCGTGCCCACAAGCATCGTACTATGCTCACCGAAGCTAGAATAAAGGGAATACATCATAATAAATAAATGAATAAGTTCCCCTTAGTGGCATTTGATTTTAACGTATTTGAAATTGGCTCGCTAGGTTTTCGATTGGTTCTGGTATTCCCATAGTTCCGACGTTGCCACATTTGAATACATACTCCTCAACAAGCCTGACTTTCGTAAACTGGTCGCATATTTTTCATACATTTTCATTAAGATTCAAATATGTTTCTTTTACATTTAAAGTTAATTTATTCATACTAACATGGAGTCGTCGATTCCAGGGACATACAGTAATCCTTCTGCATCCTCTGCAGCTTCTAAAACATTGATTTGATACTGCCTACGAGCCATTCTTCCTTCTCTTGTAGCTGCTTGAGCTTGCGACTCGTCCGCTTGACTGATATAGGTGTGGGCGTTTCGGCCACAAGGCACTCCGAGTGTTTCTAAAATCTTCAGTACAGAGATGTTGCCTTCATTAAATAAACAAGCAGATGTATATGCTGCGATTCCTACTGGTACTACTCCGCCGGGAAGATGCTTTGGTGTAATTTTCCAAATGAGTTGATTAAGGCCTTAGGCCACAGTAACGGGTATAAAATCATGTGCGAATTTAACAATTTTTTTTCGTATGCAAAAGTGATTCACTCATAAAATTAATTACACATCTATTCAGTATGAATATCAAGCTGTTAGAAAAAATATATATATTTTTTTCGATGTACAAAATGGCCGACCACTAATATTTTCTTTTATCTTTTTTTTGGGCGCTCCGCGGCGTGACATTTAGCATCCACAATTTTTTACCTAGAAAAAAAACAAAAATTCTCGTCAATCTACATTAGAATACCTAGAGAAGTACGTACGGAATTAAAAAAATATTGTTTTATTCAAAAGTTGTAGGTATTGGAATTTAAGAAATGAATTTTCAGTGAAAAATTTCGTTATAACTGCTCATAGAATGAAAAGTTTTCGATTAATCAGAAATTCTGTACGTACTTCTCTGCGAAATGCAATTAGGAACATAACTTTTAAATTTGAAGGAAATCGAGTGAAAATTTTTGAAGTTATTTGTCACGCCAATTGGAAAAAAGCTGTTTCGAGAAGTTTCGAGTAGTCAGCTATTTTGTACATCGAAAAAAAAAAATTCTAAAAGCTTGATATTCATACTCAATAGATGTGTAATTAATTTTATGAGTGAATCACTTTTTCATACGAAAAAAAATGTTAAATTCGCACGTTATTTCATACCCGTTACTGTGGCCTAAGGCCTTGAAACTTTCGTTATTATTTTGTGTAAATCCACCATCGCATCTTTCTAAGAGTTCTTTCTTCGACAAATCTTCGTAAATTGACTTAATAGCTTTCAAAACATCGGCAGGAAGAGCAGTGTAAGTGTGTTTGAACGATGTTATTTCAGCCTTATATTTGGGCAGCGCTGCGTAACCTCTCTGCCACTCACACCGTGAATCGTGCGCTTGAAATACCTATAACTGCGAATCTAATGCTCCGATCTTTATGAAATTTGGTGAGAATATTCTTGAGATGTTGTACTTAAAGAATATGCAATCAAAACATTTTTCCGACCATCACAAGTGCATATAAGGTCTTAATTAGGTCGGTAACCTGTCTGTTCTTTTTTCGGTAATATTGTTCTGTACACTATCCTGCACACAATATGAATTTTTTGGGTCACTTTCTTCATAAATGCGGAAGGTATACGCGAGAAACTGAAATGGTAACAACGTTGCCCCCTACAACCAATGCGATCAAGTGGAGATTGATGTTAAAGTTTACATCAATCACAAATTAATTCACAAATTAAGTTTACATCAATCATAAATCAATTACAAATTTAATATTTAATGAACGAGTGCGGAAACCTCCGTTCTCCTTTTGCCAGTATATTCAGAAGATATACCAAAACGATTAGTGAAATTTTCATCAATATCTATTCACCCCAATACATTTAAGCAACAACCTTAATATTTCACGTTAAAACGCTCGGCCATTTTCGTCTTTTCGCTTGCAGTACTCGGAGACGATGCTCTACAACCAGATAAGCTTTTTTCTCCATCTCTTCGACCTGAGCCAAGCGGGCAAGAATCTCCAGGGGGCCACGTCGCCGGAAATGATTTCGGCCTACGACTCGCTCAAGGAATTCGTCGAGCGACAGCTGAGGCGCAACGCCTATTCGCTCGTCGATTTGGATTCCATATTCAAGGCTATTCGGTCGACGCCCTCAACGCTGGCTCTTGTTGACGAGGCCGAGGACAGCGATTTCGAATTTTCCGACGACGAGTCCGAAATGGTAAGCGCCCACTGAGGTGAATCTCTCTTTCACCCTCCGCAATACGTTTCATTTCATTTTTTTCCCCTCGCGTTACAGATGCCGGAAGTGAAGGAACCCGCGGCCAGTTAGAATTGCTCCGACAAGTAAAAGTTCTCCTCGCCACCGCTTTGTGATAAATCGACACCGTTTCCTCTCCTCCGTGCCAACGATAATGGATTCGCGTGTAAACTTGATCATTTTATATAAAGAAAATTCAATAAACTTTTACAGTCTGATGTACAGTAAAATATAATGATAATAATAACAATACATATGTAATAGTGCCTAAGTCTACGATTCAATATAATGTTAATGATTCGCATGTTTGTTTCTTTCCTCGTTCTGCCGAATGGATAAACGGTACGATTCGCAAGCGGGCCGGTCTTCTGATTACGGTTCGCTGCTACGCGTACGAATTAAGGGGGCAGATACCTTTAGGCGAGAAAAAAGGCTGATTTTCATGATTTTGTTTTTGAAGGAAAGATTTCTTGACCTTTTTTGAGACTTGGGGAATGTTTTGTTACTACTTTTGGCATGGCACTTGGTCACGGAGCGTTCAGCGGGACGGACAGTTACGCGAGGGCCTCTTCGCAAGAACAGCCGCCCGAGAGTCTCGGCTATTACGTAAGGAGACGGATCCTCGACCGGTCTCTTCTTAAGGCGATCCTCTAGTTTCTCGGGTCGAAAAAATCGATTTTTTTTTCATAAATCACATCTACAACATGTGTAGAAAATGTGCGCCAAAGGATTTTTCGATATTCGAAGTGGTTCACAAGTTACGACCCTGGAACGGAGCAGGTATATGGAGCAGGTATACTTTCAAACGCGTTTTTCTCGAAACACCATTTTTCGAAACGGTGACCACGATATTTCCGAAACTACTGCACCGATCTTGTTCAAATTTATACAGCATCTTTAATATGTTATAAGCCAGCGATTGAACTAGGAATATCATGATTGCTTCGATAGTTTTTTTTTGTACGAGCGAAAAACTTAAGAAAAAATGAGTAAAAAATAGAATGTAATTTTCAAAAGTGTATAAAAAAGTCAATTTTTGTAATCTAGAATTCACTCTAGTTCAATCGCTAGTCTTAAATATGAAGATTAAAATGCCGTTTGGTTTTTTTATTTCAGATAAGCAGAACAGCCGCAATCTTGGTCACCGTCAAGCACCTCTTTTACTTGATGTCTTCCTGTCGGCCACTATAACTTTTATTCTATTATATATTTTGACTTCAAAAAATTTGTAAAGCTTATTTAAATGTTAATAAAGATTATGCAAAAACAATGAGATTGATTATTTCGATGCTTTGCCCGTAAAAAATTATTGAAAAAGCCGTAAAAAAACAGCCGAGAAACTAGAGGACCGCGTTAAGGCCTTTGGCCACAGTAACGGGTATAAAATCATGTGCGAATTTAACAATTTTTTTTTCGTATGATAAAGTGATTTACGCATAAAATTAATTACACATCTATTTAGTATGAATATCAAGCTGTTAGAAAAAATATATTTTTTTCGATGTACAAAATGGCCGACTACTCGGAACTTCTCGAAACAGCTTTTTTCAAATTGACGTCCGTCCCGCGTTTGGGGATTTGTGTGCCACGGGGAAAACCGCTAAAGGTGGGTGAAAACGTTCAGAGTGAGTGGGCGCTGGAGATCCGCGATTGTTGAATCTCGTGTTTTATGCATCAGTGTGCAGACCCCGGCGGTGTGGGTGTGTGCGAGCGAGGCGGCGGGGCGGAACTTCCCCGCGAGTTCTTTGTATATTTTTGTATTTTGGCCTAAAGACCCTGTCCCTCTACCTTACCCCAAAGTGGTGCTGCCGTCATATGGAAGGCGGCGTCGACAAGAAAATGTGTTTTAGTATACGGAACGATGGGGAATTTTGTACTGGTTCCAACGGTGCGATAAACGCATTTTCGGTTTTTTTTAATTGTAGATGCCGCCTTCTTCCATACGACGGCAGTGTGGTTGGTCGAAAAGAATCTTTCGCTTTCTCCCGGCGAGCTGCTTCGGCGGCTGGCGCCCTCAAAAAAATAAAACGTCGGGAGAAACGAAGGATTCCTTCCTGATAGAAAGGATTTTCCGTCACAAATTTGACTACTACATGGTTTTTTGTATTATTAATCTTCAAAAATGGCGGAGGTATGGCACGTCGTTTAAAATGCACTTTCAAAACTGGCCTGACGTAAGGTAACGATACCAATGCTCGGACGAGGCCCACTGTTCGGACAGTAGTTCGAATATTTCACTATATTAGCTATATAAATGATAGTTAACGAAAAGTGACGCTTGCATTCTATTCAGCCTTCAATTATTAATTGATTATTGGAAAATTGTACGCTAATAACGAATCTTAGTAGTAAAATTGACAAGTTATATTAAGGGGGGATTATCTTTTTTTTCGCAAAATTTACCGCTTTTTGGGAATTTTTTTGTGAAGAAAGTATACAACGGAAGACTTGTGAAACTTGGCATATAGTTTTATTGATCTGTTTACTACATACAAAAAATTTTTTAAACAATTTCATAAAAAAATCTGCCTCCCACCCCCCTCGACGAGCGATGGTCCTTTTTTGATGGTGTGCACGATTTCTCAAAAACTATTCAACCGATTGCCTTCAAATTTGGACAGAATGCTCAGCTGACATCCTTTTATCGTTTGATGAAGCAAAAAAGCAATACGTTTAATAGTTTTTTATTTATAACAAAAAATCGATCAATTTTTTTCGAAAAATCGATACTTCAAGTTCAAAACGTCACCAAATCGTCAATTTTTTTTTCCCCTTCATCGAACGATAGCTATATGTGTCTAAAGTAAAATGCTTTTTGGGTTTTTGTTGCAGGATGAACGTGAAGGCTGTAATCGTGCACATCATCAAAAAAGGACCATCGCGCGTCGAGGGGGGTGGGAGGCGGATTTTTTGATGAAATTGTTTAAAAAATTTTTTGTATGTAGTAAACAGATCAATAAAACTATATGCCAAGTTTCACAAGTTTTCCGTTGTATACTTTCTTCACAAAAAAATTCCCAAAAAGCGGTAAATTTTGCGAAAAAAAAGACAATCCCCCCCTTAACGAGTCCGCGTCAGTCATGTCATGAATGCACTTTTCTAAACCAACGAGCTAAAGAGTTGCGATAATTTGTGATAGTAATAGGGGTCTATTTTTTAAAATTGATTTCGGGACTAGACTTATGACCAATCGAAAGCGAATCGAACCGATTTTTCGACCACGTCGTTACATTTCGGTTTGGATAAGGTTTTATATAATAAATTCAGCGTCTCATTAATTGGGACATTTATCACACGCTTGTATCATGGTCGAATCTCATGTCCGATTCCTGCTACCAGAGGACGTAGCCGCAGAAACCGAAACGCCGGACGCCAAGGGTTGACGGTTCGTTTTGCTGTGTACCTTGCGATAAATGACTTATTACCAACTGAGTTTGTGATTTTCAGAAGAGAAAATCAATTGGTAAGGACATGTTTCCCATATTTAGATAATATAATATATATAACGTAACTAGTCGGGACGTAAACAAAGCTTGTGGTTATGTGGCCGGCTTTCCGCGAGGTTATACGGCATGGATGCCGTCTTTTTCTTTATATATTCGGAATGTGCCCGGAGTTCTCGCGTACCTGTTCAATTTAAACCTTGTAACAATAAGGGGCCGTCCATAAATTACGTAACGCAATGGGGGGGTCAAGGTTTGCGTTACGTCACGATTTTAAAACTGCCAGAAATAGCAAAATTTCTACATGTTCAAGTTTTTTTATTTAAACCCCGAGTGCAATTTTACCGTGGACAGCTCACAGCTTTCTATACGCAGTGTCAGTTAAAGGGGAAAGTCACTGTGCAAGAACTTGCACAGTAGCTTTCCCACATCCCCCAAGCAAAATTTGAGACATTTTTTTAAAATAATTCTTGAAAGTACATGTATGGAAAAATATGTTGGCAACATTTTTATTCACAAGTCCGAAAATTGACGGAGTTATAGTCACTTTAGTGAAAACAGGTAGCGCGACCGGTTAGTGGCCTCATTCCCTACAGGTGTGGCATAATTTACAATAGATAAAAGGTTCTTATTATTTTGTGAACTATCATGAAAATGAAGAACCGCCATATCGCCAGCGACTAGATACTTCAATGTAAGTATCAATATTCTAGAAAAAAATCGTAACTTCATATCAAGAAACACGGGTAGAAAACTTTGAACGCGTTTTTCTCGAAACTAGTTTTTTCGACCTTGTCCGAGCGAATGCTTAAAAACTTATCAACCGATTTTCAATTTTTTTTTTTAACATTTTTGTAATCGCAGTGACTAAGGCTGTACGTATCCGCGTTTTTTAACATTTGATAATTACTATTTTTAAAAACTGCTTGAATACAGAAAAAGAGCCTTGAAAATAGAAAAAAATGTTCAAACTGTCGGCATTATGTAAAAAAAAAAACAAATAAAAAAAACGGCTACGCATAACGATAGCTACAGTTGTACAGATATCGATAAATTGTTGACTTTCAATTTACAGATAACCTTTCATAAAGATATCGATGGGACAATGAAGAGAAATTTTTTTTTTTCGTCGTCACATCAAGGCATATATCTCGGTTAATTTTCAAGATTTTGCCATAAAAATTGTTATAAAACTAGATAAATATATACTTCATAAAATGAGTATAAACCCGATCCTTTCATAATTAGTTATGTCTATGAAAAAAATCGCAATTATTGGCGACAAAGCACCCGTTACGTAACGGAATAGGAGGGGGGGGGTCTGGCCAAGCGTTACGGTCCCGTTACGTGGGGGAGGGGGGGTCAAAAATTGGGAAATTTCGCGTTACGTAATTTATGGACGGCCCCTAAGAATCAATTTTTGCATGTCCGGAAACGTGGACGTCATAATGGACGGTTATAGGTACGTGTCCAATAATTGGGACATGATAGTGTCCGACCATAGGTACGTAACACTAACAGCTGTCCGAAAATTGGTACATTTGGTACTGTTGAACAATTAAATGTATAAAAATAATTTTGTTTAACTTTCCGGCAGTTAATGCATTTGTTTTGAAAACTAGAACTTACGAGCATGACGCAAGTTCGGTCATTTTTTTTTAAACGGTCCATAAATGAATAATAAATTATATAATGTAAAGATGCTCTTAACCGTCCGAGGTACCTCTACCTTATAGCTAAAAAACCCATCGACCGATCCTGATTTGGGTGATCATAAACTTTGTTTTTAAATTTGGTAATCTTTCTCACCTTGACACGCCCCTCAATGTTTTCGAAGGTTTAAAAAAAGGATTTGTTTATTGCAAATTGTAGCCATTTTTTTCGGAAAATTCAATCTTTTTGTTTCAAAGCGTACCATTTAATCGATTTTCAACATTTCTCACTTTTTCTTGGTTCATATTCTGCGTTCGAGTGTTAACGAAAGACACATCTTCCGTTGGTTTTTTTCAGATTAATCCCGCCGACGCTACGTGTCACGCCGTCTGACAACAGCCGCTTAGAAGACCGTTTAGTAACCCGTTTAGAAGACCGTGCCATACCTCTGCCATTTTTAGATATTAACAAATTTAGAAAATACCATGTAACAGCCAAAAGTAGTAATGAAACATACCCTAAGTCTCAAAAATGGTAAAGAAATCTTTCCTCTAAAAAACAATCACCAAAATCGGCATTTTTCCATCGCCTGAAGTTATCTCCCCCCATAAGGACGAACATGCACGATGTACAGCGGCGGTTATCAGTTCTGTTTTCGCTCGTGGCTAAAATGCACTTTGTCGATTTCTTTCGTTGAGCTTCTCGCGAGAAGCGCTTCTTAATTTTCAGTGTTTGGATTCGCGATGAAATCCGGCGAATTGGCTGGCAAAACGGAAAACTGGGGACAACGAAAGAACGAGTTTTTTTTCTGAGCGAAGCTCTTAACGATCGTGTTCTACATATGGCAGTACAAGGGTCCTCGCTCTCTTTCGTTATCGGTAGACCGATTGGTTTATTTTTCTTCCCCTAGATATGATAACGCGATAAAATTCCCTATGCGAAAAATATGTTTTATTTACAATGCTCTTGGAAACGCGAAAAAGAGATGGTAGAAAAAAAAGAGATAAAACAAAAACGCGATTGTGTACGGAGCATAGTATGCCCCGCAGATTCACGCCTAGCTCGTAATAACGTAGAATACCTCGTTCATCGAGGCTTTTGTTTTTTGGGGAAAATCCATGCGGAGTATACGAGAGCGCGTGAGAAGTGTACGAGTAATAACGATCACGATTGTGAGGTAGAATGATCCTCATATTTGTCATCCCTGAAAAGTCACTGCGGGGTTACTTTTTCCCAGGTCTTTGAAAACTCTCCAGCAATTCAGCAACTTACTATTTATTTATAATAATAATAATAATAAAATATAAATTACGTAACATTACATGTATATGGGGTATTTCAGGGCGAGAATTTTTAGAATTTTTCCCCCACCACTTGCCCTTTGTGGCTGCAAAAAATCGAAGTCCATTCGGACCCCGTTTTTAATATTCGGCAAAAATTTCCATACGTTTTAGACCTGTTGTGATGACAGTAGGGGCGCAGAATAAATAACCCTGATATAGATTCCTGGTCACCAGGGGTCCCGGGGCAATGAGGAGGCGGATAGGCTGACGAAAAAGGGAACAGAAGTGAACCCGGACCGCCAGGTAGCATCATACAAAGCAACTTAAAGCAGAAATGGCAACGCCTCTGGAGAACGGGACGTGGGTGTAGGCAAGCTAAGCTCTTTATGGAGGAAGCACTGCCGCACAGAACTAGGGAGGCACTAAGCAGAAGGCTGAGACTGGCATTGTACTTTAAACAGGACGCATTGCCCTTGGATCTCACCTGTCCAACCTCGGATTAACCGTGCAGAGAATGCTGGCTATCCGAAGAGGGGAGCATTTTCCTGACACCCAAAGATTTGAAAGAACAGAGGGTTACGAGCTTGGCTGAAAATGCCGGGCTTGGAGAACGGTTCGCTTGGGCCCCTCAAAGAGCGGGATTCCATAAAGGAACCTTTGGATCTGGGTGCACATTTAGGACCCCAGTGACCCTGCTCGCTATTACTACTACTATTACTACAACTAGACCTGCTCTGTGCATTTGTCACCCAAGCTCAACTTGGGCTTTGGATATTTACTAATTTTTCTGCGATATTCCGATTTTCGGGATGATTATTCGATAGTTTGGACGTTAGTAGTTTTAGTTGGAAGTTAGTACTTTTAGTTCGAAGTTAGTAGTTTTTGGTCTTGCAAGTAAAAAAAACTTCAAAAATACGGTTTTAGGTGAAATTCAATTCGGGTGGGATGTACACGTAGACCGAAAAAATACTTTTTCGACTTCCGAACTGTCAAATAATCCCCAAAATCGAAGTTTCACTAAAAAAAAGTGATTTTCGGAAGCACTAGCTAAGTTTTGTGAAAAATGCACAAACCAGGTTTAATACGTAGGTAGATTTTTTTCAGAATCTGAAAAATGAACCGGGTCGATTTTGTTTTTTGCAGCCACGGAAGAGCAAAGGGGGGGGGGGGTGTACAAGTAAGTGTCTCTTTCGACACTAGGAGTGAGGTTTTTCACTATGCAAATCGATAATCAACGATGGTGGGGGAAATAGTTGTCAGAGTTGAGCTGAAATATCCTATACAGACCATTTTTGCCATCATTATATTATAATATAACAATGGAAGAAATGTTATAATTGTTGGATGTATATATATTATTATTTTTATTATTATTATATAACTAGAAAACTAACTAGTGTTACTTTTTTGGGATGACGAATTTGATAATATCACTACCCTGTTTTGTTTTTTTTATCATAAGCGACAAATTCCTCTGGGGAATAAACTAGCCTTGCGGAAGGGTCAGAGTTACAAAAATATTTTTCTCCCTTCGCGCGTGAGAACCAACGATTATTATTCAATGATATAATTCATCGTTAACAAGGACCCCGATAGACTCGAGTTGCGAATTTTTTTCCGCTTAAGGCGGTCATCCCATGTGAGATCCGAAAAATCGATTTTTTTGCACCAATTGCAAAAAATGTGTGCGCGTTATATGGACTCGGCATAGCAGACTGGTGAGTCAACATTTTCATTATGTAAATCGTACATGAACTTTTAAACGCGTCTTTTTTTCTCAAAATTGTATTTTTCAAATTGGCTTCCATGATATCTCGAAAACTGTTGAACGGATTTCGCTGAAATTTTTATGGTATAGCACGTCTATAGTTCTCAGCCGAACTAGAATATTTCTGTTATCTGCCATTGTTGTTTTGAAGCTGAAAAAGTCGAAAAACAATGACGAAACTTGGAATTGTACTTTTAAAACCGTGCCAAAAATTCAATTTTCGATATTTTTACTTTATTCTAGTTCCGGCGATAGTTTCAGGTCTACAAATTAAAAGGCGGTTTGGTTTTTTATTTCAAATGAGCAAAACCGGAATCGTGGCAACCGTCAATTTTTTAAAGTTGCGTGTCTTCCCAACAGGGCAAAGTCGGTTCAGCTCGTTACTTTTGTTTGATAAAATTCTGAGGAACTGTAAAAATGTTAATAAATACGAGGTAAAAATGCCAAGATGGTGTGTTTCAATGGTTCATAAAAAAAAATCCGAAAAAAAATAGCTGTCACATGGAATGACCCCGTTAATTTTCGTTCGCAAAGGCGAGACGCCTCTTCGATGCGCTCGTCGCAGCTCGAAAGGCTCGTGAAAAGATCGTTCGATTTGGAAAAATTTCGTTGTCCGCTCGATTCGAGGATCGCGAATTTCTCGTCGAAGTGGCGGCCCCGGCGAGAAACGCCTCGCAGATTTCTATCTGTGCTGAACGATATCGGCCTCCGTGACGTTTGAGATGTTGTAAAAATTGTAATGCGGCAAATTGGCGGGCAGCAAATTTTGCAACGGTACACTGTTGAAGAAGGTGGTCGTGGCGCTTCTCTCGCGGAAAACCGTCTCTTGGCTTCCGGTGGCTGATACCTCGGCCTGAAAGGACGAGGCTGCTGACGTCGTCGTCGTTGTCGTCGTTGTCGGCACGGCTTGCACCACTAGCGGTTGCGATATGGAACCGTGGGGCACTGCCTGAATTACCTGACAAAATTGAACCATCTAATTTAAACGGGCTACATCTACCTAGGTGGGTCGAAAAATGGCATTTTCCAAAAATATTTTCATTCGATAGCAATATTTCCTGAAAATTTAGAAATTATACGATGAGAAACATTCAAAGGTCCTTCAAAACGATCTCACTTTTTTACAAGCTTTTATTCAACTTGACTTTCTGTGAGATGCAAACCGAAAAATCGATATTTCACCCACTTCCTGAATACTTGGAGCTCGGAAATTTTGCTAACATGCATCTCAAAGGTAACAATGCGTGATTCAACTTGAAAAAAAAATACATCTTAAAAGTTTGCAACTTTTTATGTAAAAGTAGAGATATCTTATCATCCATGTAAAATCTCACTAACACATACAAACAAATTCGTAACCGGCTGTGTTTGTATGTGAAAAGTTTATACGCAGCAATTAGTCGTGAGTTCAATCCTAATTACAGTCTTCGTTATTTTTTACAAGCATTTACAAGCACTTTTACAAGCATACAACGTACAAACTCGTAAACTAGTAAACTACTAGTAACAACTAACTAGTCAAATCAATTAAAGACTACAGAGTAGGAAATAATTTGTATGTAAAGCAATTTAAAAAAAACAAGCATTTATTTGATGTACTAAAAAGTAGAAAATAATTTGTTTACCAACGCACCTATATGCGACTATAAATAAAAGCTTGGGGCGCTCAAAATTTAGACATATAATCTTACATTTAGACAGGAAAAAAAATCAGCAGTATTGAAGGATTTTTTTACCTAAGAAATAATTTATCTACAATTCTCAAACTTTAGGTATACTTTAATAGTATATTCAAGTATACGAAACAATTTTTTTGAATTAATTCATCATCAAAATGGCGGAGCTGTGGCAGAGTGTTACAGCAAGGTCGCCGCGGGAGTTGCGAATCGGCGTGCAGTCTAGCTTCCCGTAGACTTTGATTTTGCAAAAAAGTTCAAACATTTTTTCAGTTAGAACATGTATAGTTTCTATGTGACGGTAATTAAAATGAAGAAAATGCAAATTTGAGAAAATGGCACGCATTTACCAAAAAAATCAACATTTCAAGCAACATTTCTGTAAAATGTGGATTAAAAAAGTCGTTTTTTGTCCAATTTTTCAAAAACACTTTTCGTCAGAAGGTACCAATATTATCAATATTTCTACCAAGTTTCAACTAAATCGGCTCAATAGTTTTTTAGTAATCCTGCACGCCAATTTCGATAATGCAGTTTTGAGAAAAACGCGATTGAAGTTAACGCCCGCTCCGAATCCGAGCGATGAGGCACAGCGTTGACGGACTGTAACGTTTGAAGTTTCTCGAATTTCGCTTTGAAACTTTGGGAAAATATTCTACATATATAGTTCTATTGTTAAAAGAAGAAAAAAAAAAGAAATCGATTTTTTGATCGTTGTAAATGTATATCCCGCCTTAACATATCAATTCTATTGAAAATACTGTAAAACAACCTTAGATTTCTTGAATAAAAATCCTGAAACTGAGTATAAACGTGTGATAATAATTTCTCTAATTACTATTGTGCCAAACTAAATACGGTTAATGAAACTGAATTGATCAAATTTATTGAACATTTAGAAAGTTGAGCGCCCCAAGCTTTTATTTAGTAACATATAGATGACTTGATAAAAAAATGTTTTTCTACTTTTTAGCACACTAAATGAAAACTTGTTCTTTTTTTAAATATTTTTTTACATATAAATATTTTTATTGATCTTCATTTTTTAATAGTTACGTAAAAAATGACGACTTCTTTCAGATTTTGTATGCTCGGGTTTCAATTAGTCGCCACGTTGTTTAAAAAAATTATTTTGACAATCGACGATCGTCACAGACTCGTATTTATTGTTAACTTGAATAACCCGTTTAGTTTTTATATTTCTAATGAATAGTTTGAGCGTCCACCGCCAAACGTGGCGAAAAAAATGTCATCATCTGCCGGCGGGCATGTTTTTGTTGTTTTTCTGTATTTCTTGATGTGGTTTCATTTTTAAAGGATCTCAATGTATGTACCTTTGTGTTAAGGCGAGAAACCAGTTTCGGAGTACGTTTTTTTAAGTGATTTTCATGATTTTTCTGACAAGGAATGAATGAACAGAATTTATTCAAACTTTGGGAATATTCTACGAATATTTTCAAACAAATATTTTGATTTTTTCGAAGCACTTCTACTGAAAATATGGAACATATAAACCGCCGCCCATCGAAGGTCGCCATCAGACTTTGCTGTTTGTGTACACTCTGGAGGCCACAGTTTTCATCGGAAATCAATACGGTTTAAAGGTTACTTTGAGAACAAGCTTTTCTTCTATATGAACCAAACTCTGACCAAAAAAATTAAAACGGCATTTTTTTGGAGTTGTATAAATAAAAGGGTTAATTTTTTGCCATTATTTTATAACCTTTTTTGGTATGAAAAAATACATTTTAAACAATGATATTATCCCAAATGTAGGTTCATATAGAGCGTAATTATATAAAGAAACTATCACTGCAGAAAATTATAGGTTAGAAACTTTTTGAGCTAGAGTGTACACAAATTGAAGAAGTCGTGTTTCGAGAAAAACGCGTTTGAAAAAAACTTACCGAAAACGAAAAATTGAAGGCAGTGATGCATTGTTTATACTACTTTGGGAGCATATTTTTGAATAATGTTGCTAACAATCAATGGAATTCAAAGAACAATCCGTTCTTTGATTCATCTAAACTGGTTTACCACCTTAAAAAAATGCCTTTTCATCAACAGTTTTCCAGAAAGAAAATCGGAATTCGGCCCTTTTTCGGGCCTCTAGGTAGATGTAGCCCCTTAAGGGGTTATAACAGTGTGACACTTTCAAAAAATCGATTTTTTTGCCTTTTTCGACAGTTTATACTTTCAAGAATATCATTATCGTTTATATAATTTATATCAATATCATTTTATCTTGCAAAAATCGATAGTTAAATATTTAAGCGCGTTTTTCTCGAAACAAGATTTTTCAAATTTACTGACATTGTAACTCAAAGAGCAATTATCCGATTGACTTGAAATTTAAACTGAGTACTCTTGAATATATTTACTCTACAATGACGTAGGATATTTTTGATTGGATGAAAATTGACGATTTGGCATTGAAAAAAACGACCATTTTATAGGCAAGAAAACAGACTTTTTTCATAACTACGCCATTTTGTTAGATTTTGATATTTTTCGAAAATCCTACGTCATTGTACAGGAAATACCTTCCAGTTTAACGACATTGTTTCCGTTTTCGGTTTCAGCTACTCAATCGGCCGGAATCATGTCAGCAGTGGAGGAACTTTTTTTTGGCGCCTCCGAAGGCAGCGCATAAGTCGCTTGGATCTCAATATTTTTCTATGAAAAAAAATTATGTAATATAGGTCCAATATAGCCAAATATATTCTTAATTTTCCGAAACACTTAATTGATTACTTTTCTTCCACAAATGCCCGGAAATGACCCAAAATTTCAGCGTTCACACTGGTATAGCCCCTTAAGGGCTCCAAGCGAATATGAAGAGCCCCCCTGAGGGAAAAAGGCAAATCCACGCGCCCTCACCTGAATGGTCGCCGGAGTCTGCCGCGTCAAGGCACTGGAACTCGTATCGCTTGGCGTCTGCCCAATCTGTTGCGGCTGCTGTTGGAGATGCTTCGTGTGCGACGTATTTATACCGTGGCGCCGTTTCATGTGTTTGTTGTAGTTAGGCCAATTGGTGAAGTGATGCTGACAGTCCAGGCAGCTGTAGGGCCTCTCGCCGGTGTGCTGCCTCCTGTGGGTCTGCATAGCCGATACGTCAGGATGTGGCAACCAGGGTTTGGCATATTCGATTTTTTTTTCATTCATCAATAATGATGAAACTCATTCAAAATTCGTTCCGAAAATGAATAAAGAATCCCACTGGATTCAGTATTCATTTAAAAATGAATAATGAATCCACTGGATTCAGTATTCATTTCAAAATGAATAATGAATCCTACTGGATTCAGTATTCATTTAAAAATGAATAATGAATCCTACTGGATTCAGTATTCATTTCAAAATGAATGATGAATCCCACTGAATTCAGTATTCATTTCAACCTAAGTAATAAATCCAACTCGATTCAGTATTAATTCCGTATTCGGATATCATAAAATTGAATAATCTGGAAAAATGGACAATGGAAATGAGACAAATATAATGTCCCATTTCTACTCCCATTTCTTCAATTACTAGATGCTAAGAGCGCGATTTCCCTTGTGTAAATATAATGTAATCGAACGATAATGTTTCAATAGAATAAACATGTTTTGTGTCAATTTTTCCAGATTATTCAATTTGATGATATCCGAATACGGAATGAATACTGAATCAAATTGGATTCATTACTTATGTTGAAATGAATACTGAATTCAGTTGGATTGATTATTCATTTTGGAATGAATACTGAATCCAACTGGATTCATTATTCATTTTCGGAACGAATACTGAATCGAGGGGCACTCATTATCGAGAAAAAATTAATATCCATCTGACATGGATTCGGTATTATTTACAGTCTGATCTCTTACGATATTAAATACAGTCTGATCTCTTACGCTTCTTTACAGTTCTGGTCATTTTATGACAGTTAATAGTAATTCAGATACAGCAGTACACAATAATATTCAATAGTATGTATATTAACGTGAAACAAAAATTCGCTAAATAAATCCACGCGCAGTCGAAAACGTTTTTGCATGGGCGATGTGAATACTAAGTTGCAACTCGTTCGAGCGAGTTTCTTGTTGAGAGGATCGCATGCGGAAAAGAGTGAGAGAGATAGACGGGGGTAGTGAGCGCGGAACGCGCGCCTGGTGGGGGTATGCGATATATAAGAAAAACTCTTCCCCTTGGGGGCTTTTGGTTTCTTATTCGGAGGTCAGACTGTAATTTGATGGAAAAGCTGAATGCGTTTGATTTTTTAATTCACGGTCACCGCGCAGGATTTTTTTAAACAGCGCTCTGCACAAACGATTATATTTATCACATTTATCAATATCTTTGAATACGAAAATTGTAAATAATACGCAAAACCAGATTCTTCAATATAAAAAAAATGGAATACATGCACACGTTTTTCCAGAAAAAAATTGTCCACGTGCACCGATAAAAACTCACCGTGAGTATTCCTTTGAAGCGGAAACACTTGCCGCAAAATTCACACGTAAACGGCATGGCCCCCGTGTGAATTCTGTGATGTTCCCGAAGCGTGCCTTTCTCCCGAAAAGTTCGTCCGCAAACGGCGCACTGATGAGGCTTGGCTCCGGTGTGCACGGTCTCGTGTTTCTTCAACTGCAGGGGCGTCTTGAAACTGCGAGAACGGAAAGAACTTGATTTACTTTTTGTCCCGTTAGTGGATAAGGCAAAAAAGAGCTCCATCCAAACGAACCGCACAAATACATATAAATAAACGTAACAAATATGTATACAGACAGGGTGTCCCGTTATGAATGGATAATCCTGCAACTGTCGATCGGTCAGATCACGTCCTCCTATACGCAGGAATTTCAGTTTGGTAAAAGTCCCACGGTTTTCCAGATTTTGGGCTTTATGTAATTTTTTGAAAAACAATCATCTGCTTTTGTTTCTTCGCATGCCGTTTCTACAAATGATTTGAATCGACAATAACTAAGCAACTTTTTTAAGGGGTTAGGCCACAGTAACGGGTATAACAACATGTGCGAATTTAACAATTTTTTTCGAGTGGAAAAGTGATTCACTCTCTGAATTGATTACTCATCTATTTAGTATGAATATCAAGCTGTTAGAAAATATATATATATTTTTGTTTTCGATGTACAAAATGGCCGACTACTCGAAACCTCTCGAAACAGCTTTTTTCCAATTGGCGTGACAAATAACTTCAACAATTTTCACTCGATTTCCTTCAAATTTAAAAGTTATGTTCCTAATTGCATTTCGCAGAGAAGTACGTACGGAATTTCTGATTAATCGAAAACTTTTCATTTTATGAGCAGTTTATGAGCAGTTATAACGAAATTTTTCACTGAAAATTCATTTCTTAAGTTCAAATACCTACAACTTTTGAATAAAATAATTTTTTTAATTCCGTACGTACTTCTCTAGGTATTCTGATGTAGATTGACGAGAATTTTTGTTTTTTGTTCTGGGTCAAAAATTTTGGATGCTAAATGTCACGCCCGCGGAGCGCCTAAAAAAGAGCACAAAAGAAAATATTAGTAGTCGGCCATTTTGTACATCGAAAAAAAATTCTAACAGCTTGATATTCATACTAAATAGATGTGTAATTAATTTTTGAGTGAATCACTTTTTCATACGAAAAAAAAATTGTTAAATTCGCACATGATTTTATAGCCGTTACTGTGGCCTAACCCCTTAAGTAATTGGCACGATATGCGTAGTACTTTTTTTTACACCGCAGGCTATCAGTCAGATGTTTGAATTGGTTTGTATGGAAATTCTGCGTAAGATATTTTTTCATAAAGTTTCCTTAACATTTAAGGTAGTTCTATCGCTTCACACTAGTCATGCCACTGATCATACTTAAGACTTGTACAATTTATATTTTTAACATATGCAAAAAAAAAGAATCTGTAATAACTAAATTTCCTATGTGTAAACTGTTTAATGAATGTTCGCATTTACTTAGAAAAATGAAAAAATAGTTATTCCAACGAATCGCGCAGTATTTCTACGTCTGATATTTGGTAATATTGGTTCTATCTCCGTCTCTTTTTACTCAACCAGGCGAGTCTAACCTCCGTGCTTTTCAACGTCGATCTGTCAAAACAATGTCAGGTGCGTGAAATATAAAGCATTTTATTCGGGCCATGACTGGTAAAAAGCGTGGAAAATTTGTGTCGGCGAAATATGTCGGTTAAAAATGAAATATGTGTGGAAATTCGAATGAGTGAGATGAGGTTAGGACTACAGTCAGCTGTTGCCTTGCTGTCACGTCTCTTTATCGTAGCAAGTGGTAATAAATCCAATACCGGAAGTTCAAATTAAACTTGATATTACATAAAAATTAGGTCAATAAGCGTAATTTTTTCTGAGAGCACTGAATTACTACAAGTGTTCAGTGTGTAAATCTGATTATTTTTAATAATCTGACGGATTCCCACTATTATATACACTTTTGTAGCGACCGGAAATTGGGCTTTTCTATGTCATTTCGGAATTCCTTCACAAAAATACGCAATTTTAATATTTCTTTTCTCTGTAATTAGGTCGATAAACGACCCTGAAATTTTACAGATACGATTATTAATATATTTAGTGAATCTCAAAAAAAATTCCCGCGTAGGACATGATCTGACGTATCGACAGTCGCAGAGTTATCCATTCGTAACAAAACACCCTGTATATACATATACACATACGAATACGGGAATAATCGAGCGAGATATAGGTTTAGAATAGCGTGTGTGAATTTGATCGATTGTATGTAATCTTACGCTTTTGGACATTGCGAACAGGTGTACGGTTTGTCGACCGAGTGGGTGAGGAAATGCGCCTCGAGATTGCCCTTTTGTATGAAACTCTTTCCGCACTGGTCGCAAGTAAAATTTCTTACGCCCGAATGTATGCGCTGATGGGTGACGAGATTCGGCTTTGTCGAGAATCTCTTGTCGCATTGGTCGCAGGGAAAACGATTCTTCATCGTCTCGGGCAAGTGACAGCGACCGTGTATGTAGAGGGCGCTCTGCTGGCGGAAAGCTTTGCCGCACGTTTGACACACGTGCGGACGCTCCTCGCTGTGCACAGCGCGATGCGAGTCCAGCACTTTTTTGTGCACGAACGATTTGCCGCAATCCTCGCAACTGAAAGAACAGCACGCTTGAATGTATTTTCCAACGTTCCAATCGCTTGCGGCTTCGCTGAGTCACGCAAGCTCGAGTTCTTTTGGAATTGCGTAAAAAATCGCTTGGATTCACGTGAATTTTCCGTCTTACTTGAATTTCGACTTGTTCTTGTGTCTGTTCACGTGTATGAGAAATCCGTAATACTTGTCGAAGATTTTGCAACACTGAACACACATGTATTTCGCCTGCTGGTTGTGCACGCTCTCGTGATGCTCCTCGAGCATCTCGAGGCTGGGCAGCTTGTCGTTGCAGTCGGTGCACAGCCAGGGATTGCGGGACAAGCCCTCGCCGCGCTTTCTACCGGGCTTCGCGGGCTCCGCGGCTCGCGCTTCGATCATCTCCATGTCCGAATCTGTGCCTGCGAATTGGAAGCTTACGTCTTTAGGTTGCTCTCTTTTAACTGGGACGCTAATTTTAAAAAACAGGATGATATCGAAGCCTTGGGAGATGGAATTTGCTCAAGTTCCAACTCCCCCACCCATATAGGTGCTTTCCGGAATATGCAAACAGTTGAAACTTTTTTTCGGTAGCGTCTGTCGGGCCACTTTACATACAACACCAATAAAATAAAAAAAAAAAAGGGATTATGTCGACGCTGCTTACGAAAAGTCGCATGTTTTGGCTTCCGACACGACAACTAGCAAGCTTCGGTTTTCGCCACGAAAACTGGCACCTTTCGATATTTAAGGGGAGGGTAGGGGTTTCAGCGTGAAAAAAAAACACTTTTTTGCGATTTTTTTTTTTCATATATATGGATAGAGTAAATTTATTGAAACCTTTTGTACATTGTTAAGTGTCATTTCAAGAACATTCCGTGAAATTTGTACGGGAAAATATCCACAAACAAGCCGGTGCCGCGTTTTTCTCGAAACCACTTTTTCAAAGTCCGTGTTCACTGCCATTTGAAAACTACATGACCGATTTATTTCAAACTTGGTACACACTTTCTACATATAAAATATCTTCCCCCAACGGTTAGTTTGAGATTTTTTTTTACATCGAGGGGGTTTTCCACCCCCAAAATGGCGGGATTTTTCGTGAAAAATAGCACTTTTCACTTTACGTGACCACCAAAAATGTAGAAATGAAAAAAAAAATTATCAATCACCGTTCGGGGGAGGATTTGATGATACTTTGACTAAATTTTAATGGTACTTGATTTCAGATAATTTATAGCTGAGATACAGTGAACACCGCAAATCGTGTTTTTCCAAAGGCGTTCTTGGAAAAGCTTTGTCACCGGCTTGTTTGTGGATATTTTCGCGTACAAATTTCACGGAATGTTCTTGAAATGACACTTAACAATGTACAAAAGGTTTCAATAAATTTACTCTATCCATGTAGATGAAAAAAAATCGCAAAAAAGTGTTTTTTTTTTCACGCTGAAACCCCTATCCTCCCCTTAAAGCGAAAACTAGCACGTTTCGGGTTTCACCACGACAAGAAACAGATTTCGATATTCACCGCGAAAATTAATATGTTTCAGTAACACTGGAATTGTTTTCGACTTTTCTTCCATGCTTTTTTACGCCTTGCCTCTATCTTTTTTACTCCAATTCCTTTGACCGCAATCGGAAATTTACGATTTTTTTAGACATGTATTTTGTGTTTTGTGTGATGTGTTTTCCTGTTGGGCGGTGTATCTTCGACTAGATTCTATATAATGACTTCAAAAAATGCACAAAGTCTGTTTAAATGTTCATAAAAATGATATACAATTTATAAATTATTTTACTTCAATGGTTTGTCAAGAAAAAATTCCCCAAAAAAGCATTAAAAAACGGCCTTTACCCTAGACGACCCCGTTAATTCCCATAGAAAATCAGCAAGATTTTTCAAACATATTCGACGATAACCATCTGTAAGATTACAGTAAATTTGTTGAATGATATTTTTAATAACGTTATTTTTTAATAGGAAATCACAATAAATATTTCATTATATTTACAATTTTGATATAATTTTTTTATTTTATTTACTACTATCGATTTTAATTGATAATTATTATCAAAATGTTAATAAAAGCAACGAGTATAAAATTAAAATGTCATTACGCATAAATTGTCATATTTTTTAAAAATACTAATATTTTATTTTTCCAGATTTTTGCCCGAGCACGAAGGACTTTGAATTCTCACCAAAACTCTTTTTGGTTCGATTGTACAAGGGATGAGATCCTTAAGGTTTTAAACATACTCCTTTTACACCAGTTTTTACAGTGAAAATAAAAAATATGGAGACGTGCTACTTTTCGTGGCAAAAGCATAATCATGCTAGTTTTCGTAAGAACTTTGAATCGTGCTACTTTTCGTAAGCAGCGTCGATATCAAACCCTCAGGGGATAGAATTTTTTTCAAGATTCACCACCTTCTTAGACAGGGGTGTTTTCCAAAATATGGAAATGGTTGACATTTTTTTGCAGTCGCCTTTCGGGCCACCATACATAGAACGCCAATAAAAAAAAGGGTTTATATGTAACCCGCGGGAGAAGGAATTTTTTTCACCCATCCATAAGGGTGGGTCTGTGGCCGAAAACATTTAAAATTCATTTAACGATATTTTTTAAGCAACCAGAGTTGAAACGTGCAATTATAGAAAATAAAAAATTGGTGAAAAAACAATAAAACCGTAGCAACGATGCAAACTTCAGGCCCATATCTTTTACCGGTCATATAATTGTCCGGTATCTTAACGCCGGCTTTGTACATCGGATAGTCGTTCGAATTTCCTATCTCGTTCTGATACTCCTCGTTCTCCGAATTGGTCGCGCCGACGTCCGAATTCGACGCTTTTCTCGTTCTCGATCGCTTCTTGAACTTCTTCTTGGTCGATTGCTTGTGGGGCTCCTTCTTGCCCGCGTTTTTGTGCTTCTTTTTGACATTTTCGCACGAGTCCTCGACCTCGTATTTCTCTTCGTAAGGATCGCTGTCCTCGTTGTTGTCGTCGTTGGAACAATCGTCCTGCGCTTCCTCGACGTTATCCGCCGCATAGTGATCCGACAGGGAACAATCCTCCGCTATCTCCTCGGATTCGACCTTCGGATATTCGACGCTCTTCTCGACATAATCTATGTTCGGCTCGAGATCGCAGGACACCTCGGCTTTGGGCCTTATCAACATCTCGCGTAACGAACCCTGCGCCTCGTTGGTCTTCTCGTAAAAATCATTGCACTGATTCAACAAGAAGCAACAATCGAAACACACGGATAGCGGCAAGTTGTCCGTTATTACGATCTGGAAGTTTTAAAAAAGTGCCAACGGACGATGCATACATTTTTATTCGCTTTTAAACGAGGAATGGTTCTATGGATTTGTTAATTTGATCTCGAAAGGATCCGCAGGAAAACTACGAATTTTAAGGGAGTTTCATTTTCTTGAAGTTTGTTGGGACTTTTATTCAATTTATAAACTATAATAATTTAGAAACTTAAATAAGCGTCATAAAATAAGAAATAAAATCGTAGGATACGAATGGATAAGTTGGCTTTTTTCCAGCTGATCTCCAGTACGGAGATTGCAAATTAGTGCTGAACTTTGAGATATCCTGAGCAACGGATCATGCGATATTTTTTTTCTCTTGACGATTTTTCAACTATGAAAAAATTTGCTTTCAAAATAAAAGTTCGTCGGTTCTTTTTCAAAACGGAACTTCCGTGTCAGGACAAGACAAAAAAAAATGTAGAATTTACTGACGCGGTTAAACTTGTGATGGAAAATATTTTCGGTTGGCGCTACTGTGTTCCATTGACGATATTTTTGTTCGGGTTTGTTTGGATTGGAATTGCGATTGGAAATATTTTAGTTTGGGTTGGATTCGCGATAGATAATATTTTGGGTTTGGGTTGGATTCGCGATAGATAATATTTTGGTTTGTGTTGGATTCGCGATAGATAATATTTCAGTTTAGGTTGGATTCGTGATTGAAAAAGTTTTCTTCGGTTTATTTGGTTTACATTGGGGATTGGAAAGATTTTTGTTTGGGTTGGATTCTCGATTGAAAATATTTTTGGTTGGATTAGATTTGTGATTGATCTTGTTTGGGTTAGATCCGTAATTGATAATACTTTTTGTGTTTTTCTTTACCTGAATTTGCAAACACTTGGCAATTTTTCCCTCGATCGCGAGCTTTTGTCCTTCGGCATCGTAAATACCGATGAGCTCGTCCTTGGTCTCGGCGCAAAGCCGGCAGAGCTCGGTCTCCGACATTTTCAATCGTCTTTTACGAGCGACGAGTGACCATTTTTAACGAGGCACTTGTCACATACCAGGCACATCGTTCAACTATTTTACGGCACGAAAACTTTCGATCTTTCGGGCTCGCTTAGCTTGTTAACTCGCTCGTGAAATTATCATTTTGATAAACAAAAGTCGACGGGAGACGCCAATTCGCGAAGCGGACATGTTGACTACACTCGCAGCCCCCACCTTCGACTGAGCACCGCCGCGACAATAGGATAATAACACTTTTTTCCAAATCCGTAATTCTACTTCGCGAACCTCATCTGCAAGTGCTATTCGAGTAGTTTGAGGCGAAGATCCATCGTACCCAGCGATTTATACTTAACGGCATGTCCGACGCGAATGATCGTATGCGAACATTGACAATATTTTCCTCAATAACACAGCATTCGTACTTATCCCCCTCGTCGTTATAGAGGTTAATAAAACATTAAAAGTGTTTTTTGGTCGTCCGCATGCGCGGCACGGTGGTAAGAGTGCGCGCTCTCTTGCCGGCGACGCTAGCGCCGATTGACGCACACCGCTCAACAGCGTTGGCAACCTGAAGCGAGGCACCTATCGTACCAGGGGCGTAGAATTTTCGTAAATGGGCCAAAATTATCGTCCTTATCAGGATATTGTCTATAATAAATAAATAAATCATATTACACGTAATGTTGATATGTCTGCAAATACTTTACAGTTGATCTCTTGTGAACTTCCGTTTTCAAATTAATAGCACACTTTGAAACCAAATGTTTCACGTACGGCACAGACCTGAACCGATTACCTCTCTATTTCAAGTTCAATAAACGCGCCAACATTGAAAATTCACGCAGAAAAAACTTCACTGTTCCCAAGTTTTGTACGAATCGCGCCAACAGCTCGTATTTTAAAGAAGAAAAGAATATGAAAGGGGAGTGACAAATAAAACAAAAGATTTGTTTTAATATTTCAATATATCCTATATTCGCAAAAACAGAAAATATAAGTATCAATGTAATTAACATTTTTATATGTAATCGAAATATTAGCAATGTCAAATATTGAACGATGTCATTCTCTTGTGCGCTGATTTGCAAATGGTAACCAATGAGACGGCATGTACGTTGTATTATCTAAGAAGGCGCTGCAGTTCCACCACGGGAGCGCTTCTTCATGCGTCTTATTTGAAGGCGCCCTAATAAGCCAATAGCGCTATGAGTAAACAAGAATCGCATTTGCTATTGCGCTATTGGCTATCAGCGTACGAGTAGAGTAAATGTTCAAATGTTGCAACATGATGGAAATGATCGTACAATCAGCGTACGATAATAATGTGCTATCGTACATCGTACGTAGGCATGAAATTATCGCGTATGTACGATAATGATCGTACGATTCCTAACGCGGCTGCTGAAGTTCCTGAGTGATGCGAACCAATGCGAACTACCTCCCTTCCAATCCGCACGCTGATCGGCTCCACTTTCCGATTCACTAGGCGCCGTTACGCGTCACCACTAGCAAGGGGAAGTGCATTCCCTCTTACCTCTTACCCGTGAATAGGTCGAAGGTGTTTACGTCTGTTTTTGTGGCGCGGTTGTCAAAACAACCTTTATTTGCGACCATATACCACGAGGTTCTACGCGATTTACCGTGATACATTTTTTTATCGTGTTTTTACGCATAGATGTGATTTTTTTTTGGTAGCGTTTTCGAAAAAAATGCGAAATGGTTAAGGGTTGCCCGTTTCGCAATTGGAAAACGGGGTATGAAAGTTTTAACCAAAAATGCTCCGTGTTTCGACTGCCGAGAAACGTCGAACGATGCAAAAAATGTCTCCATGCTATTCCAGGATTGAAAGAGCCTCAGTACGTGTGTGAAAAACATTTTGAAGAACGATGTATTGTGAGACATTAGAGAAAAAAGGATGTAAATGGTCGTATTATCGCTTTTTATTGGTTTCGTATATTATGCAGTTAGGGCAAACGGCGCATGCGCTGCGGTCAGGAGGGAAAAGGACAGAAGAGCTGTTTCTCTCTTTGTCGCACCACTACTTGCCTTTGCCGTCACGCACCAAGCGGCAGAAATCGGAATAAAAAACAACCGCTAAGGGTGCCTACCCTCACTGCCGCCGTTGTCAGACCTGTATGTAAAGGTGCGGCCTCATGCAGTCGCTCGTCGCTCGTTTGCAGCGATAAATCTGGTCACGTGACCCTATTTAGAATTTCCCGCGACTCAAAAAAGTAGCGACAAGTCGCCGCGTCGAATAGCAACTCTCCTCTCCCCACTCTCCTTTCCCAGCGATAAAGCTCAACATTTTCAGCTTTGTCGCTACATATCACGTGACCAGATTTGTCGCTGCAAACGAGCGACGAGCGACTGCATGAGGCCGCACCTTAAGGCTGGGAATAGACGTCCGATTTTTTCCTTCCGACGATCCGATCCGACAGTCGGATCCGACAATCGGAAGGCACTCGTGCCATACATTTGTTTCAGCATGCAATACACATCCGATCCGACTATCGGAACTCGGATCGGATGTGTATTGCATGCTCACTCAAATGTATGGCACGAGTGCCTTCCGATAGTCGGATCCGACTGTCGGATCGAAATCGAAAGATCCGATTGTCGGAAAGAAAAAATCGGACGTCTATTCCCAGCCTAAGACCGTGCAGCTGACACGCTACAACGCTAAGATCATGGAGCCTAGATACCAGGAGGTTCAGCGAGGCCTTTCAACTCGTCCCCAAAACGAGAAGAAGAAATGATGGCGCTGGGGTGCTCCGGCACCTACATGTATATAGATATACGCTAAACATGGGTGCGATCTAAGACAGATCACAGATGATGTACCTAACTCTCATTCGTGTTAAGGGATAACACCACTCTAGGATTTTGAAAAGACATTTTCTTGCCTAAATATACTTTGGTGTCATAAACACAATATGCAATTGGTCCTGTAGCGATTTTTTTAATTTAAAGGTTCAATTATTGATTTGGCCGCAGCGCCTCGGAGCGCGCGCTCAGTTGCTCGTACAACTTTAAACGCGTTTTTCTCGAAACCACTTTTTTCGATCTCGGAAGACGGATTACTCGACCACCTCTGCATGCATCGATTTGAAATTTTGATAGCAGCTTCACAATCATATTCTTTATGGGAGTACGTAGCCGTTTTTTGATTAAATGTAAACTTCTTTTTATAAACAATTTACTGCTTTTTTTGGCAAAAAATCGATTTATTTCCTTCAAAGTGCGCTACTTTTGCAAAATTTGAAAGCAAATTTCTAGGTAGTCTCATAGCTAATAATATATAAATTATCATTTTTTTGGTTTTTGTTTCAGGTCTTATATTTTACGAGAAAACCGTTCTCTCGTGAAGCTATATGTAAAAAAAAACACGTTTTTCTAGATAGGCTGTATCGCCGTCATTTTGAGTTTGAGTTTGATATCTTTTCTCGCTTTTGCGTTTTTTTCCGAACCGTCATGAGGAAATTATGAATCGGCGGATATTTCGACGTTTGATGTCACGATCGGTCTGTCGTGAGGCTAGAAACTCATCCGATCACTTTCACCTCGTTGACCAATACATTACTATATATGTAGGTGCCGCTGCACCCCAGCGCCATCACTTCGGGACTTTTTCGGGGACGCTTTTTTCAGCGCCTTTGCATTGCCGCTGAACCTCCTGGTATCTAGGCTCCATGGCTAAGATAATGACATAAATTTACCACTGCACGGGCGTTTTCATTCGGGAGAAAAGATTTTGAAAGTACGCGCCTCGCGAGAAGGCTTGACAGCGCCATCAGTCGGTGGGACGGAGAAACCGAACGGCTGTGTACCCGTGACAGCGTCAGTAAGAACGAAAACTATTCGAAGAATAATATGGTTCCTCCGTCGATAAGCGGACATTGTTGCAGCATTTTTGCCCGACTTGTCAGAATCCTGCCAACTTTTTCTCTTGGCCGGCTGTTTCATTCGTTTATGAAAGCCCAATGTTTAAATTGAATTTTACGAAATGTCGTAACGCCGCGATGGGAAAAGCATTTTTACAACTCTTATTTTAATGAGTGTTATAGTGATAAATAAGGCTGATGACGAAACTCACTTGAGTGAAGTTTCTGGGTCACACACATTGTTTCATTATTCTTCGGATGCAAACCCGTGTGTGTGTGTGTTTGTGTACATACATACATACATACATACATACATACATACATACATACATACATACATACATACATACATACATACATACATACATACATACATACATACATACATACATACATACATACATACACATATATATATATATATATATATATATATATATATATATATATATATATATATATATATATATATATATACATGCACACGCACGCACACACACACACGCACGCACACACACACACACACGCGCGCGCACACACACACACACACACACACACACACACACACACACACACACAAATGCTATACCTATAACGTAACGGTATAATATGAAAACCTCGACCGATCGCCGGGAGGCGTCATCGGCGAGTAATTTAATAATCGCTTGAAAGCGATCCGTCGGTCTTTACCGGAACATTTCAATTCTTCATCCCGTGTACCCGATTTTCAATTTTGACAAAAAAAGGCCAAAAATTTTTTTTTCCGGAAAAAGCTTCCGACATATCAAAAATCCCCTACGTATTTTGATGTAAAATGTTGATATAAGGTTTCCAATAAATTGGTAACGGATTACACCTAGTTCGTGGCCGGAAAAAAGAGGAATTTGTGTGATTTTTTTCTGGAAAAACGTTTGGACTACTACCAACTTGAAAAAGTAGAACATTATCGATGATTATTATGAAAGAACTTCGTCAGTGAATGTTTTATACAACTTAGAATAAAATTTTAAGTCATTTATAATGATGCTTATTTATATTTATGTCACGAGATTATTTATTATTACCATTAACATTAAGTGTCGCCTGAATACGGCAACTTCGCGTACGTTGAGGTTGGCAGGAATGCTCTTGATTCGCCAGCCAAAATTCGTAGCGTTTATCAAAGCTTGATCTTTCAATATTGCATGTATGTGGTTTACGATGGTCAAGATGGGTTAAAAAAAATGTTTACAAAAGTTTAGTTTGCGTTGATTCGTTGCTAGAAATGGTTTATTTTGGTGCTAAGAAGCAAAAAAATACGTCACGCGTAGTGTGAACGTTTTGCTCATCTAACCGCACATAAAATGACATACATTCAACGATTTTTTATCTGTGGTGGTGTGTGATGAAATTTTTTTTTAAATTCTTAAATACCCAGTATAGTATAGACAGTAACATATACTTTTATTTTTTTTTAATCCTGCATTGTGGTTAACGCTCTAATCTCGTTAAAGTTTGTCGGTTCGCGAAATCCACCTAAAGGGTGTCTAAAAATGACCTGACATTTTAATTTATTAATAAAACGTATTATTTATTTGCAAAGTACGAATATTTTTACGTACGTCAAAATAAAAAAATCGATATTTAATAAATTTCAACGAGGTGAAATTTTAGTGGATCGGTGAAGAATTTCCGGCGTAGTTTTATCGGTCGCTGGACTTTATCCGACAAAGGTGACTCACTTCATCCAGCGCCGCCATTTTGTGACGAAATGTGATAAAAATTGCGGATACCCGAAGATTCGCAAAATAAATGCCGGTAAATGGAATATTCATTCTATCCGTTAAAAAATGTCGAAATACGCCTTTCTTCCGAGCCCTAGACTGGAAATCTCCCTCGATACAAATTCCGACACTCCGTTTTTGTGGGTTAGGTTTGATACGAAAGAAGAAATGAGAATGCTGGCCGGAAGAGCGAGCCATACGCGCAAGAGTCGTGGCGGCTCTTTAAGATTCCGCGGATATGGCGCTAGCGAAAGTCCCCGAGGGCGATTTTCTCGCGACGCTGGATATAAGTTTGTTAAATAGAAATACGCGGTCAGCAGACCACGTATATAACGTACTAAAAACGTATGTATAGCCCGAACAAACATTTGGCATTGAAATTCCAAATGCGTGCGATGTATAATAATAATAACGAAGCGCGGGCATCGAACGGGCGTAACCGACGCGCAGGTTTCGTTGCGGAGTTGCAAAGTTCCGTCCTTTCGATGGTCGCAATGTCGAACGCCTTTTTTCCCCCTGTAGACTCAAAAAATGAGCAGGGGGATTGCGGCACGTTGAAAAATAGTGAAGGATATATGGTGCGGGTGAAAATACACGCGAGAAAAAAAAAGTAAGCAGGAAGTTAATATCTTCCGACACGCGCGTCATCGATGATAAGTTTCTCTTCACAAAATTTCGTTCCGAGAAGTCTTTTTTTCGTAATCCCTAGAGACGCCGGGCCCGCAACGTGATTTTCATCACGTGTGTACACGCGTTTCGTACCGGACTCTTCTCTTCTCTGACTTACATATAAAAAAACGCGCACACGAGCTTTGCATCGTTATTATATTGATAAATCACCGCGGCATCATCGAGATTGCGTAATTGCGGGCTGAGGGCTCGTCGGTGCGAATGTGCACGTAGACGAAAATGTGTCATGGCTTGCCTCTGTTGCGAACGACATTGACCGTATGAAAAGAAACGTAGAGAACAAAACACGTGAGATTGTTTTATGCAAAGCGCCATGAGAATTCGCAGTCCCGGGGGACGGCAATTTTAATTGATTCGAAGAAGCGCCACGGGAGGCGCGGCTTCGACGATGAAGCTTTGCACTAACGACGCTGGCACTGCGGTCTCGTCTGGACATTGCAATTTTGAGGTTAAGGGGGGACCTTTAGGTGAGGAAAAAATGACTCATTTTCATTACGTTTTTTTTTCAAGATAAGATTTCTTTATCATTTTTGAGAATTCGAGTATGTTTAACTACCACTTTTGGCTGTGACATTATATTTTTTTGTTAATCTTTAAAAATTGCGGAGGTATGGTACGGTCTTCCAAACGGATGGCGGCGGATCTTGTCAGACTCAGATTCTTCTTTCATTAACACTCATACGCAGAATATGAACCAACAAGAACGGCAAAATTTTGAAAATCGACGAAAAGGTACGCAATGAAACAAAACGATTGAATTTTCCGAAAAAATACCTACATTTTGCAAGAAAAAAATACTCTTTTAGTTTAGTTTTAGTTTTTTAGCTGTACGTCACGCCAGTTTTGAAAATGCAATTTAGAAGACCGTGCCATACCTCCGCCATTTTCAAAGATTACTAACACAAAAAATACAATGTAACAGCCAAAAGTAGTAATCAAATATACGCTGAGTCTCCAAAATGGTGGAGAAATCTTTCCTTAAAAAAAAATCATGAAAATCAGCAAATTTTTTCCCGGATAAAGGTTTCTTAACCTTTCCCCCCTTAAACGTAGTAATGTGGTCATGTAGTACGAAGATTTTTACCGAACATGCCTCTGCACGATAACGTTAGAACCACGTTTCAGCAGTTTCGGTCCCTGCTTGATGAGTGGCCGCGCTCTCGTTCGAAAGATCGCTAATTTTGGTACTCGATTGTAAAAAAAAAATTGCCCGTGCGATTTACTTTCTTTTTCGTATATTGCTGGTATACATATTGACAAAGGTGTCTGCAAAATTGTAAGGGAAAGTATGAATCATTGGACAAGTTATTCAACATCGCACGAATGGCGAACGATCATTGTCGCCTGTGCCGCCTGATTGGTCGCGATTTTTTTTTCGTGGATCTTATTGGCTATCGTCTAACGGAACCGATTTCTGTTGAATCGTCGGGTATTTTTGAATAACCCTGTAGCAGTTGTTTCGTTATTTTGCGGAGAACTTCACCTGGCGGAATTCAACAGGCTGCCCTGCGCGATTTATAAAAAAATAATTTAATTGAAGATATATCGTAAATTCTTTATTAAATCAATTTTGAAAAATAAAATAATATAAAATAACGATTTTTTTACTTATTATAAATTTTATTTATTTTATTTACTACACATTCATTTTTCATTATTATAAATTGTTTGTTATTATCTTTTTGGTACTATTGTTTCAATAACACATTTATTGTTTGAATGTTTCTATTAGACTTATATCGCTAAATTTTCGGTTTTGTGGTTATGTCGAAGATGGCCACTTGAAAGGTTAGGCTTTATTTTGAAAAATTAATTTTGAAGGAATAAGTAAGATGGTTGAAAAATCTTTAAGACATTTATTTGTATGTACAGTAACAGTAAGTTGTGTAACAAATTTGACGTAAAAATATTAATAATTAAAGATATCATAGACGATCTCGTGAAGGACATTTAGACGTGAAGGCTCAACTGTGTAATGGATTTTTGGCCACCCGGCTTATCTGAAACGAGAAAAAACTCGTTTTTGCTTAAAATACAATATAATAATAAATATAATATAATAATGTAATAAAATATAATATAATAATAAATATATAATATTGGCTGACTTGACCGAGCTTTTTTTGTTATCGTGTTCGAGTCATCACACACATTTTTTTTAGATTTTTTTCCCAATTTTTCGATTAAAAATTACATCATTATTGGTAATAAATAATGAAAAAAAATGTTAAGAAGAAAAACGCCGGTTACGACTAAACTGCTATTACACTAAGTAAGTGTACCAAATTTGAAGTCAATCCTTTCATTTTCTGTTGAGAAATCGCGTGCACCGTTTTCAAAAACTACTAGCAGTTCTATCGTTTTAATCATAATAAGGTTACCTTCGATCTGCGATTCCAGCACCATCTGTTGGACGTTCCTCTTCAATTCGAGTTGCCTCAAGCGAAGAACGAGTTTTCGTCATTTTCACAGTAGCCTAACTAACTCCTTAATTGAGTTTTAGAAACGTCAATTTTATACACAAAGATTCTACTACAACTTATAACAAAGTGACCTTTCTATAATTCGATTAAAGCCAAACATCCGTAACATAACCGCGAAACGGGTAATTTTCCAAACGGTAAATTACACCAATCATTATTATAGACGGTCGGGTCCGAAAAACGTACTCGGGCGGCAATGCCTACACGTATTTTGATATGCTTCTCTCGCGAGCAGGCGTGCGCGTTCAAAGAACGTGAAAGTTGTAATTCACATTTCGTGCTGGTACACGATCGGAAGCTAATTGCTCGAATTTGCGGACGAGTAATTTTCGATAATCGATTGAAAGAGATCATCCCAGCCGTGTGACATGTGCCATTCCAGGCTGCGACAAGCGTGCACGGCCATAACTTCTTTCAGAGAAAAAACGTACACACGGACGAAGATGCCGAGAAATATCATGAGCAGTGTAAGTGGAAAGAAAGTTTGAGCGCGTATTTGGAGAGGAAGCGAATTAATGAGATTACTCGCGGAAAAGGATGAGGGAAAGAGCACGAGAGTTACAAAAACGTTACGTGAGGGAATGGCGGGAAACGTAAATCGACAGGACAGAAAAACAAGTGTTTCATGAGTCCCTGATGGTGTAAAAAAAATCGGTAATCGAAAAATCGGCAAAAATCGGCAACGAAAAAAAAATCGGCAAAGATCGGTAAAAAATCGGCAAAAATCGATTAAACAACAGCAGAGTCGATAATAAAAATTGGGGAAAAAATTTATTGAAAGAATGGCAAGGTCGGTAATGAAAAATCGGTAGTAAAAATCGCCAAAAAATATGTGATGAAAAATATGCTAAATAGAAGAAAGATCGGTAATAAAAACCGGCAAAAATCGGCTATATAAAAGAAAGATCGGCAAAAATCGGCTATGTAGAAGAAAGATCGGCACTACAAAGAATCTGCAAATAATCAACAAAAAAAATCGGCAAAAAAGCATTAAAAAATCGGTTAAAATAAGTAATAAAAATCGGCAAAATCGGCAATAAAAATCGTTTAAAAAAAATCGGCGAAAACGTGTGATGATAAAATCTCTAAGTTAAGGCCACAATCTCGGAAACAAATCTCGGCTAATTATGCGTGGAGGATACAAGGGCTAATCTTTGAATCAGGAGCCGATTGAAAAAATTGCGGTAGATTTATTGGGGTACGCGTTGTTCACCATTTGACGATAATCATTGTAGAATATCAGTTGATGAGCCCCGCTATTCTCAGGATTAGTGGCTTTCTATTGGAATTAATGGAAGAGTGTGTCGGTAGAAATACCGGATCTTCGTACACACATACACGCACGCACGTGTAAACGATACACATATCTATATACACGTAAATGAAAATGGCCGAAAAATATAAAGCCGAAAAATACGGCGGCTGATCGTAAAAGTGTTCCCTCGTGTAGGCTCTCGCGGATTTCGTGCTCGTCGTCAGGGTACACGAGGATTGTGTATATATAGGGGTGCTCGAGAAAGAAAGCGTTGCAGTTCGCTGGCGAGCGTTGTTAGGTGAGCATCGAACACATTTCTTCTTTCGTTCTACGCTTTTTTTTCGTGATCTTCAAATAATTATCTTCTTCCTTCTATCACTCGCATGGATTCTTCGCTTTGATCGTTTATCCTTCCTAGTTAATTTTTACTCTGACAGTGCTGTTTTTTTTACTTTTACAATGCGGTGGTTCGAGGCCGAATAATTCGTTTTCTTCATCAATGAAATTGAGTTTCGCGGTGCACGCTTGAGGGAAATTCGGCCGGATGTGGGAGATAAAAAATTTCATTTTAACTTGTGATTTTTTTGCGGTGACTAAACATATCTGGACCAATTTATATTTTTCAGTTGAAACGCAATTTCAATCCGATACTAAAGGTTTTTTTTCCGGAGGGAAAACGCTTCACTTGCGCTCCTGCAATTATTTCACTTAATTTTTGCTAGTCTAATTACTTGTAATTTTCTTTTTAATATTCTTTTTTCTTACTAATAATTTAAACAAATAAAAATGTGATCTTCGTCGGGCAATTTGATTTTTTTACCAGTGGGAAACTTATTAGAATTAAAATGTTGTCTATATCTGAATCGATCTATCGGAATACGCGTAAATAAATATGAAGGATTTTTATTCTAGTGATTAATCATTTTTAGGCGATCAATAACAATTTTATAGCGATGGAGGAAATTGTTTTTTTTTATCCGTGCGGAAGTGACATTTGAAAAAAAATATATTAATACGAAAATTCATTGAATCTCGGTTTTGGCATTGAAATTTTGCACGTAAAAAAGTAACGTGAAAAATAACGAAAATTTAAAGGGAAGGAGATCAAATGGGATGATTTTTTTCTCACTCGTAGCTTAAAATGTTTGTGCCTTTCCGACTTATACCTGCGTCTTCCACGAGGTCGAAACTGACCTGCTGCCATTGACAATGAAAAAAAAATCGTGGGGTCGAGAGTCTCGCTCTCATAGATACCGGAGGTACGGTCCGATTCAAAAGTAGTCGATTTTTATACAAAATTGTATTTACTATTCAATTTATACAATTTGAGAATTTATACAATTAAAAAATGTATATAATTGAAGGATTTATAAAGTTTAAGAATTTATCCAATTTGAAAATTTATACAATTCAAGAGTTTTAACAATTTGAGAATTTAAAGAAAGTGAGAATTTATACAATTTGAGTATTTATACAATGTAAAAACTTATACAATTTGAGAAGTTATACAATTCAAGCATTTATACAATTCAAGAATTCATGCAATTCAAAGTATTTATACAATTCAAGAATTTATACAATTTAATTTGTTCAATTTGATTGCCGGTACTTCATTTTAGATCACGAATGTTTATTTTGAGTCCCGAAATGCGAAATTATAATGAGCCATCAGGATCGTTCTTTATTGCAAACTTCATACAGACGCAAAAATATTTTTTAAAGCTCGCCTGACGTCGACATTGAGTACTCGACATTATTCTTCGTTTACAATCCGAAAAATTCACTTGAAAAACACTATTTTCCAAACATACATCAACAAATTCGAACGATCAAAAACTTTTGAATAGAGTAATATAAATAAAAAATACTTGACGTATATTTGCCTCGAAGCAATATTAAAAATTCCCAATAAAGTGACAACGAAACAAATGATCATAAGCTAATTCGATAAAAATTGCAGAACAACGGAATTTAAGGGGGGAGATACCTGTAATCGAGCAAAAAATGGCTCATTTGTATGATTTTTTTTAATGGTAAGATTTTTTTCACCATTTTTGAGACTTAGGGTACGTTTTATTACTACTTTTGGCTGTTACATGGTATTTTTTTTTATTAATCATTAAAAATGGCGGAGGTATGGCACGGTCGTTTAAACGCGTTGCGGCGGATGTTGTCAGACGGCGTGACAAGTAGCGTCGGCGGGATTAATCAGAAAAAAACCAACGAAGATTTTTCTTTCATTAACACTCGTACGCAGAATATGAACCAAGAAAAAGTGACAAATGTTGAAAATTGATGAAATGGTACGCTTTCAAACAAAAATATTGAATTTTCCGCAAAAATGACTACATTTTACAATTAAAAAATACTTCGATTTTTTATTTCCAAGAACATTTAGGTTCGTGTTTTACGCAATAAGGTTCGAAGAATTTTTACCAAATTCCATCAGAATCGGTCGATTGGTTTTTTAGCAGTACGTCACGCCAGTTCTGGAAATGCAGTTTAGAAGACCGTGCCGTACCTCCGCCATTTTTAAAGATCGATAAATAAAAAAAATACCACGTAACAGCCAAAAGTAGTAATAGGAGCCTCAGGTATACCCTAAGTCTCAAAAATCCTGAAGAAACCTTTCCTTAAAAAAAAAATCATGAAAATCAGCAAAAAAATGATGACCTTACCATTTGTCTATTAAAAAGTATTACCGAACGGATGAAGGTTCAAGTTGAACCTTCATGGCACGTGGCACTTCGTAAACACTAGTTTTAGGGCTGTAGGGGTTAAAATAATGCTTCGATTCGAATTTAAAAAACCGAACAAACTGCGATTAGTGTCAGGAATTTCGTGTTGAAAAATTAAGCGGTTTCTCCACTTGGTTCATTAATAATACTCGAACAAAAGTCAACTTGAACCTTCAAAATCTCCGAAACTATGTGGTGAAACGCATCAATTTTTGGACAGTTAAGGCGTTACCCCCACTCGTAGCGCAAAAAAGGCCTTTTTCATGAATTTTTTTAAAGAAAACTACAAAACTTTTTTAGTCGATCAATATACCATCTTAAAGAACACATCTTGAAGAACTTTCAGTAATTTTTTTATTGAAAAATATTACATTGTTTAGTGGCAAATGGCCGTCAATGAAATAATTTTTTTATATACACGATTTGCGGTGACCAACATTGCGGCAAAGTGGATCATCGAAAAAAAAATGCGGATGGATTTAGTCAAATATAAGTATAAACTAGTCTTTAATCGAAGGATTTTAAAAAATATTCATTTTTCACAAAATGGCGGACAGTCAAAGTTAATGGTTCGATTTTAACGAAAAAAAACGGCTGCTTTTTGGCTATAAAACGGTCATTTCTTTTCGAAAAAAAAATCGAACGATTAAAGACTACACTTTTATGTATTAAATAAGCCTGCAAAATTTCAAGAAGATCGGTTCGTTAGTGTTCGAGTAATCTTGGTCACCGACTTCAGAAATGCCATTTTGAGAAAAACGCGTTTAAAGTTTCAATTTCAGTTTGCACGAAGAAAATATTTTTTTTTGTAAACTTACATAGAGTCATCTATTCCGGGCTTATACTTATACTTCAAAAAAATGCAATTAAAAAAAAATCGATTTTTTCAAAATCGCAAGTGGGGGTAACCCCTTAATGCATCCTAAATTAATCTCTCGGTGATGTGAATTTCAATCGTCCACAAGCATTTTGATTTTGGTGTCGAAAATCCTTAAAGGAAAGAGATCGTGCAAGACATTTCTTTTCATGCACTTCCTCTTGGGCCCGACTGTACCTGTCCGCTCGTTTACAAATCTTCGAAAGGTTTCGTCAAAAATCTCGGAGGCGGAAGACAACTTTTTTTCTCCATTCCTTTCTCACTCTCCCTCTCTCTCATATTTATCCCAAATTTTCGCGACTTCGGGTTAGTGACGTTCGAGAGAGGGAGAGAGGGGGGGGGGGGAGAGAAAGAAACTTCCTCGAGTCAAGAAATGTGTCAAATGAGCTGCGATAAAAAATTTCAAGCGCTTATACGCCAAGTCCACACCCACCCCGTGTACAAATCTCGTCAGACGTCAAACCGGTTCCAAAGAAAGTTGCTCACCTGTAGGGCCTCGGTGCGCGAGCAAGGACGATCATCCGACTGTACATCCATTTTTTTTTTCATTTTTTTTTCTTCACTTGTCACATGCCCTCGATTTGCGAAGACCGCGTCCTTGCGATACTTGCTCCAAAACGAGAATATCTTCAATGGTGATGAAGAAACTATAATATATATATATTAGAGTGTCCCAAATTTGAGCTCTATTTTTTTCCCTTTTTCTCACCATCCAATTATCTTCTTTCAAGAGAAAAAAAAATTGTCACGAAATCTGCGAACGGTCAAAAATTATTTACAGGACGCTAAAGCCTCCCAAAAATTCAAATTTTCATTAAAATTCGATTTTTTTCCGTTCACTTCTCACCCATGCATTTTACGCTTTATAATTTTTAAATTAACCTCGCGAAAGCTCCAGCCGGTCAATGAATATTTAGTGGTCGCTCAAGAGCTTCGAAATTTCCAATTCGGGCCAATTTTTTTTTACTCATTTCCTTCATAAGTATGACGCTTTGTAAAATTTTGAAAACAATTAATCGTTTTTCTTTAGAAATAGATTTTTCAAAGTTAACTCACACTACTAACCCAAGAATTATAATCTTTGTTCTCATAAAATAATTCTTTGCAGCTCTTGTCCGTAAACAAAATTATAGGTCCTGCGTTTTATCGGGTTAGAAGTGTCAAATAAATTTAAAAAATCCGTTTCTAAAGAAAAAAAGGATTAATTGTTTTGAAAATTTTACAAAGTGTTAAGTTTACGAGTGAGAAGAGAAAAAAAATTGGCGACAATTGGAAACTTCGAAGCTCTTGAGCGACCACTAAATATTCAATGGCCGGCTAGAGCTTTCACGAGCTTAATTAAAAAATGATTAAGCGTAAAATTCGGAGGTGAGACATGAACGAAAAAAAAATCGTTTTTTTTTTTAATTGAAAACTTGCATTTTTGGGAGCCTTGAGCGACCTCTAAATATTTTTTGGCCGTTCGCAGATTTCGCGACAATTTTTTTTTCTCTCTAAAGAAGATAAGTCGATGGTGAGAAAAACGAAAAAAAATAGAACTCAAATTTGGGCCACCCTTATATATATATATATATATATATATATATATATATATATATATATATATATATATATATATATATATATATAACATTTCAATGACATTAGCCCCGTACATTTTGTTATTCCACCCCAATGTGTTCAAACGTAAAATGTTTTTTCTTGTTGCAGCGGATAAAATTGCATAATAATGTTGGCTCTCGTGGTGTTTGGTGCTTTGGTCGCCGTAGCTTCGGCCCAATTCGCGCCTCAACCAACCGGAAGAATACTGGAACCGCCGATACCGCCTCTTTGCGCGCAAAGTAATTACTAGAATAATAATATCGTCATTTCATTCTTAAATATACTAATTATTGGAATTGAACGAATAGTCGCAGAGCTGTATGGCGTTGAAGTTTGCATCCTTGAAAGGCAACGAAAGTTCTTTTCTATTTTCTTCATTTCCTCATCTTTATTACGAGCTATATATGTTTTTTTAAACAGATTAAGAACGTGAGTCTCTTATCAGGATGACAAAACCCGTTTGGGTGATTTTCAAACCCGAAATCGGCAAAAATGTGATCAATCGAGAAAACAAAAATATTAACATTCGTTGCATGCCAACGATGTAAGCTTCAATATCATAGAGCTGTATATGGGTGCCTGTGGGTATATATTTATCTATCTACCTATACATATAAATATCCATATACACTATACAGGACAAAATGAACTAGACACCTTGCCATTTAATTCGCATGGTCCTTTGCGTACTATATTTAGTCCATTGCTCTCTCTCTCTCTCTGTCTCTCTCTCTCTCTCTCTCTCTCTCTCTCTCTCTCTCTCTCTCTCTCTCTCTCTCTCTCCATCTCTCTCTTTCTGTCTTTCTGTGGATAAAATATAAGATACAAAAGTAATATAAAAAATGCAGACAGTACGAATGAAGATTATTTCGAGGAGTTTAAGAATTGTTCAATTTTGAAAGTTATTTCATTTTTATATATATATATATATATATATATATATATATATATATAACAATGAAATGACTTTCAAAATTGAACAATTCTTAAACTTATCTTGTATCCACCAGTTCCATCGTTGTAATTATAACTTTACCTTCAATCTGCGGCTCCTGGATGATACGTTGGGCCTTCCACTTTAATTTAAGTTGCCTCAAATGACAAACGAGCGTTTGTCATTTTCACAGCAGCCTGACCCCTTAAGCAGTTCAAGTTCCATTTTTTGAAGTATTAGACATTATACACACACACATATATAAATATATAAAAAATATGTGTATATATATATATATATATATATATATATATATATATATATATATATATATATATATATATATATATATCTGTGTGAGTAAGTACATGAACGGGGAAAGTACAGAACGCGTTTTCGTGTTCGAGTGAAGAATTCTTCGTTTATCACGGTTTGTTTTCACTCCCCATCGATTTCCCCAATGGCAAATGGATTACCAGCCACGTTCGTCTTATGCGACAAACGGCTACGTGACCCATGGCGCCACGAATAATTCGCCTCTATCGCCTACTTTGCCAATTAAGAGAAACTCCAACCTCTCTTTCTCTCTCTCTCTCTCTCTCTCTCTCTCTCTCTCTCTCTCTCTTTCTCTTTCTCTCTTTCGTTCTTCCAAACACGACTCGAAGCCCAATTAACATAAGAATTTGATGCGTGTGCCAGTCTTGAGGAAAGTATCACGAGAAACGTGTCCTCTAATATTGGGCGTTGCCCATACATATGCACGCATCTGTAATATATTCTCGATCATGAAAGCGACCATTGGAGGAAAAAAAATGCCCGTTGGCATTAAAAATTCATAAATCGGATTCAATTCCGGGAGACACGTGTTTCACGGCACGGTGTATGAGAAATTCGAAATTTAATCAGCGAGACTTAAGGCCTCAGGCCACTCTAGAGGCCGAAAAAATAGGCTTTTTGGAGATTTTTTTTCAGAAAAACTACAAAATAAATCGAGATTACAAAAAAGGGTGTTTGTCATACATATCAGTGACGGTATACAATAATTTTTTTGAGGCGATTAATGTCAAAATGGTGGCTGTGCAACGTTTATCTCAAAACTGCATTTTTTATGTTGTGCGGAAAAATTAACTCAGACAATTTTCAACCGATTCAGTTGAAATGTTGAATATGTCTTGAAAAATACATTGTCTATGGAAGTACGTAGGATTTTTTTTTATATTGCATAGTTCATTTGTTATTAACAATTATCTGACGATTTTTTAGGCAAATTTTTGGAAAGTGAAAAATTTCGTCAGATAAATGTTAATAATAAATGAACTATGCAATTTATAAAAAAAATCCTACGTACTTCCTATGTATCCTATCCTATATATTTTTCAAGATATATTCAACATTTCATGTGAATCGGTTGAAAATTGTCTGAGTTATGTTTCCGGCCAACTTAAAAAATGCAATTTTGAGATCAACGCTGCACAGCCGCCATTTTGAAATTAATCGCTTAAAAAAAATGATTGTATACAGTCACTGATATGTATGGTAAACACCCTTTTTCGTAATCTCGATTTATTTTGTAGTTTGTCTGAAAAAAATCCCCAAAAAGCCGATTTTTTTCGGCCTCTGGAGTGGCCTAACCCCTTAATTCAATTGGCAATTGAATCATTCGCAATTCAAGGTAGGTCGAGAGTTTGATTTTTTCAAATGAATATTTAAAACAATATTAATTTAAAATTAACATTTTAAATATGCATTTTAAATACAATATTATATTTTATAATAATTATAAAATTATCATAAAAATATATTTTAAAGAATAAATTCAACTTCAATTTTGTGAGAATTTCCGCTTCGTTTGTCGAAGAAAAGAAGATTTAAATGATTAAAGTAGATAATGAAATTCCAGCTAAATTTGCGATTCTTTATGAGATATCGTGTTAAATCGTTTTTTTTTCTCGAAAACGATTGCGTTGAACTTGCGAAAATTTCGAAATTGAATATCAGTATCGTTCAACACTCGGTGAAACGCTCTGGCCCCCTTAATTCGTATGCAGCGCGAGTCTGCGTAAAATTTCCATTCCCGAAGAAAATCATAAGCCGAAGAAGAAAAAAAAACTTGGCTACATTGGCGACACAAGTCAATGGGCTTGAAAGAATGGATCGCTTAGCACGGATGAACGGGAGCAACTCGGACGAACAAACGAGTTCTCTCGACCCGGATCCGTCGACGAGAATTTCAAGTGTCAGGTGACAGTAGTGACAAAAGACGAACGAGAAAGGAAGACCGGGTGCGGAGTCGGACGAGGGTTTTGTTCATTCCGGTCACGTGTTTAAATCAACAGCGCCTTTGAATTATGAAACTTTCTTCTTCCGCGTATGGGAAAGTCCCCCAATAACCGATACGTACACATGCCAAGAGTATGCACGAGCGATCCGTTAGTCTCGCGTCTTTCACGCTGGTATCTTGAGCACTCTTTCTCTCTCTTACACCCGATAGCCCAATGTCTAGGTCGTGACTCGATGATCCTTATGCTCGTTATTGTAGGTCACGAGCAAACAAAACTTCTGTTGTTTGCTTCGCCTCGAGATGCCTTGCCCGAAGAGACCTGCGATTTCTTCGAACGAGGCATTCTTCGAGCATTTTTGGGCTGCAATATGCGATAGAGAGTAGATGGCGATTATTTTTCGTCTCCAAAGCTAGAGCAATGTGCAAAGCGCTCTAAATGTGAAGATTTATGGCCTGGGATACTAGAGTAGAGATGTGGAATTCAATAGCGTATGAACCTGGTGGCCAGTGTTTGTACTATTCAATATGGCGGACGAGGCGGGAGTTTTAAATCTTCGGCTCGGGACGAAACAGCGGGGATTCTGAATACTATCCATGTTATAGATAGATAGCTCCGGATTAATTATTCCAATAAGATTTACTACGCGTAAAGAATTTGAGAGTATTTAACAGATTTGAAGATTATATATAATTCAGGAAAATAGCATTTAGCGAGTCCTTTCACATAACATTTTCCCGGTTACTGTAAAACTAAAAATATTTTATATAAAAATGAAAGAATAACATTACATTTTTTATTACTTGGCGTTTTTTTTACTTGTTAATATGAGACCATAATAACGATGATGTAATTTTTCTAAGGTAGTCGTTTCGCTTCACACTAGTCCTACCACTGATCATACTTGAGACTTGTACAATTTATATTTTTAACATATGCAAAAAAAATGTAATAACTAAATTTTCCATGTGTAAACAGTTTAATGAATGTTCACATTTAATTAGAAAAATGAAAAAAATAGTTATTCCAACGATTCACGCAGTATTTCTAGGTTTGAAATTTGGTAATATTGGTTCTATCTCCGTCTCTTTTTACTCAACCAGGCGAGTTTAACCTCCGTGCTTTTCAACGTCGATCTGTCAAAACAATGTCAGGTGCGGGAAATATAAAGCATTGTATTCGGACCACGACTGGTAAAAAGCGTGGAAAAATTGTGTCGGCTAAAAATTAAATATGTGCGGAAATTCGAATGAGTGAGATGAGGTTAGGACTACAGTCAGCTGTTGCCTTGCTGTCACGTCTCTTTATCGTAGCAAGTGGTAATAAATCCAATACCGGAAGTTCAAATTAAACTTGATATTACATAAAAATTAGGTCAATGAGCGTAATTTTTATGAGAGCTCTGGATTACTACAAATGTTAAGTACGTAAATCTGATTATTTTCAAGAATCTGACGGATTCCCACTATTATATACACTTTTGTAGCGACCGGAAATTGGGTTTTTGTATGTCGTCTCGGAATTCCTTCACAAAAATACGCAATTTTAATATTTTTTCTCTGTAATTAGGTCCATAAACGACCCTGAAATTTTACAGAGACGATTATTAATATATTCAGCGAAGCTCAAAAAAAAATGAAAATCCCACGAGAAGCCTGGCGATAGGACTATCTTAAATCATAATCCCGATGATAAAATTCGTTTCGGGGAGAAAATAAGACCTACAGTTTCGAATTCGAGTCTTCTATATTCTTGACATTTTGAAAAAATGTGTACACCCAAACAGCTACGAAAGTCCGAATTTGTAATTCGCCGCGTCTTCGACCACTTTTTCTTTAAAAAATAACAAAAATTACTACGGAACAATAATTTTATTATATCATAATTTCTATTAATCAATAATAGAAAAAGGCTAAACGTCAGGGGCTTCACTTTTCCCTCACGATTGAATTGCACGTTCGCGGGGCGACCGCACGAGTCGCTGATCGAAATTTCTCGTCGAAGCCTTTCAATTTCTCGCCGCGAAGGATGCGGCCCATCACGGGTGTAGACGTAATTGCGAAGACGTTTCCTTGACGCGCCGGAAGCGAAGGATCGTTATGATCATGCGGTTTGCGGTTTATGATCTATGCGAAGTGTTCGTTGTTTTTTCTTGTTCTTCTTATCTCGTTCCCGTCCGTATCTTCGCGCCCGTATGTCCACACAAGAGAGAGTGAAACTCGAACGAGCGATGACTCGGAGCAGAGCGTAGAAACTCCTCGTCAAAGCGAACCGAGTTCCGCCGGAAAATAAATTATCCAGCAATTATCGCAATTTTTATTAAAAAAAACTCCTAGACATTCGAGTCTCGAAAAAACAACACAGATTAATTTACCACCGGAAACCCTGATGCAGAGAGGTTAGAAAATAAATGTTTCGTTGAGCCGATCGCAAATCAAAGACATACTCGACCTGGCCACGCTAGAAACACACATTTTGACGCTCGAACGGTTGCGATCCGTGCAAAAAAAGGCGAGAAAATTTGGAAAAACCCGAATTTTTATTTCTATTTTATGAAGTCGATAAGTGCCATTGAGGGGCTGTACCAGAGTGGACGCTGAAAATTTGGGTGATTTTCGGGAATTTTTTGGAAGAAAAGTACTCAATTAATGCAGGATTCTACTTTGAAACCATGAAAAAAACGCTATTTTCGTGAATTTTTTCTGAGAATACTATTAAAGATATCGATATGGGGTTTAAACTGTTCAATAAATACACTCTTTAAGTACATAAAAAAAAAATTTAATGTATTTTATTCATTTTTTGTACACGTAAAATATGTTTAACGCCAACGCCTCGAAAAGCAGGTACCGTTGCCGTGGTCGTGAAATCTTCCCGACGGATGGTCTGAAACAAAAAAATCAAATGGTTTCATGTTCAGTATGTCTTCAGTAACCGACCTAACTAGAATATTTTATATACGTGCAAAATTAACAAAATGGCGGCTAAAATACGAAAAAAATGCGTTTTTTTTGGGTCTTTTTTTGCAATAAAAAAATAGTTCTAATCAAAATTTTAAGTTGATTGTAGTTAGGTCGGTTGGTACACACATATAGAATATGTGTTCCAAATTTCATAAGGATCGGTTCAGTACTTTTTGAGTTATCACGACCACGGTACTTGAAAATGTCGTTTCGAGAAAAACGCGTTTAAAGTTTTGGTGAGTGATAGGTAGGTGCTCAGGTAGGTGCGTTCGAAAGGCGAAAAAGGATAGTTAGACTGCTTGGAACTTTATAAAATTTTGACCGAACATTCTTGAACATATTTACTTTCGAAAAATGTAAAAAAAAAAATTTTTTTTTCAAAGTTTCAAAGTAGAATCCTGCCTTAAATGTTTCGGAAAATTAAGAATATATTTGGCTATCTTTGACCCATATTACATAATATTTTCATAGAAAAATATTGAGATCCGAGCGACTTATGCGCTGCCTTCGGAGGCGCCAAAAAAAAAGTTCCTCCACTGCTCACACGATTCCGGCCGATTGAGTAGCTGAAACCGAAAAAGGAAAAAATGTCGTTAAACTGGAAGGCATTTCCTGTACAATGATGTAGGATTTTCGAAAAATATCAAAATCTAACAAAATGGCGTCGTTATGAAAAAAGTCTGTTTTCTTGCCTATAAAATGGTCGTTTTTTTCAATGCCAAATTGTCAATTTTCATCCAATCAAAAATATCCTACGTCATTGTAGAGCAAATATATTCAAGAGTACTCAGTTCGAATTTCAAGTCAATCGGATAATTGCTCTTCGAGTTACAATGTCAGCAAATTTGAAAAATCTCATTTCGAGAAAAACGCGTTTAAAGATTTAACTATCGATTTTTGCAAGATAAAATTATTAGAGATACGGCCTTGAAATTCTCACAGGATATTCTTGAAAGTATATACTGTCGAAAAAGGCAAAAAAAAATCGATTTTTTGAAAGTGTCACACTGGTATAGCCCCTTAAAATGCATTTAAATTTTACATTTCAAATTTCCGCGCGAAAACGCTAGCCGCCATGCTGCTTCGCTTCGTAACGTCACTTCCATAGTGAACATCGACGCTGCGCAAATTGCGAATAGGTAATTTTTTTTGGTTAAACGCAGTCACCATCAGTCGTCCATGGCTCGCGTAATGACCATCGTTTTCATTTTCAATCGCTGCAACGTGTGGCGCTAGTAGTCACCTCGATAACTATATATATGCCCTATAACCTGTGAACCAGCCGAACCCACCAAACAATGGAGAAAATGTTTATTATAATCATTATTATATGATTATTTTAATCGTTTAAAATTATGTAACTAGAGATGGATTTGTTTTTCTGGCAGTTAGAGACCGGGAAGTAAGTGTATGCGTGGGTGTCCGTTTTCAAACAAGTATGAAAATTTAAAGAAATGAATCGATACATATAAATATGAGGAAAAATATATTTATTTCCCTTGAATATTTTTTAAATGATCAATTGCCGCTCAGCGTCGTTTGATAATTATAACCTACACACAATACAGAAGGTATGTCATAGTAAACGAAAATACACTTCACCGATCGCGGATTGATTTTTTAACATTTAAAATGTTCTGAAAATTTTATTGTTCTCACAAGCCACAAGCCACAACACAACCGTAAAACGCGTAAAACTCCAAATACTCCGAAAATGTTATTATTATATCGAGCATGGAGCGCGCATGCGTAAAAGAAACCGAGCAGATGACTACTAGCGCCACAAAATGGACTGTAGCGCAATCAAACATCCCGGACAACACGCGAGTAATTTATTGCCATAGGAATAGTACCCAGTGTCAGGGGGCTGGTTAAAAGTGAGTTACAATCCCTATCATTGGTGCGTTGTTCCTAAATGTAAGAATACTAGTGTAAAAACACCGGGAAAGTTGTGGATTGAAATGCCAATTGATATAAATACGAGGAAAACTTTGTTAAAACTTGCGAGAAGAGATCCAAAGTCATAGTCCGAAAATAAAAACTCTTTTGTTCTTTTTTGAAGTACAGATGACTATTTGAAAATTTGCAATTAACTATTACAAACGAGAATATATGTCGACGCTTTCTCTTACAGGTTAGAGAGTAATACGTCTACCGCTTTCTTTGTTTACTATGTCAATGACGTCACGTCGGAATCCATTATGGCGGCTACCGTTTCGCATGTTCGTTGAACAGATAGAAAAAGTTTTTTTTTTTATAATGAATTATACAATTTATTTTGTGCATTATAAATTAAAACCATCATTATTCGATTACTTATTGCGAAAAGTACCTTTTTTATTATACATTCTTAGTACTTTTCTTACGTAGAGTAAAATACCCTATTGACGCAGCGTGCGCGCGCGTCGCACACTCGCCTGGGTACATTCCGCAGACGCGGCCTTTGTGCCGCGCTGACATCTGGCGGTGGCAACGTTTTATCGGTAAAAACCGAGCGATAGCGCGCGTGCGAGAAACATTGAAATTTCCGCACCGCGTATCGCCTCGAAGTGTGTCACAGTTGCGAAAGAATGAAGAAAAACAGAAACGCTTCGCCGTTTTCTCATTGAAGTTCCGAGGCGATGAACTCTCTGTCTGCCCGATGACGAGATGGAAATCCTTGAACTGTTCTTCGCGATTTCGTTTCTCGACTCAGAGTCTCGTAATGTTTTTCCGATTGCGCAACGAACAGCGGCGAAGAATCTCTTCTGCGAAAAAAAAACACTTAGCATTTTTTTAACGTACCGTTGATATTATTTACGTTAATATATAATTTACGAATTTGAAAATAATGAAATGTGGCTGCCTGAAGGCGGGATATAGATTTACAACGATCAAAAAATCGATTTTTTTTCTTTCAACGATAGAACTATATATGTAGAATATTTTCCTAGTTTCAAAGCAAAATTCGAAAAACTTCAAACGTTCAGGCCGTCAACGCTGTGCCTCACCGCTCGGATTCGGAGCGGGCGTGAACTTCAAACGCGTTTTCCTCAAAACTGCGTTATCGAAATTGGCGTGTAGAATTACTCAAAAACTATTAAGCCGATTGAGTTGAAACTTGGTAGAAATATTGATAATATTGGTAGCTTCTACTTGACGAGAATTGTTTTTGAAAAATTGGAAAAAAAAACTACTTTTTCAATCCACATTTTACAGAAATGTCGCGTGAAATGTTGATTTTTTTTGTAAATGCGTGCCATTTTCTTAAATTTGCATTTTCTTCATTTTAATTCCCGTCACATAGAAACTATACATGTTCTAACTGAAAAAATGTTTGAACTTTTTTGCAAATCAAAGTCTACGAGAAGCTAGACTGCACGCCGATTCGCAACTATGCCACAGCTCCGCCATTTTGATGATGAATTAATTTAAAAAAATGTTTTGTATACTTAAATATACTATTAAAGTATACCTAAAGTTTGATAATTGTAGAATAATTATTTCGTATTTTAAAAAATCCCTCAATATTGCTTATTGTCTTCCTGCCCAAATGTATATCCCGGCTCAATGCTCTAAGGCTACTCAACGATGCACTGTATTTTTGTTTACGTATATATAAAATAAATATTATATTATCGCTATTTCAAACCTCGCCCATTATTCACGTACCGCTTTTCTCTTTTCTCCAGGAACGATCCACGAACGTTTCAATGGCAAAGGTTACTATTACTCGTGGGCGGATCCTCGAACGAACGGCCAAGAGATCGACTGGCTGTCGGCGAGAAATTTCTGCAGACAGAGATGCATGGATCTCGTCTCGCTCGAGACATCGTCCGAGAATGAATTCATCAAGAACCGAATCGTTCAGAGTGAGCATTTCTTTCTTTATATCTTTCTTCGTGTGGTATACCAATAGTTTAATTATGTGACGTGCGTTTTTCCCAACCCAATTTCATTCATGATTCTGGAAACAGTAAAACTAAACATTAACGATATCAAATATAACAAAAATAACGGATTGAACAATATGAATTAATAATAATAATAGTCATAATATCGAATATAATAATACAAAAATGAGTGTTGGGAATTAGTAGAAATAACGTAACACTATTCGGCGAATGGAAGCTGGGTGCAGGTGAATAAAAGTTAAAGTATGGAAAAGGGCTGCAAGGTGTCAACTTGAAATAATGAAGATGGGGGATGGTAGGTGGCCAAAAAAAAGCCTAAGGGAAGAAGTAACAGCATTTATCAATGTTAACCCATCAAAATGGGAGAAAGAAACAAAAGAAGCAACGGAAGGCGTAGATTAGGGGGCAATCTGGCAAGCCGTATGGAATGGAAACGTAAGGGAGCTGGAAGGGAAAATAGAGAAACATAAAAATTAAAATTAAACGAGAAATTCAATACGTTTGGAGCAAAAACGATCCGTCAATGTACTGCAAACAATATAAACATAGGAAATCAGGTATACATGTTGAAAAATATTGGGAGGACATTTTTCGAAAAAACCAAAAAAAAAAACTTTTTTCCCCGTTTTTGGCAACAAAAAAATAGTAAATATCAAAATTTAAAAAAATCCTTGATATGCGCTATAGCTGTAGTTGTCAAGAAAATGTGGTTAAAATTTCATAAAGATCGGTTCAGTAGTTTCGAAGATTTTATCAACAAGCCGTCGAAAAACGTTGTTTCGAGAAAAACGCGTTTGAAGTTTGTTTGCGTTAAATAAATACATACATTTTTTTAAGGGCGAGGTGAGGTTAATTCGGTGAAAAAAGGCATGTTTTTGAGATTTTTCTTGGCGATACAGATAGCGTTAGTTCATTCAGTCAATTTCTATATAATAATGCAACATTTGAACAATACTTCCCTAAATTTTCATTGCAAAATATTGAAAATTGAGCGAGTGACGGTGAATCTCCGGAGGCGCCTCGAAAAAAAGTTTTTTTGCGGTGTACATCATAAATCGCAACAGAATCATCTTTGTTCAGAATCAAACAAAAAAATCAAATTGCATTTGTTAAAGGAAATGTTTTTCGAGGTAACCACGAGAGGATTTTTTTCGATTTTTCAATTTTTCGTAGCACTTGGGAGCCAAAAAACCGATTTTCGCTAAAAAAATTCGGCTAATTTTAATTAAGTAAAGTAAGTTAAGTAAAATTTAATTAAGTTAAGTAAGCTAAGTAAAATTAATAATTATTTAAAAAAAAGAAAACAACTCCCGACGATACCTGGTGAATTATGTGTAGAAGTACTGTGAAAAATTTCAAAAAGATTGGTCCAGTAGATTTTGAGTTGTGCCGTACACGGACTTCGAACATGACAAGTTTCAGAAAAACGCTTTAAAGTTTCGCACACTGAAAAATTGAAAATAAAACTCTATAATTTTCTTATACTCACACAGAGTCGTCGATGCCAGGTCCGTAGAGCAAAAAGCTTCCATCAACATGATCTAGAGCATCTTTTTGCATTTGTCTACGCAAAACTCTTCCTTCTTTACTGTCGTGCGCCGCTTATTCCTCTGCTCTGTAAAAGCTATAAAAAAGCTATAAAAAAGCTATGAAAACCCGGCCTGGAGCAACGGACGCTCAAATACTCATAACTTCGTCAATTTTGCTCCGATCGGCTTGAAATTTTGACACAATATTCTTGAGATATTATGCATTCATTTAAAAAATATTTAAATACCTTACCCCCCCTCCCTAAATGTATGTCGAAAGTGTATTTATTAAGTATGACACTTTTATACCAATATCTATAATATAAACCTATCAAAAAAATTCATGAAAATAGCCTTTTTTGCGTCTAAAGTGAGAAGACCCCTTAAAAAATAATAACAATATTAACCCTAGAATGGTACACTTATTTTTGTTGCCTCCTAAAGGCACACTGGGGCACAAGTGTACCCCACGCGTTGGACCCGATTATCGGGGTTACAAAGAGTGAATAAAATTTTTGGAAGCACATGATTTTCTCCGTCTTTTAAGGCGTTACCCCCACTTGTAGCGCAAAAAAGGCCTTTTTCATGAATTTTTGTAAAGAAAACTACAAAACTTTTTTAATCGATCAATATACCATCTTAAAGAACACATCTTGAAGAACTTTCAGTAATTTTTTATTGAAAAATATTACATTGTTTAGTGGCAAATGGCCGTCAATGAAATAATGTTTTTATATACACGGTTTGCGGTGACCAACATTGCGGCGAAGTGAATCATCTGAAAAAAAATGCGGATGGATTTAGTCAAATATAAGTATAAACTAGTCTTTAATCGAAGGATTTTAAAAAATATTCATTTTTCACAAAATGGCGGACAGCCAAAGTTAATGGTTCGATTTTAACGAAAAAAAAACGGCCGTTTTTTGGCTATAAAACGGCCATTTTTTTTCGAAAAAAAAATCGAACGATTAAAGACTACATTTTTATGTATTAAATAAGCCTGCAAAATTTCAAGAAGATCGGTTCATTAGTGTTCGAGTAATCTTGGTCACCGACTTCAGAAATGCCATTTTGAGAAAAACGCGTTTAAAGTTTCAATTTCAGTTTACACGAAGAAAATATTTTTTTTTTTGTAAACTTACATAGAGTCATCTATTCCGGGCCCATACAGAAGTATTGGCCCGGATACTTATACTTCAAAAAAATGCAATAAAAAAAAATCGGTTTTTTCAAAATCGAAAGTGGGGGTAACCCCTTAACGAGAAAGACTTTGGTACCATTTAAAAATTTCAGAAAATTCTCAAGGTGTGTCAAAGTTTGATCCGAAGGGAAAAGAAAATGTTAAATTGGTAAAATTGAGTACTTTCACAATATTCGTAGGGCACGAATGTACCCCAGTGTGCCATTCTAAGGTTAAAAATGGTATGAACGAACGGAACAAATACTCCAATAACGACCCAATATTATTTGCGCCCATAAAAAAGTATAAAAATTAACGGAAAAAAACTCAAAAACAAGAAAATACATTCTTTCGTAGGATCCAATACTCCGAATTCCGAAGAATATCTCTTCATCGTCCTCTAGCACTATTTTTTTCCCACCCATTTTTCTCTCTCGTTCTCGCCTTTCCAAAAACGATTTTTTCTTTCGCCGACAGACAAAGTGAAGTACATCTGGACGTCGGGGCGTTTGTGCGACTTCAAGGGTTGCGACAGGCCGGATCTTCAGCCGCTCGCCGTGAACGGTTGGTTCTGGACGGCGGAGCTTCAAAAATTGGCGCCGACGACTGACCGCGGTCAGAACGATTGGTCCGAGACCGGAGGGTGAGCCTCATTTTTTTCCCTCGTTTTCTTCGATTCCTGAAACAAGTCTGGCAGTGAGAATTTCTTTTCCACACCTCACGATTTTCCTCGTTCAATCGTCCCTTGTTTTTTTCTCTGTCCGCTCGCGCAGTATCGGCAAGCCTCAGCCGGACAACCGCGAGGCTATCCAGGGCGGAGCACCGGAAAATTGTCTGGCGGTACTCAATCAATTTTACAACGACGGCGTCAACTGGCACGACGTCGCGTGTCACCACAAAAAGCCGTGGGTTTGCGAGGAAAACGATTCCCTGTTGAAATACGTTCGTAACACGAATCCGAATCTGCGCGTCTGAACGTCACAAAATGAACGAACGAAATCGACGCTTCGATACCTTGGGGAAAAATTCGAGCACAAAATTAGTCGATGAAATTTACGTTCATTTTTTTTTCTTTCCGTTCCCTTAATCGAATTTCTCGTGTATGTGAGTGTATATATATATATATATATATATATATATATATATATATATATATATATATGTATATATATATGTATATATACATACGCATATGTCGTTGAAAGCTTCGAACGTCATAATTAAGAATAAGCGACTGAGTAGCACGTATAATTGAGCGAAAATGGTAATTTATTGCAAACTTTAACTCCGTTCAGCTTTTTCATTGTCTTGTTGTACACCATCAACCCCGTCCCGTCATTTTTCACGCGCGTAAACGCCATCGCAGTTACGTGGACCAATTCTGTTGGTAAATTGATCGAAAAAAAAATCATACGGACAGACACGCACAACAATATTTATACGACGTTTACCCCGTATTGTATTTTATTTTACTAACCGCAACTTGTATACATTGATACGAAAATATATGTTTTTTCGAAAGTTACTCCATCATGATTTTATTTCCGCATTTTCATAATTGACTTTTATTTCCGAATTTTCATAATTGCCCTTTATTTCCGATTTGAAATGATTGCGAATTATTGACGATTTTTAATAATAGCGCTTCATTTCCGATTTTGAGTGATTGCGATTTATTAACGATTTTTAATGATTGCGCTTTATCGCAGATTTTTAATAATAGCGCTTCATTTTACATTTTTAATGATTGCGCTTCATTTCCGATTTTTAATGATTGTGCTTTACTTCCGATTTTTAATAATTGCGCTTTTTTTCGACTTTCAAAAATTGCGCTTTATTTTCGAATTTTGATTGCTCTTTATTTCTGATTTTTAATGAATGCGCGTTATTTCCGATTTTTAACAATTGCGCTTTATTTCCGATTTTTTATGGTTGCGCTTTATTTACGATTTTTATTAATGGCGCTTTATTTCCGATTATCAATAATTGCGCTTCATTTCCGTTTTTCGAAAATTACGCTTTATTGCTGATTTTTAATAATGGTGCTTTTTTTCCGATTTTGAATAATTGCGCTTCATTTCCGATTTTTTCATAATTGCGCTTCGTTTGTCGATTACTTATGTTTCTGCTTATGGTCTCCACGCGTTTTAGCGCCCCATTCCATCGGCTCTTGTGCGGCGCTCATCATTGGGCTCTTCTCACCCAAAGCTCCGCAAGGAAAGGCGAGAAAAAAGCGTTGCGTTTTTTCACGAGAGGAAATTGCGCAGGAGACAATTTAGCAACGAAAATATAAATTTATTGGCCAATCTCCGGCGCGTACATTCGGAAGGCGAATTCTCGTCTCGTCTCTCATTTCTTACCCTCTACCATGATGATGTGATAGCCGAATTTCGTTTTGACTGGAGGATCCGTGTAGATCGGATTGCCGAGACTGGACACAGGGAGGGCGAAGGCCGCTTCCTGAAACGGTCCCACCATCGAGCCTCGAGTCATCCAGCCGAGATCGCCCTGTACAAAGATTCGCGTTTAGATTATTGCATGGATTCTCCGCGTCGAGGAGGCTCGAGCGTTTTTACGATGAATGTTAAGAGAAGAATTTTGTCAATGAGCACAGTCGATATCTCAGCGAACGATACTGCCTGTGGCAAAATTTACTTATTTTTATTTTTACTATGAATTCTTCTACTATTCTACTTTTAAATTAAATTTTTATTATGAATTCTTCTACTATTTTATTCTACTTTTAAATTAAATTTTTTTATTAGACGTTGCAATTTTTTCGAATGCCAGCTGGCGCAATTTTTTACTCGAAGCTGCAATTTTCCTGAATTGTGGCTTGCACAATGTTTTATTGGAAGCTAAAATTCCTTGAATGGCAGAAAAGTTCTTTCTCGATAACGACAAACTGCGAAGCTTATTGAAACTTTGAAGTTTAACTTTGATCAAACTTATCAGCGCCTAAAATAAAGTGTCTTTCAACATTCATCGGTGAAGCGGTCGACAGTCCTCGATCGAAGGACAAATGATTTTGTTTCCTTCACCCCTGATCTCGCTTTGTCCTCGCTGTATGTAGCCGCAATTTCGTTAAATTTCTGGCCAGCTTTCAGTTTTTCCATTGCTTCGATGATTTTCGATTGTTTTTCGCACAATATGTGTCTGACCTGATAAAAAAATTGATGGTTACGAAAAATCGGTTTGGCACTGTACTGTTTAGGACAGATGTGTGTGTATGCGAATATACACGAAGGATCTCTCAAAATGACCTGTTTTGTAATTTGCGCGCAATTTTTTTTGTGGTCAACATAGAGTACCAATCGACGAATTCGTTCGCAATTATGGAAAAATGTTATTGAAAATTTCGTCAAGAGTTCACGTTTGCCAACAGAAACGAGGCGGCCATTTATCGGATATTATGTTCCACACATAACCTCCATGTTTACACCTTATATTAAAATAAACATATTCGTACTTTTAAAATAAATAATACGTTTTTATTAATAAATTTAAATGTCCGATCATTTTGAGACACCCGGTGTATACATGTTGCGTGTTTACTAAATGAAGAGTAACCTAACCTTAACGGACGAGCCGCCCTTCTTTTCGCCCTTGCCCTTTTCCTCGTCGCCACCGGCTTTTGCTTTGCCGGCCTTCGCACCACCTGCCTTTTTCGGAGGCATTTCGACTATTTTCAACTTTCTCTATTACACTTTTCTATACGCACGGAAAAGAACATTGAAACTTTGGAGGTTAGAACATCGCACCGGTGTGTGGCGGTCCTGCTAGTTCCACCATCTCACCGCTACGCGGCTACATCGTTCCAGCGTTTCTCACAAGCGGTCGCAGGGGCATGCGTTAGAATATATACACCGTCTCTCCCCTAGATCCTAACACCCAGCGCGTCTAGGGCAGGGTACAGTGACACAGCCCTACTGATGAGTCTGTCACTGTACCCGAGACGAAACGCAAAAACCTTCTTTTCCTGCCTCCTCCTATCTTACCGACCTTACAGAACCTGGACAAGCAGCGGATAACTACAGGAGTAGAGAGCCACCGACCGAATCTCTACAGGTGCGCGTACGCTGGTGCGCTCTAGTGGAAGAAAGCGAACTTGAGAGATAATTATATGAGATATATAAATGCATCCCGGTCACGGTCTTGCATACAGGTCTGACGACGGCGGTAGTGGGGGTAGGCACCCTTAGCGGTTCTGTTTTCTATTCCGATTTCTGCCGCTTGGTGCGCGACGGCAAGGGGAAGTAGTAGTGCGACGAAGAGAGAAATTGCTCCTCTGTCCTTTTCCCTCCTGAACGCAACGCATGCGCCGGTTGCCCTAACTTAATTTACCGTACTGTCGTGTAAACTGCATGATATACAAAACCAATAAAAAAAATGTGTTGATTAAAAAGAAGATGACTACTTTCATCGAAAAAAAAAACTGAAAACTTTTTGAATACATTAATTCATACCAGCACATATTACGACCATTTACATCCTTTTTTACCAATGTCTCACAATACATCGTTCTTCGAAATGTTTTTCGCACACGTACTGGGACTCTTTCAGTCCCGGAATAGCATCGAGTCATTTTTTGTATCGTTCGACGTTTCTGGGCACGCGAAACACGGAGCATTTCTGCTTACAATTTTTGTATCCCGTTTTACAATTGCGAACCGCGCAACCCTTAGCCATTTCGCAAATACTACCAAAAAAAATTCACACATGCGTAAAAACACGATAAAAAATGTATCACGGTAAATCGCGTAGAACCTTCTGGTACATGGTCGCAAATAAAGGTTATTTCGAATATCGCGCCACAAAAACATACGTAAACACCTTGGGTCCATTCGCCGGTAAGAGGTAAGGGAGAAACTACTTCCCCTTGCTAGTAGCGACGCGTAACGGCGCCTGGTGAATCGAAAAGTGAAGCCGATAAGCGTGCCTACCCCCACCACGAAAATTTAGCTTCGTTGCAAGACCTGTATGTAAGACCGTGATCCTAATCAAGGATTAGTACTCATATTCGCCGCAAAAAAAATGGCGCGTAATTTAAAATGTCAGGTCATTTTGAGACCCCCATTAGAAATGTCGTCAGCGTGCGATCTCCATGAAACGTCGTATAAATGAAACATTTAGACGTAATTTTTCGTTAAAAGTTCGGTAACTTGGCTTGAAATTTTACCAGCATACTGGAATGTATTTTTACTTATTATAAACGAAAATCAGTCAATTCTTAAATATTCGGGTTCGAGAAAAGAATACCTTAAAAACAACCGGAGTCGCATTATCTCCATCCAACAATAATCTACTAATAATCAAATTAATTAATCGCCGACTCGTCCAACATTAATCTCGATGATTTGTACCTGGTATCAAAATCTTCGTGAACGTACGCGAAATTAAATACCTTTTTATGTCCTTAGCGCCCCTTTGCGAGGCCTCGCTCGATCTTCCAGCCATGGAATAGAATATAAAAGTTAATGGGGGGAAAAAATTCAAATACGCCATCATTGTGATCTCGTAGAAACTGAATTCGCACGCTTTATTATACGCACGAATTTTTCGCCATAGTTCGAGCCATATATGTATATATATATATATTACATCTCCAAATACCCGCTGATTACAATAAACAATTATTATATCAATCGTTTTTCAATTTATCACAATTATTCGTCCACTTCCTCGCTTCCGTAAGTAAAATATAATATATATATATATATATTACTGCATTATTATTATTTCAGAGTAAGACTATTCAGTGTTACAGATCGCGAGGCCGTCTCAAGATCGTCGAGATTCGAAAATTGATCGGAATATTAATTACTAATAATGAATAACAATGCTATTAGCGCAAATTAAAGTCTCACTCAAATTGTACAAAATAAAATCGAAAAATTGTGAAAAACAAAAACGAAAAAATGTACGAAAGAAAAAAAAATTGTACAAAATCGACAAATCGTAAAAAATAGAATGGAAAAATTGTACCAAATAAAATCGAAAGATTGAACGCAATCAAATAGACCATTCGAATTGAATTGTTTGTTTCTAATTGAATGACAGCATCAATTGCTCGCGAATTATGCGGCTGTAACACTCTGAATATCTTACTATCGACAGATCAATATTATCATTATTATTATGCTACAGGACTTTTTACGCGACATACAACCAGTGTATCGTTTAATTTAAACGCAGGTATATGCAGTCACCCTACGAAGCTCTTGCGGTAAGCATTACCCTAATTTACGTTAATCGGAACGGACTGTCTTTTACGGCTATTCCTTCGGGATATGTCGGGAGCAAAAATGCATTTGCTAGTGGTACGTTTGTCGCGGATTAGGGGCAAAATCCATCAAAATGGAAATATAAATTATTTTAAATACGTCGTTGCTCGAAAATTCTCGATATTGGGGGTGGGTGATGATGCGACGAAATCTTTCGATAATCGACTAAATGCTCGATCTCCTAAGTACAGGCGGGTGCACGCAATACAAAAACGAAGGGAAATTATTTGAGCTGTACAAAATTACACAATTTTTCAATTCACGAGCCTCTGTTGATGATTTTTTTTCTCTTCTTTTCTTATACTTTCTCTTCTTCGATTCGAAAGTCCATGCTTGAAATAATTAATTCTCGTAGTCGCACCAACGTGGACGACAAATACTCAATTCGAATACTTTCGTGAGATTGGGGGAGGGGGGGGGGCGAGACTGTGCTGCTTATCTTCCACGGATCTGAACGCGGTCAATTATTTTACCAAATCATCAGCTTCTTGTCTTCTTTAGACGCTTCTTTATTACGTTCTTTTATTTCTTTGACTTTAGAATCCACCGTTGAACTTTTTCGATTTTAGAATCGTTTAAACGATTGAGAAATAGTTCGAACTGTTTTGGAACCGTTAAAACGATTTAAAAAGAATTCAAAACTATTTTAGAACCGTTAAAAGTATTCAAAAATACTTCAAACTATTTTGGAAACGTCAAAATGAGCTAAAAATACTTTAAACTTGTTTCGAACCGTTAAAACGATTTAAAAATGGTCCAAACTATTTTCGAACCGTTAAGATGATTTAAAAATAGTTCAAACTATTTTTAAACCGTTGAAAGGATTCGAAAATAGTTTGAACTATTTCGGAACCACTGAAACACTTTAACGTCTTCGAACGTTTCTTTTTTACGTTCTTTTATTTTTTTGAATTCAGAGTTCACCGTTGAACCTTTTCGATTTAAGAACCGTTAAAACGATTTTAAAACAGTTCAAACTATTTTGGAACCGTTAAAACGATTTTAAAATAGTTCAAACTATTTTGGAACCGTTAAAACGATTTTAAAATAGTTCAAACTATTTTGGAACCGTTAAAACGATTTAAATATAGTTCAAACTATTTTCGAATCGTTAAAACGATTTGAAAGTAGTTCAAATTATTTCGGAACCGTTGAAACGATATAAAACTAGTTTTAACTACTTTGAAACCGCTAAAACGATTGAAAAATAGTTCAAACCATTTTGAAGCCGTTAAAACGATTTGAAAGTGGTTCAAACTATTTTGAAAACATTATAGTGGCTTCAAAATACTTCAAACTTGTGTGGGTCGTTAAAACCATTTTGAAATAGTTGCAAACTATTTTGGAACCGTTAAAACGATTAAAAAATAGTACAAACTATTTTGGAACTGTTAAAACGATTTGAAAACAATTCAAACTATTTTGGAACCGTTGCAACGGTTGCAAAATAATTCAAACTATTTTGGAAACGTTAAAATCACATAAAAATAGTTCAAATTTGTTTGAAACCGTTAAAACGATTTAAAAATAGTTCAACCTATTTTGGAACCGTTAAAACGATTTGAAAATAGTTTCAACTATTTATAAACGGTTAAAACGGTTTCAAAATAGTTGAAACTCTTTTGAAACCGTTGAAACGATTTAGAAATACTTCCAACTATTTTAAGAGTCATGGCATCCAACCCTCGTTTTAAATTCGGACGAATTTCGCCTTGCGAGGCGTCAGCCATCAATTCTTCTCGTGCTTCCGATGACTCTCAAAAATCTTCAAAACTCTCAAAAAATCGTCGAAACATATCTTCGTGACAAGCGAAATTGTTTTTTTTTCTTCACATCGTGGAAAACTCAAGTGATCGATTTGTACAATTAATTGAGCGTGTTCATCCCTGTTTCTTCCTGCTAATAACTCTACGGTGTCGCTAAAATGCTCGCGTGCCTAATCAGAGCGCTGAACGTCTCCAACGTTCTTTTCGCGTTTTTCGTCTCTTTCTCGTCAACAAGTACGTATTTGGGTCGTGCATACTGGGCGGTGTAACTCCTCGTATCTCTCCGTTTTCTTAAGTACAAGAAGATCGTTGCCTGCGGTAAGGAGAAGAGCAAGTTGGGTGATTGCTGCAAGTCCGTCGATTATTCTTCCGATCCTTTCGATTAGCTCATGGAAACAAGATGGCGGAATAATCGAGGGCGAATCAATCAGCAATAATCCGACGTGCGCGTATCCGTACCGGGGCAACGATCGGAAGAGGCCGGGGCCGCAAAGACGACCCACGGCTTTTGGTGTACAAACCCGTAATGAAAAGAGCGCCAAAGTCCGGCAATTGGCGTCGCGCTAACGCTTTTACGTGATATCTATTATGCGCGCTTTCATACGTTTTTAAGCACGATGACGAAAGAAGCAGAGTGAACAAAGCGCGCGGCAAGGGTGCATCGATCGAAGGAAAGAAGTTTTTCTCTCCGGCTACTCGACAGCGAGGACAGTTGGATCTCTCGGTGCTGGACCGATCCACCGATTGGTCCTGTGGGAGTTCACGTTTCTTCAACGCAACGGGACTCAGGAAAAGAAGCACAGGCATCCCCGTTCTGCGATCGGCTCTTGACTCCTCCTCGTGTAGACCTTGAGCAGTTGGCAGTGTACCCTGAGCAAATGGAAAATCACATTACGGAAGACTTTGACGCTCCGGAACAGATACAATCGTGCGCCGATAACTCCCGGGACACTCGACTCACCTGATTTTCACGTTGGAGTCCTGAATCACCTCGCCGTCGCAATTCCAAACGCTCATCGCCGAGCTCATGTGAGCCGCGGATATCGCGTCGAGCGAGGCGGACGTGGGCAACGCGCGGAATGTGAATTCTCTCGCTCTGTAGACCTCGACGAACGGCAAGTCGTACTGTGAAAGAAGAATCCGTCGGAACATTCGTTTTTTTTTTCGTCTCGAGACTGGAATTGAGGTTGTTGCTTGAGAATATTGAGGTGAATAGATGTTCAGCGACAACGATCGAAAAATCGATTAATTTTTTTCCCCCTTTAAATTATAGAACTATATGGGTCATTCCATGTCAAATCGACAAATTTTTTACCTGACCCCCTTTGATTTCGCTGAAAATTTTCTATCTTTTTCTACCCCCCGAAAGTTATTTTTCAGAATTTTTTCAAATTTTTTTTCCCGACTCAAAAAAAGTTATGAATTTTTGAAAAAAACCGCTCTTTTATTTTTAAATTGCCAGAACTTTTTCAAAAATTGACCGTTTGGGAACTTTTTTTTTCAAAATTTTTGTTTTTAAATGTAGTTTTCGAAAAAAAATATGAAAAAATTTTCAGAATCCCAGATATATGAAATATTTTAGTTTTTTTGAAAAAACCGTAATTTTCTCAAAGTCCGACCGTTTTTTTTTTTTTTGCTCTAAAAATACTTCAACTAATTCTGCAATGATCCCCGTTAATCAAAAGATGTGACGACAATCGCTTCTAATTTTTTTTCTTGATTATAAAAAAATTTTTGTTGAATTTTTGCTGATTTTATATAACTTTGTTATGAAATTTTTTTTATTTCCTCGTGAAACCTCAAAAGTTGAAAAATAAAATTTTATTGGAGAATTTCAAGTGATTATCGTCCAAGAAATTGTTATTTAAAAAAAAAAATAATTTTTTTCTCTCATTGACGTTATTTTGTCATGTTTCAGTACCAAAATGACGTTAAGTTGTCATATTTCAGTACCAAAAAAAAACGTCCATAAGAGTAAAAAAATAACGTCAATGAGAGAAAAAAATTGTTTTTTTTTTTTAAATAACAATTTCTTGGACGATAATCACTTGAAATTCTCCAATAAAATTTTATTTTTTAACTTTTGAGGTTTCACGAGGAAATAAAAAAAATGTCGAAGCGAAAAAATGTCGAAGCGATTGTCGTCACATCTTTTGATTAACGGGGATCATTGCAGAATTAGTTGAAGTATTTTTAGAGCAAAAAAAAAAACGGTCGGACTTTGAGAAAATTACGGTTTTTTCAAAAAAACTAAAATATTTCATATATCTGGGATTCTGAAAATTTTTTCATATTTTTTTTCGAAAACTACATTTAAAAACAAAAATTTTGAAAAAAAAAAGTTCCCAAACGGTCAATTTTTGAAAAAGTTCTGGCAATTTAAAAATAAAAGAGCGGTTTTTTTCAAAAATTCATAACTTTTTTTGAGTCGGGAAAAAAAATTTGAAAAAATTCTAAAAAATAACTTTCGGGGGGTAGAAAAAGATAGAAAATTTTCAGCGAAATCAAAGGGGGTCAGGTAAAAAATTTGTCGATTTGACATGGAATGACCCATATATATGTAGAATATTTTCCTCAAGTTCGAAAGCGAAATTCGAATAACTTCAAACGTTACGAATTGGAAAATAATGAAATGTGGCTGCCTTAAGGCGGGATATAGATTTACAACGATCAAAAAATCGATTTTTTTTTCTTTCAACGATAGAACTATGTATGTGGAATATTTTCCTAGTTTCAAAGCAAAATTCGAAAAACTTCAAACGTTACAGCCCGTCAACGCTGTGCCTCGCCGCTCGGATTCGGAGCGGGCGTGAACTTCAAGCGCGTTTTTCTCAAAACTGCATTGTCGAAATTGGTGTGCAGGATTACTCAAAAACTATTAAGCCGATTGAGTTGAAACTTGGTAGAAATATTGATAATATTGGTAGCTTCTACTTGACGAGAATTGTTTTTGCAAAATTGGAAAAAACTACTTTTTTCATCCACATTTTACAGAAATGTCGCGTGAAATGTTGATTTTTTTTGCAAATGCGTGTCATTTTCTTAAATTTGCATTTTCTTCATTTTAATTACCGCCACATAGAAATTATACGTGTTCTAACTGACAAAATGTTTGAACTTTTTTGCAAATCAAAGTCTACGGGAAGCTGTACTGCACGCCGATTCGCAACTCCCGCAGCGACCTTGCTGTAACACTCTACCGCAGCTCCGTCATTTCGTTGATGAATTCATTTTGAAAAACTGTTTTGTATACTTAAGGGGCCAGTCCACTTTGAAAATTTCAAAAAATCGAAAGCAAGCGAGACTTGAAGAAATCGACGATGATGAGCAATCAGAAGGGATTTTGTACGGTGCAGGAATTGTCGATTGAGTTTAGGAAGATTGGTTTGGATGCTTAAAAAATAATGATTTTGATGTGTTGAATTAAAGAAAATTAATTAAAAGTTGATCACACACCACTTTCGAAACGTTTCAGAGCATTAGGAATGATCGAAATAAGGCATACATTTTCACGAAAAAATCGTAAGAGCTTATTCAACATCCCAATGCAATAAGTTGGCACTGAGCGAGGTCACACAATGCATCAGCATAGGAACTTCGTTTCCCCGTCTACCCTTTGAAAATGCTTTAGCAACAGCCTCAAGCTGGTAGGTCGAAAAATTACCACAGTTTTTTGTTTGCTGCTCAGTCGCAGCAGCATCCTGATGTTATTGAACAGGGAGGTGTGACGGACTAGAATAACGTCGACGCAGCCATCGCCGATGTGGCAGTGAGGACTGAAGCCCTGGGGGCTTCTCGTGCAGGCGCACGACACGTTGGCACCGTTCACCATGAAGAATTTGCCCCGAACGGTCAGCCATCCTGCGAGGGCACAAAACATCCATAAGGCATGTCATCATCCGTCAATAATCTGCGCAACGGGGGCTTATTACGGTTCTCGAGTGAGACTTTTCACTTCCCGCACTTTCATCTCACGTGAATTTTGTCACTCTGTTACGGATCGGTCGGGTGAAAAAGTCAGATCACCAGAAACTTCCGGCTAGTGGTCTCACATCTTCACGACGCCGTAGAAGGGGTTACTAGCGCGCCAATCGAATCCTGACCAAAACAAAGCACGTGGGCATCAACGAAGACGTAATCTCTTTACTCGGATAAACAGCAAGATAAAATAGAATATAAATTCGCAACTCGAACGTTACAAAAACACAAAAAAAAATGTTATTAGGTTTTATGGAAAAAAAAAACACGAAGACAGATTGTGGTACAGCAGTTCAAATGAAAATTTTCATTTCAGGTTTCAGCGTGAAAAAAAAACACTTTTCTGCGATTTTTTTTAATCTATATGGATAGAGTAAATTTATTGAAACCTTTTGTACATTGTTAAGTGTCATTTCAAGAACACTCCGTGAAATTTGTACGCGAAAATATCCACAAACAAGCCGGTGCCGCGTTTTTTCTCGAAACCACTTGTTCAAAGTCCGTGTTCACTGCCATTTGAAAACTACATGACCGATTTATTTCAAACTTGGTACACACTTTCTACATATAAAATACCTCCCCCCAACGGTTAGTTTGAGATTTTTTTTACATCGAGGGGGTTTTCCACCCCCAAAATGCCGGAATTTTTCGTGAAAAATAGCACTTTTCACTTCACATGACCACCAAAAATTTAGAAATGAAAAAAAAAAATACCAAAGCCCGTTGGGGGGCGGATTTGATGATACTTTGACCAAATTTTAATGGTACTTGATTTCAGATAATTTCTAGCTGAGACACAGTCGACACCGCAAATCGTGTTTTCCAAAAGCGTTCTTGGAAAAGCTTTGTCAGCGGCTTGTTTGTGGATATTTTCGCGTACAAATTTCACGGAATGTTCTTGAAATGACACTCAACAATGTACAAAAGCTTTCAATAAATTTACTCTATCCACATAGATGAAAAAAAATCGCGAAAAAAGTGTTTTTTTCACGCTAAAACCGCTACCTTCAATCATCATCGAATTATTCATTTTTATCGAATAATAATAGACGCTCACGCACGCGCACAACGCTTTTCGACGCGAAATTTCGTGGCGAGCAAGCTCGCGTGAATAATCTCGCATTTTCACTAGGTGAAAAGAACCGTAATAGGGTGAGTTGCTCACGTTTGTCATTTTCACTCAAACGGAGAACCGTAAAAGCCCCCCCAGGCCTCAATGACGTATGGAAGATGATCGACAGGACTCGAAGGATCAAAGGGCAAATTGTTGGCGTTTTACTGACTGGAGATCTCCTTGTCGGGCACCGCTTTGTGCATGTGTTGAACGCATCTGTTGCAGTTCTTCGTGCACTTTGTGCTGGCCGCGGGATGACAAGGATCCGAGAGCAACTCGATCTCCCCGTCGTAGCCCTTGTTGGCTATTATCTTCTTGAAGCCCGAATAGTCGTATCTCTGGGGTCCCATCCACCGAAACTTCTCGCTGTCCCGTATAACGTCGCCGAGATAGCCGTAGCTGAGTACGCTCGCGTAAAACCTCAAGAGCGTACGATTCGTGTGTACCGAGGACAAATCGAGGCCTGCCGTGTCACCGAATATAATGTGTATAGCGGCGGTCACGACGTCCGTCGTCCCGTGAAGACTGTACGCCACCGTGTCCGTGCTGCCGCTCGGTATGACGCCCACCGGCAATTTCGGCGCCGGAAAATTCGCCTCGCCGTCGTTCGGGTCCACGTGATCGTCCCTGGCCGCGCGGAGCACCAGACCGTTGAACACCTCCGAGAACGTTCCGTCACCGCCGACGCACACGATCGCCTGTTCAACAAAGCGGAACACACAAAATACAGTTAGTCTCGTAAATCGACATTTATCGACGTTTGTACTCACTTGAGGCCTTGGGCCACTCTAGAGGCCGAAAAAATGGGATTTTTGCTCAGAAAAACTACAAAATAAATCGAGATTACGAAAAAGGGTGTTTATCGCACATATCAGTGACCGTATGCAATAATTTTTTTTTAACGATTAAGGGAGACTTTGTCCTTGAAATTTTCAAAAAATCAATTTGAGCTCAACATGAGCAGCTAGAAGAAGAGGGGGGAGGCCTCTATGGACCAGGCATTGCCGATTAGCGGTAATTATAAACACATTTGTGTAAACACATTACAAAACTTTAAACGCGTTTTTCTCGAAAACACGTTTCTAAAAATGGCTGACATTCTCCTGACCGCTGTAATTAACATATCGACCTGAAATTTGGAGAGCATACTCAGAAAATATGTCTTCACGGAATGACGGATCGTTTTTTCGATAGATACATTTTTGCATTTATTATTTATCTTTTTATGCGAAAAAAAAACGCGAAAATTCGATTTTTATTTAAATTGCCGCCATTTTCCGAAATTTGTACTAAACGAAAAACCCATCCGTCATTCCATGACCAAAGGGTCGCAGATTGATAATATGCTTTGAATTTGTGTTTCAGATCAACAAAGAGGGGGCAGTGATGTCAGCCGTTTACCTCCCGCGATTTGAGGACCTGTTTTCGCGGAGCTGCAACGGCCGCCATTTTGTTTTTTTTTTCAAAAATTTTTTTTTTTAACGTTCTGTATATCATGAATAAAAGCAAGAAAAGACCGCACTCAAAAAGCTTTACTCGTTTCCTTTAAAAAAATAAAATGTAAACACCTGAAATATGGCACTCCAAGGACAAAGTCTTCGTTAACTTCAAAATGGCGTCTGCAGCGTTTATCTCAAAACTGCATTTTTTCAAGTTGGCCGGAAACACAACTCAGACAACTTTCAACCGATTCACTTGAAATGTTGAATATGTCTTGAAAAATACACTGTCTATGGAAGTACGTAGAGTTTTTTTTTATATTGCGTAGTTCGTTTGTTGTTAACAATTATCTGACGATTTTTTAGGCAAATTTTTGGAAAGTGAAAATCGTACGTAGTTCCATAGACAATGTGTTTTTCAAGGTATATTCAACATTTCAAGGGAATCGGTTGAAAATTGTCTGAGTTATGTTCCCGGCCAACTTGAAAAATGCAGTTTTGAGATAAACGCTGCACAGCCGCCATTTTGAAAGTAATCGCTTCAAAAAAAATATTGTATACTGTTACTGATATGTACGATGAACACCCTTTTTTGCAATCTCGATTTATTTTGTAGTTTTTCTGAAAAAAAAAATCCCCAAAAAGCCTACTTTCGGCCTCTTTAACGAATTTAACAATTTTTTTTCGTATGTAAAAGTGATTCACTCATAAAATTAATTATACATCTATTTAGTATGAATATCAAGCTGTTAGAAAAAATATATATATATTTTTCTATGTACAAAATTGCCGACTACTCCAAACTTCTCGAAACAGCTTTTTTCCGATTGGCGTGACGAATAACTTCAACAATTTTCACTCGATTTACTTCAATTTTAAAAGTTATGTTCCTAATTGCATTTCGTTAATTTCGATTAATAAACGATTAATCGAAAACTTTTCATTTTATGAGCAGTTTATGAGCAATTATAACGAAATTTTTCACTGAAAATTTATTTCTCAAGTTGAAATACCTACAACTTTTGAATAAAACAATATTTTTTGAATTCCGTACGGACTTCTCTAGGTATTCTAATATAGATTGACGAGAATTTTTTTTTTGTTCTGCGTAAAAAATTGTGGATGCTAAATGTCACGCCGCCGAGTGTCTAAAAAAAATAACCAAAGAAAATATTAGTAGTCGGCCATTTTGTACATCGAATATATATATATATATATATATATATATATATATATATATATATATATATATATATATATATATATATATATATATATATATATATATATATATATATATATATATATATATATATAATAACAGCTTGATATTCATACTAAATAGATGTGTAATTAATTTTATGAGTGAATCACTTTTTCATACGAAAAAAATTGTTAAATTCGCACATGCTTTTATACCCGTTACTGTGGCCTAAGGCCTTAATTTCTTGAGGTTTTTTTTTTCAGAAAAAAATTGCGGACTCTTGCTGTCGGTATGGTTGGAAACATTTTTCGCAGCAGGAATGTTGAATCTTTGCAATCTTTAGGATTGAACCTGGAGCTTTTCTTTATTTTGGTGCAAAACACTAGAGGGTACTGAAGATTTTCGCGAAGTTTTGATAAATCTTTGCCGATTAACGTTTTCATAAATCAAAAAAGGGCATCTGTGGCTCATTTTGCCTTGTGATTGTAATTTATTTTCGTCTTTATTTGCAATCTTTAGAATTGAACCTGGAGCTTTTCTTTATTTTTATGCAAAATACTAGACGGTACTGTAATTTTTAGCGAAATTTTGAGAAATTTTAACCGATCAACGTTTTCATAAATAAAAAAGGGCATCTGTGGCTTATTTTGCCTTGTGATTGTAATTCATTTTCGTAGTTTTCGAAGTATGTTTTTCGTCAAATCATTTTTGTTTGAAAAAATGCGACTTCGTGTTACTCTAAAACACGCAACTGAGATATTTAAAAAAAATGCAATTACGTGTTATTCTTTCGAAAACAAAAATGTATATTTAAAATTAGTATTTTTCCGAGACCTTGGTACTTTTCTAGTATTTAAAAAAAAAATTGGGACACTCTTTGGTATTTTGCACCAGTTTCGCCACTTTGAAACTAAGAAAAAGTATTACATATTTCTATTTTGCTCCTTTTTGTGTAAATTTTGAGAAACCAATTGTAAATTTCCAATAAAGTTAATGAACCATGAACAATTCATCGTCAAAAGCAGGACACGTCCCTGTATTAGTTTCCGGCCCAACACGAAAGCCGATCCGTTGAATGGTACCCGAGATAAGATAGGAGACAATCAACTAAAATAAATACAAACACAACTTGAGCTCGTCAATCCCTGAGCGCACGAATCGAAATAGCCAGGTACGACAAAAATTAAGGGGTTACCCCCACTTGCGATTTTGAAAAAATCGATATTTTTTTATGGCATTTTTTTGAAGTATAAGTATCCGGGCCCATACTTCTGTATGGGCCCGGAATAGATGACTCTATGTAAGTTTACAAAAAAAAAAATATTTTCTTCGTGTAAACTGAAATTGAAACTTTAAACGCGTTTTTCTCAAAATGGCATTTCTGAAGTCGGTGACCAAGATTACTCGAACACTAATGAACCGATCTTCTTGAAATTTTGCAGGCTTATTTAATACATAAAAATGTAGTCTTTAATCGTTCGATTTTTTTTTCTCGAAAAAAATGGCCGTTTTATAGCCAAAAAACGGCCGTTTTTGCGTTAAAATCGAACCATTAACTTTGACTGTCCGCCATTTTGTGAAAAATGAATATTTTTTAAAATCCTTCGATTAAAGACTAGTTTATACTTATATTTGACTAAATCCATCCGCATTTTTTTTTCAGATGATCCACTTCGCCGCAATGTTGGTCACCGCAAACCGTGTATATAAAAACATTATTTCATTGACGGCCATTTGCCACTAAACAATGTAATATTTTTCGATAAAAAAATTACTGAAAGTTTTTCAAGATGTGTTCTTTAAGATGGTATATTGATCGATTAAAAAAGTTTTGTAGTTTTCTTTAAAAAAATTCATGAAAAAGGCCTTTTTTTGCGCTACAAGTGGGGGTAACGCCTTAAGCCTTCTATTGAAATGAATATATCGAGATGGCAATTAGTATATCGTAGCAGCTCAAGCTGGGGCAAGAATAATAAAATGTAAGAAAATGTACTGTTCTTACGTACGTGAACGTCGTCCAAATTGGCGGTGAGCAGAGTGTCGCGAATGTGGCCGGCGCGTTCGGTCATCACCATCTTCGTTTCGACACCGGCTATGTGCATCAGAGGCTGGACCTCCTTCTCCCAAATCTTCATGCCCTTTTTCTTGCCGCCGAAGGGATTGACGAAGAACATGATCTTTCGCGGGCGGTGCGTTAAGCCTGCGATAGTAAAAAATAGGAAGCATGTAAAGGAGCACTTCGATTTGGGCAATATTCCACATGGCGTTGTGCGAGGTGGGGGCAACGCGGCTGGTGGTGGAGGCAGCGTGGTAAGGGGGCGTAGACAAATTATGTAACGCAAAATTTCCAAATTTTTAACCCCTCCCCCCTCCCCACTCCCTCACGTAACGGGACCGTAACGCTTGGCCAGAACTCCCCACCCCTATTCCGTTACGTAACGGGTGCTTTGTCGTCAATAATTGCGATTTTTTTCATAGACATAACTAATTATGAAAGGATCGAGTTTATACTCATTTTATGAAGTATATATTCATCTAGTTTTATACCAATTCTTATCACAAAATCTTGAAAATTCACCGAGATATATATCTTGATTTGACGATAAAAAAAATTTCTCTTCATTGTCCCATCGATATCTTTATGAAAGGTTATCTGTAAATTGAAAGTCAACAATTTATCGATATCTATGCAAATGTAGGTATCGTTATGCATAGCCGTTTTTTCATTTTGGTTTTTTTTTACAAAATGCCGACAGTTTGAACATTTTTTTCTATTTTCAAGGCCCTTTTTCTGTATTCAAGCAGTCTTTAAAAATAGTAATTATCAAATGTTAAAAACGCGGATATGTGCAGCCTTAGTCACTGCGATGACAAAAATGTTTTTTAAAAAATGGACGATCGGTTGATAAGTTTTCAAGTATTCGCTCGGACAAGGTTGAAAAAACTAGTTTCGAGAAAAACGCGTTCAAAGTTTTCGTTCCCTGTTTCTTGATATAAAGTTGCAATTTTTTCTAGAATATTGATACTTACATTGAAGTATCTAGTTGCAGGCGATGTGACGGTGCTTCATCCTCATGATAGTTCACAAAATAATAAGAGCCTGTACTTTATCTATTGTAAATGATGCCACACCTGTAGGGGATGAGGGCACTAACCGGTCGCGCTACCTGTTCTCACAAAAGTCACTACAACTCCGTCAATTTTCGGACTTGTGAATAAAAATGTTGCCAACATATTTTTCAATGCATGTACTTTCAAGAATTATTATTATTTTTAAATGTCCTCCAAATTTTGCTTAGGGGATGTGGGGAAGCTACTGTGCAAGTTCTTGCACAGTGATTTCCTCCCTTAACTGACATTGCGTATAGAAAGCTGTGAGCTGTCCACGGTAAAATTGCACTCGAGGTTTGAATTGAAAACTTTAACATGCAGAAATGTTGCTATTTATGGCAGTTTTAAAATCGTGACATAACGCAAACCTTTGCCCCCCCCTACGTACGTAAACCGTAACGCCTGGCCGCCCCCCCCCCCCCCCATTGCGTTACGTAATTTGCGTACGGCCCCTTAGTAGTGGAGTCAGCGCAGGAGTTAGTGGTGAGGGCCGCGCGGATGGTGGTGGGGGTATCGCGGAGTGGGGGCAGCGCGGCTGATGGTGGGGGTAGCGCGATTGGTGGTAGAGGCAGCGTGACTGCTGGTGGGGGAAGCGTTCCTCCACTCCCCCCACCCCAAACTACGTACTACGTCCCCCTCTATCACGATCTCGGTCCCGCACCTGCTCCCCAAATCAAGACCGTACTGTACAATTCTACTCGGATTGAGAAATTGCCTCGCTCGGCAGTGTTTTTCGCGCATTCCAAAGTGCAAAACCGCCGTCTGCATTTGTCCCGGCAAAACGAGTTTCCTTGCAGCGAAAAAAACCGGTACGAAGCAATTTAATCGTAAGAAACGAAGGATGACGGTGCACGCAGACAGACCGAGAAGTCTCCGTGTGCCAAATGACTCTCCATTCACCTCGCTACGCGAATTACGAACTCTACGGAAAGATTTGAGAAAAACGCGGATAAAATGTTTCGATGACGGTAGCAGGAGCACAAAAGTATCCCGCAGACAAATACAACTGAGAAAAACCAAGTGTCGAATTTCAATTTATCGTGTTTTGGTAAACCCCCGAAGGGACTGGACAAGCGAAACTCATTGGGCGAACGGTTCTTGGCACGTCTCGACAATTTATCTTTTTCTCCCGTAAGCTTGCGGTAGGCGATCCAGGGCTATCGATCACCCCAAAGTCGTCGAGCTAACGCAAATTGGGACACGGCCTCCCTTTTGACGTAGTTGCGCCACCAACGGATTTTTTTTTTCTTCATACAACGAATAATCTTGTCGAATTTTCCACTAGTGCCCACCAATATTTTTCCCATCGCGTGCATTATTTTTTCTCAATTGGAGTATCCAAAAATGATCCCAACAGTCGCGTGATATCGAGAAGAAAATACTTCGCGCTGATCGTCACCCCAAAACCTCTCGGCCAACCCTAGGACTTCGAATATCAGAATCTGCCAACCTTAATTAAGCACCTTCGAAGAGGCACAGCCTCCCTCGTTTGTCACGCTCTCTCGTGCTGCTAATAATAATAATCGGCGTTTTTATCGCTTGCTCTCGTGCCAGCGCATAAATAGCGTATCAACGGGGAGCTCGTCGGTACATTCGCGGGGAGTAAAAATTGTGGTCATCACGCGATTTATTAATAATGAGGAGAGTGGTCGAGCGAACGAGGAAGAACCGACGTAGGTAGATAACGACGAGGATAGAGAGGATGTTACGAAACGCTTGATGTACCTACTTCATTACGAACGCTCACCGCTGTGAACTCAAAATTTTGCGAACTTTGCGATCGTTGCTTCTCGTGTCGTGATATTACGTTAGACGTTCCAGTATATACGAGGGTGGGGTGAAAAGTTTCCGGCCTGACCAAGAGATGGTGCCACTAGGTCTAGTTTTGGAGCGGCGTCCTACAGTACCATTCCTACCGAGCTTGTATGTACAGTTTCAGCCCAATCGCTACGTTAGTTTGCGTTTGAGAGCACATTGCGCGAGACGTTTCCGTTGTTTTCGTAAAAATGGAAAAATTGGAAAAACGTGCTGTCATCAAATACTTCCATTTGAAAGGTTTTACACCAAAATAAATAAAAGAATAGATGGATTCAGCACTCGGAGACTCCTCCCCATCATATTCAACTATTAATCAGTGGGTTTCTGAATTTAAAATTGGTCGTGTGAGCACCTCTGACGAGCTTCGCTCAGGACGGCCCGTTGAAGTCACAACTTCAGAGATGATTGAAAAAATCCATAAAATAGTGTTGGAAGACCGCAGGTTGAAAGTGCATGAGATAGCTGAGACCTGTAGGATGTCAGCTGAACGTGTGCGAAATATTTTACACAACCATTTGAACATGGAAAAGCTGTGTGCAAGGTGGGTGCCGCGTTTGCTAACGCTCGACCAATCGAGCGTTTGCTAACGCTCGACGCTACCGACAATTTGGCGCTGTATAGACGTAATCCAAACGAATTTTTGCGTCGATTCATAACTGTTGATGAGACATGAGTCCACCACTACACTCATGAAAGTAAAGAACAGTCAAAACAGTGGGTTGGAAAAGGGGAACCAACCCCAAAGAAGGCAAAAACAATTTTATCGGCAAACAAGGTTATGGCTACTGTTTTTTGGGATGCGAGAGTTATGAGAAATGTATCAGTTTTGATGGAGATTATGTTGAAAAATAAAGCAAAAAAAAATTTTTAAATATCGTCTTTCTTGGTCAGGCCGAAAACTTTTCACCCCACCCTTGTATATTCAAGACAATATTAATAATTTCTTTTGTTTGAAAAATATATATCTCCACTCGGAGGGGTGACCGCTTAACCCCAAAAAATGGGCTATGCACCAGAGAATCAGAAGAATATGGGGCCGCCTATACCGGGTTTTCTTAACATTTTTCTCGACATGTTCTTAACATTTTTTCAAATTCCCGAATGTGACCCAAATTTTCAGCGTTCACACTGGTATAGCCCCTTGATGTACATACGAATAAATTGAATTGAAATTCCTTCAAAATTGATTTTTTTTTATAACTCTGATTTTTTGATCATCACGGTAGCCTAACCCCTTAAGACGGCCGCGGATGCAACGGAAATCAGGTTAGGTTAGCGAAGTCCGGGTAGGCAGTGATCGGAAACGCTTCAATTAGGAAGGGCAATACGTACAAACCCTCAAGGGCATACGTTCGAACTCGGGAAATAAAACGATAAAAAATATACCCTTACTTATAACAAAACTGCAGGGTCCGTATGTTCGTTCGTTTGTAACTCGAGAACTACTGAATCGATTTCGATTAATCTTTCACGAAAATACAGCTCGAAGTCTGGAATAGGATTGAGGCTAATGGGTATTACGCTATGTAGTCAATTACAATTACAATGAACAAACGTAAAAAAGATGAGATTGACAAAAAAAACAGTCGAGCACAAACGCGTAAACAAGAGAGCGAACGAACAAAGTAACTAAAATTGACAAATAATCATGAATACTGTTCAATTTTACTTTCATCAATGATCTTTGCAGTTTGTTTAAATTTGAATACACAATATGTATCAAAAATTAAGAAAAAAACACTTTAAGGCCTAAATTAGAAGGTCCGAGAAATCGTTTTTTTTAATTGCTTAAAATGATAGATTAATCCACGAATATATTTACAAAGTTACGAAGGCCAATTGTAACTATTTTCGAAGATACAAGGCCAACAGCAAAGAAGCGATTGATATTTGATATTGATATTTCTTCTTATGGAAAACTTTGAAGCGCGTTTTCTGCAGTTTTCATTTTCACGATTTTTGCAATTTGGCGGGCGTGATAGCAAAAAAACTAAACGACCTATTGAATCGAACCGAAGTTTATTTTTTTCAGTATGAAAATCTCTTCTAAATGAACTAAAAAAGTCGTTGGAAAAGTCTGTTTAAATAAATTTTATAACACGTTAAAGTGTTTTTTTTAACACATTTTTTTCAAATCTGAAAAGAGTTATAATTTTACGACTTTTTCAGCTTTTTCTTAATTCACCCAGAAGAAAAATATATGACAATTGAAAATTTTATTGGTTTTTTTTATACATTTCAAATATTCATGAAAAAAATACTTTAAGGTTTACAGGGCTCACTTGTTTTTTCCCTTCAAAAAAAAATTCCGAAAAAACGCTTTTTTGGGCCTTCTAATTCAGGCTTCCGCCTTATACGAGAGATCGACTTGATAAAAATTCATTAACGCGTTATCCCTAGCTCGTGGTCAGATAAAGGGAGATTTTCGTGATTTTTTTCTGGGAAAACGTGCGCAAGTTAAAAAAAAATTCTTACATTAAAGAGTATGTTTCGTAGTATCTTTTACCGAAATAAAAAAGAACAAAATCAAACACATTTGGTTTTTGCATGAAATGATCTAGTGCTTGAACGAAGGATTTAATAAAAATATTGATTTTTGAAAAAATGGACACAATCCAAAGTGAAACTATCGATTTTTGTTTTAAAAAATGCTCCATTTTCGTTGAAAAAAAAATTATGCATCGCTATGCTATTTTTGATACGTTGAAGAAGCTTGCCAAATTTGAAGTCTATCGGTACAGTGATCGTTGAGATACCGCGGTCACCGATCTTGAAAAAGTAATTTTAAGAAAAACGCATCTAAAGTTCGCCGATTGGCGGAATCTACCTAAAAACGCCCATAACACCCTTAATTTTGAACAGATCGACTTGAAATCTTCAGAGAATATTTCTGAAATGTTATATTTTGAAAATCCGTCGAAATTTTTGAAAATCGATTTTTTCAAAAATTTCAACCCCGTGTGAGCCCTTGACAAAAATTTACAAATAATAAGGAATGCTTTATCTATAATTTTTGAGCTTTTGTAAAAGTTCGTTACACATCCGCACAAACCTTAGCCAAGCAAAAAATCCGTAGGCCTTCTGTTCGAAAATTGAGAAAATAAAATAAAAATTCGAACGAATAAGAAAATGTATCTTGATCCTACGACACTGGCGTAATTAATTCCGCGGCGAGTAAACAATATGTATAGTAATACGCAACACGCAAGTCTTTTTCATTTGTTTAAAGGGGGAGATACGTTTGGCCAAGGAAAAAATTGGCTGATTTTCAGGGATTTTCTTTAAAAATGGCCATACGTCCGTCATTTCTTAAAATTCATTTAAAAAAATGCCATGTAGCAGCCAAAAGTAGCAATAAAACATACCTCAAATCTCAAAAAAGGTGAATATATCTTTTTAAAATTTTTTTATTCTGAAGTTCAGAAATTTTGTCTTCGCCTGAAGGTATCTCCCCCTTAAGCGAGTAAATATGAATATTTCCTTGCGAAAAAACCGATAAAGAAAATATTGTAAGCAGGTAAAGAAAGCAGCAGCGTTGCAAAATTAAAGAAAAACATCTCGGAATAAAAAAATGCGGATAAAAAAGTGGTGAATTTAGGGATGTGCATAAATCTGAAAAATTTTTAGTCCCATTGTGTTCTTAAAAGGTTACCCCCACATACGATTTTGAAAAAATCGATGTTTTTTTATTGCATTTTTTTGAAGTATAAGTATCTGAGAATGTGTCCTGAAAATTTCAAGTCGATCCAAACGAAATTGACTGAGATATGAGCGTTGAAAGAGAAGAATCCGTTGTGAAATTGAAACTTTAAACGCGTTTTTCTCAAAATGGCATTTCTGAAGTCGGTGACCAAGATTACTCGAACACTAATGAACCGATCTTCTTGAAATTTTGCAGGCTTATTTAATACATAAAAATGTAGTCTTTAATCGTTCGATTTTTTTTCGAAAAAAATGGCCGTTTTATAGCCAAAAAACGGCCGTTTTTTTTTCGTTAAAATCGAACCATTAACTTTGACTGTCCGCCATTTTGTGAAAAATGAATATTTTTTAAAATCCTTCGATTAAAGACTAGTTTATACTTATTTTTGACTAAATCCATCCGCATTTTTTTTTCAGATGATCCACTTCGCCGCAATGTTGGTCACCGCAAACCGTGTATATAAAAACATTATTTCATTGACGGCCATTTGCCACTAAACAATGTAATATTTTTCAATAAAAAAATTACTGAAAGTTCTTCAAGATGTGTTCTTTAAGATGGTATATTGATCGATTAAAAAAGTTTTGTAGTTTTCTTTAAAAAAATTCATAAAAAAGGCCTTTTTTGCGCTACAAGTGGGGGTAACGCCTTAAGGCGGCATATACATTTACAACGATGAAAAAAAAATCGAATTTTGACAATCGCAGCTCCGTCATTTTGATGATGAATCAATTAAAAAAAATTGCTTCGTATACTTAAATATACTATTAAAGTATACCTAAAGTTTGATAATTGTAGAATAATTATTTCTCAGTTTAAAAAATCCCTCGATATTGCTTATTTTTTTCCTGTCTGAATGTATATCCGGCCTTAAACATGCGAACTCGCGCATTCGAGTCAACGGCTCGACTCACCGTGCAAGTAGTTCTTGATGGTTTTGACCCAAGATGCAATTTGCCGTGAATCCGTATGGCTCATAGTGACGGTGTGATGGCTCCATTTGTTCTTGGAGCCGCGGGCGGCGTAATGAAGCACGAAACTAGTGGACGAGGTCGTATTGACGGAGGGCGATGACGGCGACGGTGTGGATTCCTTGTCGTTGCGAGCCATTTTCGTCGCGGCGGGTATCCAGTCGTCGCCGTAATGAACCGAAAGTACATCGGTCAGGGGTAGAGTCCATCTGGCTGGTTATTCCCATCGAGGGACATAGAAAGCGAAGAGTTGAAGAAAAAAAAAAGGATAAATCGATTGATCGGTTCTATTCTGAAAGAGTTATTTATGTTTGCGATAGAATCAGCCACGTATCGAGTGGTTGGTCTCGTGATGGTTCTTTTTTTTACAAAGAACATGAAAAATGAACAACACGTAGTATTATCCACAAGTTGGCTTTTCCAAACAAACCAAAAAATTGGATGTTATCGTTGACAATCGTAGTAAAGCAGTGGATACAAAGCGGGACAAAAGACTGACAAAGGAATGAAAAGTGAACAGCGTGCACATTTTTGTCAAGGTCGGTGCAGCAACCAAAGAGGATCAACGCTGTGACGAGATATCTCGACCTCGTTACGTCGAGAGGCGGGTATATTCGACCTTGAACCCGGCGGCGGTGGTGCACAGAGAAAAAAAAACCAATTGAATGAAAAAAATATATTGGTTGATCCAAATAAATGTACTGCTGCGGAGTGCCACCGACATATGAGATTGTTACAATACTATAAAATATTGGAAACTGATTGATTTAAATAACACATTATTTTATTTGAAAAAGCTTTTCTGTTCTCTGAATATTTACATTGTCCTTCAAATAAAATTATATTCTATTGAAATCATTGTATATACAATCCGTAGATGTATTGGATGAAATATTTAAGCGGTTGCTACAAACATTTTTTATTTCTTACAAAAATATAATCAATAGAATTAATTATTTCTTTACTACATCGAAACGAATATGCCACGGGACGTAAGTTTTTCAATTTGTTTTGAAATCTTAAATAAAAAGTGAGCATTAGAATGATCATCGACGATAACAGTGGAGAGAATATCAGATATCCAATGGAATATCCATGGAGAGAGTATCAGATATGCATCCGATTAGAACAGATACTACACTTTGATCTTAACCACAGACCAAGAAGCGACACTCTTTAGAGTTTCTCCAGCGTTTAAGGGGTTACCCCCACTTGCGATTTTCAAAAAATCGATTTTTTTTTATTGCATTTTTTTGAAGTGCAATTTGAAGTGCAGTTTTTTTTTGATGCCTCTCTTTTGATGGAATAGATGACTCTATGTAAGTTTACAAAAAAAAAATATTTTCGTCGTGTAAACTGAAATTGAAACTTTAAACGCGTTTTTCTCAAAATGGCATTTCTGAAGTCGGTGACCAAGATTACTCGAACACTAATGAACCGATCTTCTTGAAATTTTGCAGGCTTATTTAATACATAAAAATGTAGTCTTTAATCGTTCGATTTTCTTTTTTCGAAAAAAATGGCCGTTTTATAGCCAAAAAACGGCCGTTTTTTTTTCGTTAAAATCGAACCATTAACTTTGACTGTCCGCCATTTTGTGAAAAATGAATATTTTTTAAAATCCTTCGATTAAAGACTAGTTTATACTTATATTTGACTAAATCCATCCGCATTTTTTTTCAGATGATCCACTTCGCCGCAATGTTGGTCACCGCAAACGGTGTATATAAAAACATTATTTCATTGACGGCCATTTGCCACTAAACAATGTAATATTTGTCAATAAAAAAATTACTGAAAGTTCTTCAAGATGTGTTCTTTAAGATGGTATATTGATCGATTAAAAAAGTTTTGTAGTTTTCTTTAAAAAAAATTCATGAAAAAGGCCTTTTTGAGCTACAAGTGGGGGTAACGCCTTAAAAGCATTTTAAATGCTAAAAGCATTTTCAATGCTAAAAATCATTCGTAATACTTCCAAACGTTTCGAAACTGTTGTGTGAACACCTCCTGATTCTGCAAGTTCAGCTAACGTCTGACATGAGTCTTCGTAAATGCCTCCAATCCAACACATTAAAATCATTATTTTTGAACCGTTAAACCAATCTCTGCATGTTGTTTTCGACAGAACATGGTCCCCGTAAGTCTCAACGAGAATTCTGTGTACTTCAGCTGCAATTTTTTTTAAAATAACGTTATGCAGTAAAATTCCCCGCAAATACTCTTTTTTGGCACGAAATTTGACATGTTTAACACTATGAAAAAAAAAGTTGTTTGCACTTCGGCGAAATGACATACAGTGAATTTCGAGCTTGCTTATAGTACTTCTTTATGATGCGTTACCATCTTAAGGGGTCTTCCCACTTTAGACGCTAAAAAAGGCTATTTTCATGAACTTTTTTGATAGGTTTATATTATAGATATTGATATAAAAATTGTTACACTTTCGAAATACATTTTTTTTTAAATGTATGTATTTATGTAACCCAAACAAACTTTGAACGCGTTTTTCCCGAAACAACGTTTTTCGATGGCTTGTTGATAAAATCTTCGAAACGACTGAACCGATCCTTATGAAATTTTAACCACGTATTCTTTACAACTATAGCTATAGCGCATATCAAGGATTTTTCTAAATTTTGATATTTACTATTTTTTTGTTGCCAAAAACGGTGAAAAATAACACATTTTTTTTGTTTTTTTTTTTTCAAAAAACGTCCACCATTTTGTTTTTTTGCATATATCAAAAATCGTATGATATGCGCTATTGATTGTTTTGTTTCGGATGATCCATCTCCGAGATTCCATCAACAGCGCAGACCTACAATTTTTTTCGGACATTCTTTAAACTACCATTTTCGTCTATAAATAGTGACTGAAGTAAATAATTTTTTTTTAAATGTATTTCGAAAGTGTATTTATTGAGTGTAACAACTTTTATATCAATATCTATAATATAAACCTATCAAAAATATTGATGAAAATAGCCTTTTTTAGCGTCTAAATTGAGAAGACCGCGTGAACTACACGCACGCAGTTTTGGTAACGCCATCTGTTGGAGCCCAGCGAGAACTTATTCAACGTCCTAATATTCCGTAGCAACGGAGCGAGACGCTTCGTATATGCTGATTAGGGCTTTAGGCCACAGTAGCGGGTATAAAATCATGTGCGAATTTAACAATTTTTATTGTACGAAAAAGTGATTCACTCATAAAATTAATTACACATCTATTTAGAATAAATATCAAGCTGTAGATTTTTTTCGGTGTTAAAGTGGCCGACTACTTGAAACTTCTCGAAACAGCTTTTTTCCAATTGGCGTGACAAATAACTTTCACAATTTTCACTCGATTTAATTCAAATTTGAAAGTTATGTTCCTGATTGCATTTCGCAGCAGAGAAGTACGTATGGAAATTCTGATTAATCGGAAACTTTACATTTTATGAGCAGTTATAACGAAATTTTTCACTGAAAATTCGTTTCTTAAGTTCAAATACCTACAACTTTTGAATAAAACAATATTTTTTAAATTCCCTATATTTATTTTAATTTAATTTAAATAAAAATAAATTATTTAATTTAAATTCTATAATTTAATTCCCTAATTTAAATTCTAATGTACATTGACGAGAATTTTTGTTTTTTGTTCTAGGTAAAAAATTGTGGATGCTAAATGTCACGCCGCGGAGTGACTAAAAAAAGATAACAAAAGAAAATATTAGTAGTCGGCACTTTTGTTCATCGAAATATATATATATATATATATATATATATATTCTAACAGCTTCATATTCATACTAAATAGATGTGTAATTAATTTTATGAGTGAATGACTTTTTCATACGAAAAAAAATTGTTAAGCAAAACATGAGAAAAGCAATTCGCGCAAAAATACAAACATCGAAGACGTCAAGCTAAGCTTGCGAAACGAAACGCGTAGTAGGTTTTTACAAACAGCGATTCTTTTTGCCGAGCACCAAGCGCAGGAAAAGTCGATTTTTACCTTGCACGGTAAAAAAAATCACGAAAATTCTGATACGCTGGTCACAGTTCAAAGGAGCTCCCAAAGTATACAGAACAAATACGCTACCTCGCTGTAGCATATTTTTTCCGTCCGGACTGTACGCGTCAACTAGTCCGAACGTCATCGAGGCAGCGGTCCAAGTCGACCTTGACGAAAGGTCAGCGGAGAACGGACCGTACGTGAACCTTTCCTCGCGGACTTGTCAATTGCGGCCGAAGGTCACGATGCAAAACCTCGTAATACCTCGTTGGCGAACGCGCGATCGTTTCCATTGGCCCGGGCCAATACTCGGATGGGTGACCGCCGGATCACCGCTTACGCGCCGACTGTACCGAGCGCGTTTTACCGAATTCCGAAAAAGTCACAGGACTGGGATTTAGAGAATTTTTTCATTTTTTTCAAGAGAATTTTTAAAAAATTTAAGAGAATTTAAAAAAACAATTTTTAAGAGAATTAAAAAGAAAAGTGTTTTCGAGTCATTTAATTTTTCGATACTTTTATTTCCTGAAAAAAAAGGAAAAAAGAATCGTTATGCGTTTACGAGTCACTTGATTTTTCAATATTTTTATTTCCCAAAAAAAGAATAGTTATACGTTACCGAGTCACTTGATTTTTCAATATTTTTATTTCCCCAAAAAAAGAATAGTTGTACGTTAACGAGTCACTTGATTTTTCAATATTTTTATTTCCCCAAAAGAGAGAATAGTTGTACGTTACCGAGTCACTTGATTTTTCAATATTATTATTTCCCGAAAAAAAAGAATAGTTATACATTAACGAGTCACTTGATTTTTCAATATTTTTATTTCCCGAAAAAAAAGAATAGTTATACGTTAACGAGTCACTTGATCGTTCAATATTTTTATTTCCCGAAGAAAAAAGAATAGTTATACATTAACGAGTCACGTCGTTTTACAATATTTTTATTTCTCAAAGAAAAACAAATCGAAAAACAAAAGTATTATCGCCTTTTGTAAGAATAGTGCTGCGATAATTTGTTATTCGTTTGCCCAATGCTATTTTGTCGATTGTCGTTGACTCGAGCACATACAATATTTGAAAACAACCTTCGATGATTCACGAGATGGTCGTGCGCGTGCGAGATTATGGACCTCTTCAGGTGCGGCCTCGAAGCGAACGCGAGTGGAATACTCTTTGAAAATTATGTTAATTCGCTGCGCCCGAGAACCCATCGAAAAGCCAAAACATTTCTTTTCCTTAAGGCGGGATATACATTTAGACAGGAAAAAATAAGCAATATTGAGGGATTTTTTAAACTAAGAAATAATTATTCTACAATTATCAAACTTTAGGTATACTTTTATAGTATATTTGAGTATACGAAACAATTTTTTTTAATTAATTCATCATCAAAATGACGGAGCTGTGGCAGAGTGTTACAGCAAGGTCGCCGCGGGAGTTGCGAATCGGCGTGCAGTCTGGCTTCCCGTAGACTTTGATTTGCAAAAAAGTTCAAACATTTTTTCAGTTAGAACATGTATAGTTTCTATGGGACGGTAATTTAAATGAATAAAATGCAAATTTAAGAAAATGGCACGCATTTACAAAAAAAAATCAACATTTCACGCGACATTTCTGTAAAATGTGAATTAAAAAAGTAGTTTTTTTTTCCAATTTTTCAAAAACAATTCTCGTCAAGTGGAAGCTACCAATATTATCAATATTTCTACCCAGTTTCAACTCAATCGGCTTAATAATTTTTTAGTAATCCTGCACGCCAATTTCGATAATGCAGTTTTGAGAAAAACGCGTTTGAAGTTCACGCCCGCTCCGAATCCGAGCGGTGAGGCACAGCGTTGACGGGCTGTAACGTATGAAGTTTTTCGAATTTCGCTTTGAAACTTGACGAAAATATTCTACATATATAGTTCTATCGTTTAAAGAGAAAAAAAAAGAAATCGTTTTTTTGATCGTTGTAAATGTATATCCCGCCTTAACTCGCTAGTAGAATAATTGTGCGTGTAATAATAATCAGTATTAGAAATAATATTGATAATAATATCAATAACAATTAATGTTAATAATATTCGAATTTTTTTTAGCAATGGAATATGGTGGAAATGTAATAAGGGTGGGGGGACCCCTTATAAATCCCCCGTATAAGATCCCCGTACAATGAAATCTACAATATTGAAGTTAAAGATAAATAAATAATAATAAATAATATTTAAAAAATTAATAATAATAATATGGACTACACTAGTATTATTTTGTCACTTATTAGTATTAGTAACCGACAGTAATAGTAATAGGAATAATAGTAGTGATCCCTAACTAACAGTATCACTATTACCGTAACACTAAATAATGATAATAATTGACATTAATAAAAGCGATATTAATGACAATAAATAGTTATAAGAATAAAATAAACAGAAATTAATATCAATGAGAATAATATGAATAATAATTCTTAGGTGGTGGTATATGAAACCGCCCGCTGGCGATAGATGGCGTTAGGCACACTATTTTCTCGAACCAAGAGTTGCCAGTACACATGATTATATTCCATAGAGTCCCGCTAAAGCGCCATAGGCAACACTTGTGCGACGCGTTAAGGGGCTATACCAGTGTGACACTTTAAAAAAATCGATTTTGTTTTTTGCCTCTTTCGACAGTTTATACTTTCAAGAATATCCTGTAAAAATTTCAAGGCCGTATCTCTAATCATTTTATCTTGCAAAAATCGATAGTTAAATCTTTAAACGCGTTTATTCTCGAAATGAGATTTTTCAAATTTGCTGACATTGTAACTCAAAGAGCAATTATCCGATTGACTTGAAAATTGAACTGAGTACTCTTGAATATATTTACTCTACACTGACGTAGGATATTTTTGATTGGATGAAAATTGACGATTTGGCATTGAAAAAAAAACGACCATTTTTATAGGCAAGAAAACAGACTTTTTTTCATAACTACGCCATTTTGTTAGATTTTGATATTTTTCGAAAATCCTACGTCATTGTACAGGAAATACCTTCCAGTTTAACGACATTTTTTCCTTTTTCGGTTTCAGCTACTCAATCGGCCGGAATCATGTCAGCAGTGGAGGAACTTTTATTTTTGGCGCCTCCGAAGGCAGCTAAGTCGCTTAGATCTCAATATTTTTGTGTGAAAAAATTATGCAATATAGATCAAATATAGCCAAATATATTCTTAATTTTCCGAAATATTTAATTGAGTACTTTTCTTCCAAAAAAATTCCCGAAAATCACCCAAATTTTCAACGTTCCTTTATTTTCCGGCAAAGAAATCAATCGCAGAGATGCATCGTTTGCTAAAGCACGTGTATGCCGAACATGCTCCATCGAGTACAACGTGCAGAGTGCTTTCGCCGCTTCCAAAGTGGTGATTTCTCTATGGACAACAAGGACCGCGGGAAACCACCTAAAAGAGGGATGCCGTGTAGCACGAGCTGCTGAAACCGTCGGAAACCACCACCGGGGATCGTTATCGATCGCAACTGATGCGTTTGACGCGAGCTCTGCACGAGAAGAGGCCGGAATGGGAGAATCGCCACGTCAAGTGGATTTGGCAGCGCGTCAATGCCAGAGGCTGTTCACTCAATGCTTTTATATACGGCCGAATTTTATCACCCCGAGAACAATGCCAACATAATTACACGAAACCCATAGTTCCTAGATTTCTATAGTAATTTATTATTCCGATAGCAGTAAATAGCAGTAAAGCAATGACCTGGGATGCTAGTGGCACTCTCTCTTGGCTGTCTATGATAAATAACGGCGCCAAAATTATGAAAGAAAAAATAAACAAAAAAAGTCAATAAAAAACGATTCGATAATTCGAAAGTGTATAATAGAACAGCTACATTTTTTATTATAATCGACAAAATTTAACACTTCTAGAGTACAAATGAATAGCAGTGTTCGGTATTAGTTGTTAACTGAATGATATTTTTTATTTTTGAAATAATTAAAAATAAGTTGAAAAAATACTTTTGACCATTTTGATTTTTTAAGGGGCTACTAGTGTGAACGCCGAAAATTTGGGTAATTTTCGGGAATTTTTTGGAAGAAAAGTACTCAATTAAGGGGTTACCCCCACTTGCGATTTTGAAAAAATCGATTTTTTTTATTGCATTTTTTTGAAGTATAAGTATCTGGGCCCATACTTCTGTATGGGCCCGGAATAGATGACTATGTAAGTTTACAAAAAAAAATATTTTCTTCGTGTAAACTGAAATTGAAACTTTAAACGCGTTTTTCTCAAAATGGTATTTCTGAAGTCGGTGACCAAGATTACTCGAACACTATGAACCGATCTTCTTGAAATTTTGCAGGCTTATTTAATACATAAAAATGTAGTCTTTAATCGTTCGATTTTTTTTTTTCGAAAAAAATGGCTGTTTTATAGCCAAAAAACGGTCGTTTTTTTCGTTAAAATCGAACCATTAACTTTGACTGTCCGCTATTTTGTGAAAAATGAATATTTTTTAAAATCCTTCGATTAAAGACTAGTTTATACTTATATTTGACTAAATAAATCCGCATTTTTTTTTTCAGATGATCCACTTCGCCGCAATGTTGGGCACCGCAAACCGTGTATATAAAAACATGATTTCATTGACGGCCATTTGCCACTAAACAATGTAATATTTTTCAATAAAAAAATTACTGAAAGTTCTTCAAGATGTGTTCTTTAAGATGGTATATTGATCGATTAAAAAAGTTTTGTAGTTTTCTTTAAAAAAATTCATGAAAAAGTGGGGGTAACGCCTTAAATATTTCTGAAAAGTGATAATATATTTGGATATATTTGACCTATATTACGTAATTTTTTCATAGAAAAATATTGAGATCCAAGCGACTTATGCGCTGCCTTCGGAGGCGCCAAAAAAAAGTTCCTCCACTGCTAAAATGATTTCGGACGATTGAGTAGCTGAAACCGAAAGAGGAAAAAAAGTGTCATTAAACTGGAAGATATTACCTGTACAATGACGTAGGATTTTCGAAAAATATCAAAATCTAACAAAATGGCGGAGTTATGAAAAAAAGTCTGTTTTCTTGCCTATAAAATGGTCGTTTTTTTTAATGCCAAATCGTCAATTTTCATCCAATCAAAAATATCCTACATCATTGTAGAGTAAATGTATTCAAGAGTACTCAGTTCAAATTTCAAGTCAATCGGATAATTGCTCTTTGAGTTACAATGTCAGCAAATTTGAAAAATCTCATTTCGAGAAAAACGCGTTTAAAGATTTAAGTATCGATGTTTGCAATATAAAATGATATTGATATAAATGATATAAATGATAATGATATTCTTGAAAGTATAAACTGTCGAAAAAGACAAAAAAAAATCGATTTTTTTAAAGTGTCACACTGGTATAGCCCCTTAAGTATAACATGATATAGAAGGTGAAATCATCTTCATTTTCTCGTCGCTTATACGAGGTGTCACGGTACTGAATTGCTTTGGGATAACTTTAAGTAACAAATATTTTCTGCCCCTCTTACTACCTTCTCCCGTAAAATGACAACCGTAAACATGTTTACTGTACTGGAGTGTTGCACTACTCAAATATAAGAAGTCTTCGTCTCCTATGACGCGGACCCACTGTTTACAACTAAAAATAAATATCTATACTCGAATAACTTTTCATTTGGCAACATTAGTATAACGCAAAATGCATAGGATATGTTTTATTCCAATAAAAATCAGTATTCTCTAATTTAAGTTCAGTCTACAAGTTTTATATTTATATTTTCATACATCTGTACTCAAAGTTCTTCATTTATTGGAAAACGATGAAATGTGCACGCGCTTTTTCTTTTTGCAGTGTTGACTACTTAAAACACGGCAACTTGGCAGTGCTTTAAAAAACGATAACAATTGAACACAATCACTCTGTAATATAAATACAAGAAGACAACAGAAACCAAGAAAGAAAATAAGCTAAAAAGAAAAGTATAACGTGAATTGAAGAGACCACCTATTTCCACATGGGATCGCAGTAAAATTGCTGACAAGAATGACAGAATACGTTTTGCCGGCGGAAGCTTGCACCTATTATTATTATTTTTAGCGCTGCCACACTTACGCTATCCAGATATCGCCACTTTTATTCCGTTAAGGCGTTACCCCCACATGTAGCGCAAAAAAGGCCTTTTTCATGAATTTTTTTAAAGAAAACTACAAAACTTTTTTTATCGATCAATATACCATCTTAAAGAACACATCTTGAAGAACTTTCAGTAATTTTTTTACTGAAAAATCTTACATTGTTTAGTGGCAAATGGCCGTCAATGAAATAATGTTTTTATATACACGGTTTGCGGTGACAAACATTGCGGCGAAGTGGATCATCTGAAAAAAAATGCGGATGGATTTAGTCAAATATAAGTATAAACTAGTCTTTAATGGACGGATTTTACAAAATATTCATTTTTCACAAAATGGCGGACAGTCAAAGTTAATGGTTCGATTTTAACAAAAAAACGGCCGTTTTTTGGCTATAAAACGGCCATTTTTTTCGAGAAAAAAAAATCGAACGATTAAAGACTACATTTTTATGTATTAAATAAGCCTGCAAAATTTCAAGACGATCGGTTCATTAGTGTTCGAGTAATCTTGGTCACCGACTTCAGAAATGCCATTTTGAGAAAAACGCGTTTAAAGTTTCAATTTCAGTTTACACGAAGAAAATATTGTTTTTTGTAAGCTTACATAGAGTCATCTATTCCGGGCCCATACTTCTGTATGGGCCCGGATACTTATACTTCAAAAAAATGCAATAAAAAAAATCGATTTTTTCAAAATCGCAAGTGGGGGTAACCCCTTAACGTAGTCCTATCGCTTCACACTTGTACAATTTATATTTGTAACATATGCAAAACAAAAAGTTGTAATAACTAACATTTTCCACGTGTAAACTGTTTAACGAATGTTCACGTTTAATTAGAAAAAAGACAAATAGTTATTCCAACGATTCGCGCAGTATTTCTAGGTTTGATATTTGGCAACATTGGTTCTATCTCCGTTTCTTTTTACTCAACCAGGCGAGTTTAACCTCCGTGCTTTTCAACGTCGATCTGTCAAAACAATGTCAGGTGCGGGAAATATAGAGCATTGTATTCGGGCCACGACTGGTAAAAAGCGTGGAAAATGTGTCGGCGAAATATGTCGATTAAGGATGTATGACAGCTACTGCAGAGTCGTTACAGAACTGATTATGCAATTTGCAAAAATCGCATTTAAAGACTAAATAAAATAATTGCAGTATTCATTGAAGCTAAAAAGGAGATTTACCACAGCTCAAAGTAAAACATGCGGTACAGAAAGAAGAATTTTCAATTTTTAACTGCAAATTTAGTTGCTGATTTGATGTACGTTTTCCCTGACGTTGTCGTGGTTACGACATACGAGCTAAAGAAATACGAAAACGGTCCCATTTAACTCGCAATATCTCGCAAAATATATGGGCACATGTCGATTTTTTTTTAACGTATCATGCATATTACAGCGATACCGCACAAAAAAATTTTTTTACAAAAGAGTACTCCGGAAATACCTTTTTTGCCAATGTAAAGGGAATTTTGGACGTACAGTTCTATGTTCCCCGTGTTAAATGACCCAACTTTGAATTCGTTTATCTCAGCATTCACGTGGGCAAATTTTGTTTTTTTTAATCTCAAAAAGTTCTCGATATTTTCCTTTACAATATCAGTGAGTTTCAATTCGAACAGTAGTAAATAACTTAGTTGCCATACATCCTTAAAAATGAAATATGTGTGGAAATTCGAATGAGTGAGATGAGGTTAGGACTACAGTCAGCTGTTGCCTTGCTGTCACGTTTCTTTATCGCAGCAAGTGGTAGTAAAACCAATACCGGAAGTTCAAATTAAACTTGATATTACATAAAAATTAGGTCAATAAGCGTAATTTTTTCTGAGAGCATTGCATTACTACAAGTGTTAAGTATGTAAATCTGATTATTTTTAAGAATCTGACGGATTCCCACTGTTATATACACTTTTGTAGCGACCGGAAATTGGGTTTTTGTATGTCGTCTCGGAATTCCTTCACATAAATACGCAATTTTAATATTTCTCTTCTCTGTAATTAGGTCGATAAACCACCCTGACATTTTACAGAGACGACTATTAATATATTTAGAGAAGCTCAAAAAAAATTATGAAAATCCTATGGATTGAAGCCTGGCGATAAGACTACCTTAAGGATAAAAAACGATCCAAGTTTAAGCTTCTGTTTAAACTTGAGTCGTGTTTTGTCCTTAACGTTTTCGTCCCTCTTCCACGTTCCTGACGCGTTCAGCAGATACCAACAGTTCTCCCTTTGATTGAGTTTGAGGTTGGTAATTAATATTGTGAATTATACTCTCGAAGCCGATCGTCAAATTATGCCGGCTTATTTCGGTCTGAAAACAACATTTTATTTACGATATTCAAAAGTGGTGCAGCAACAAGATAATTTTGTTAAATTTTAATACAAAAATATTTTTTTAATTCAAATATATAGCTTTATTTTTCTCATCTTATAACAAAATTACAAGTAACCAAAAATATACATTTTATGGACATTTTCGTTACTTTTATTCACTTTACTAAAGGAAACGCTTCTTGCCGTCTTAGGCCAGACGAATTGATTTAAGTCCAACAAGTTAAATACAATTGAGGCACGATTTTAATTTTTATATCGTGTATCACAGTATTATAATTATCATTCCAGAGTCTTTGACAGAGCCGACAAAAATACGAACGCTACGCAGCACTAGGGTTGCGCACGGAGCCAATATGCCCCAGACATCACTCCCTCCGATTACCATTTGTTCCGGTCGATGCAGTCAGCGCTTACGGCTCAGCACTTCGCCTCGTACGAAGGAGTAAAAAAACGGCTAGATCACTGGATTGCCTCTAAAGAAGCCGAATTCTTCCTGCGTGGAATCCGATTGTTGGTCGAAAAATAGGTCAAGCTTGGCTGTTCCAATGGGCAATACTTTGAATAAACCAGTTCGTCGATTTCCTACCGAACCACTATCTCTTCTTTAGCTCAAAAATGGGCAGTTTCATATGCAACCATCTATTATAATAATATTAATAATAACAATAATAATAGCGATATTAATAGGGATAAAACAGCTACGAATTACGAATGACGTTGACGTTTGAATCCCTGGAACGCAACGAACATTAATTTGTTAATTTTTCGATTGCCCAATCTTTATTTGGCCGCTTAAGGGGCTAAACCATTGTGACACTTTCAAAAAATCAATTTTTTGCCTTTCTCGACAGTTTATACTTTCAAGAATATTATTATCATTTATATCATTTATATCAATATCATTTTATCTTGCAAAAATCGATAGTTAAATCTTTAAACGCGTTTTTCTCAAAATGAGATTTTTCGAATTTGCTGACATTGTAACTCAAAGAGCAATTATCCGATTGACTTGAAATTTGAACTGAGTCCTCTTGAATATGTTTACTCTACAATGACGTAGGATATTTTTGATTGGATGAAAATTGACGATTTGGCATTGAAAAAAACGACCATTTTATAGGCAAGAAAACAAACTTTTTTTCGTAACTACGCCATTTTGTTAGATTTTGATATTTTTCGAAAATCCTACGTCATTGTACAGGAAATACCTTCCAGTTTAACGACATTTTTTCCTTTTTCGGTTTCAGCTACTCAATCGGCCGGATTCATGTCAGCAGTGGAGGAACTTTTTTTTTGGCGCCTCCGAAGGCAGCGCATAAGTCGCTCGGATCTCAATATTTTTCTATGAAAAAAATTATGCAATATAGGTCAAATATAGGCAAATATGGAGCATTCCACGTCACTTCAGCCAGTAAAAAAAAACCACAAATAATTTTGAACAATCGAGTTACTTTATTGAAAAATATTCACCGGGTGTCGGCATTTTTTTTAAATTTCTGACATTTCTTCTCGTTGATTACCATTTTTTAATATTTTTCCATTCAAATGGCTGTATCTTTGGCAGGATTTGACGTATTTACATTCGTAAAAATCGAAAATGTGCGTTAGCCTTCCAGAAAAAAATTAATTTAGTTTTTATTGAGCAAGTCGAACGTCCGTTTCAGGGCAAAATATGCAAAAATATTTTTTTCCTCAAGGAAAGACACTCGTTATTTTATTTTTCAGAATTTCCCCGAATTGTGAATACGGAAAACGGATTTTCGGTATTTTTTATATTATGGGATTCCTAAACACCGTGAAGTAACAGCTATTTTTGTTTTTTTTTAATTTTTTTTATTAATATTCGATTGAAGAGTGTGGAGCACTGGCTGTATGTTTACCTGGTTTTTGAAATACATATGACATATATGTCATATGTATTGGAGCCTTAGAGTGCTCCACACTCTTCAATCGAATATTAATAGAAAAATAAAAACAGCTGTTACTTCACGGTGTTTAGGAATCCCATAATATAAAAAATACGAAAAATCCATTTTTCGTATTCAAAAATCGGTGAAATTTAAAAAAATAAAATAACGAGTGTCTTTCCTTGAGAAAAAAAATATTTTTGCTTATTTTGCCCTGAAACGGACGTTCGACTTGCTCAATAAAATCTAAATTAATTCTTTCCTGGAAGGCTAGAAAAAGACGCACATTTTCGTTTTTTACGAATGTAAATACGTCAAATCCTGCCAAAGGTACAGCCATTTGAATGGAAAAATGTTAAAAAATGGTAATCAACGAGAAAAAACGTCAGAAATTTAAAAAAAATGTATACACTCGGTGAGTATTTTTCAATAAAGTAACTCGATTTTTCAAAATTATTTGTGGATTTTTTTTTACTGGCTGAAGTGACGTGGAATGCCTCATATATTCTTAATTTTCCGAAACATTTAATTGAGTACTTTTCTTCCAAAAAAATTCCCGAAAATCACCTACATTTTTAGTGTTCACACTGGTATAGCCCCTTAAGGCTGTGAAAAATAAGCAAAAAAGGCTTCGAATAATGATAGAAGTAAGGATATTAAAAATGAAGAGAAAATCGTTGCATTACAACGATGCAAACTTCAACATCGTTTATCATTGCTACTAGAGAATAAAAAAAAAACAAATGACCACTACCTCTACTATTATCATTACTACTGGTGGTTACTATTACCCCAACCATTGCTATTCCCTTCAAGGGAAAAATGCCCAATACCATCGCTATTTATTTAGCATTCAGTCAACACCCCTGGTAATTACTAAACACAGTGGCCATGGTATCGCTAAAAGAAATTTTGAAAAAGACAAAACAACAAAGTTTACACCGTCGTAACGAGACACGGCGTGTCACGCACGCAGGTGTAAAATAAAATGTATACGTCGCGCCAGCGTGTACCGCGATGCGTTCGCGTACGTGCGAAGCTTTTTTCCTGCTACGTAGTGTAGTCCGTGTCGTGCTCGTCAATGCGGAAACATTGGGCAAGAGGCTCTGGAACTTGGGAGGCTCCGAGAGCCAGGAAGTCAATTTAAGGATCTGCCTCGTTAATAATTAGTTCCTCTTTGTACAACTTTGACACGCACACACACACACATACACACGCCCGCGCGCGCATATAGAGGGTGTCCCTCTCATCTCCGCCACCCGAAATAACTCGGCAATTATCGACGTCACATAAAATGTTCCAGACAAAAGTTGTACGGTGTGAAGGGGCTCTCTTTTTCAAATGGAATGGTATATTTTTTTCAACCATCTTGTGGAGCACCCCAAGCCGCATGAAAAATATTACGGGGTCAAAGTCGTTCAAGGTCATTCAAGGTCACGTATTAAAATGAAATACAAATCTAAATATCTCGGATCACTACCAAATATTTGGTGTGATCCGAGATATTTAGATTTGTATCATCTATACTGACCTTGAATGACCTTGAACGACTTTGACCCCCTAATGTTTTTTGTGCGGCTTGAGGTGCTCCACAAGATGGTTGAAAAAAAAACAGTACCATTCCATTAGAAAAAGTGGAGGTGACCTTCACTGTGCGTCAGCGTCTCCACCGAAATAATAAAATTGGTCGCATTTGATGGCCCCTTTCACACCGTGCAACTTTTGTCTCGAAAATTTTTTTATGACATCGATAATTATCGAGTTATTTCGGGTGGCAGAGATAAGAGGAACACCCTGTATGTATATATACATGTTCATATGTACATAGGTTTTGTTTGCATCGCGCTTGTTTTCGTTTCATTTTTATTATTCGCAAATATTATTATTATTGATGATATCAATCGCGGTTTGGAATTCTTGTATTGTTTCTGTTATTAGTTGAGGTATTCCTTTCGCGCAGAGCCGTATTTGTTGGGGCATAAGGAGGGCCCTACTGAATCATTGGTAAAGTACGGTCGCGCTTAAGGGGTTAGTCCACAGTAACGGGTATAAAATCATGTGCGAATTTAACAATTTTTTTTCGCATGAAAAAATGATTCACTCATAAAATTAATTACACCTCTATTTAGTATGAATATCAAGCTGTTAAAAAATATATATATTTTTTTATGGACAAAATGGCCGACTACGAATATTTTCTTTTGTTACCTTTTTTTAGGCGCTCCGCGGCGTGACATTTAGCTTCCACAATTTTTGACCTAGAACAAAAAACAAAAATTCTCGTCAATCTACATTAGAATACCTAGAGAAGTACGTAGGGAATTTTAAAAATATTGTTTTATTCAAAAGTTGTAGGTATTTGAACTTAAGAAATGAATTTTCAGTGAAAAATTTCGTATAAAACTTTCGTTCAAATACCCACCGCTTTTGAATAAAACAATATGTTTTAAATTCCCTACGTACTACTCTAGGTATTCTAATGTAGATTGACGAGGGTTTTTGTTTTTTGTTCTAGGTAAAAAATTGTGGATGCTAAATGTCACGCCGCGGAGCTGTTAGATAACAAAAGAAAATATTAGTAGACGGCCATTTTGTACATCGAAAAAAAATATATATATTTTCTAACTAGTATATTCATACTAAATAGATGTATAATTAATTTTATGAGTGAACCACTTTTTCATACGAAAAGAATTGTTAAATTCGCCTATGATTTTATACCCGTTACTGTGGCCTAACCCCTTAATGCAAATAAGTCACAATCAACTATCATACCAAACGATAAACCGGAATAAAACAATTCGTGCAAATTTAGTAGATTTAGACATCATTACATTTTTTTCTGAAAAGTCGCGGCTACGAAAATTCTTCTGCTAGTCGCTTTTTTCTAAGTTTCATCATTGATGTTTTCTTTATACATGCGGTGATCTCCCGCTTTTATTGTCATTACAGAATCTTTAGATTTTTTTACACGCGTAAGCAGTTTAGACCAGGCATCTAGAGCTATTTAGTGTATAAATTATTAGATAGAAAAGTGTCCAGCGTGTCATCTCTATAAAATATCGTATAAATGTGACGATTATTAGAGTCGTATTCTTTCGTTAAAAGTTCGGTAACTTGGTTTGAAATTTTACCAGTATACTGGGATGTTTCTTTAATTCATTATAGATCAAAATCAGTTATTATATATTCGGGTTCACGAAAGGAATACCTCAAGGCTATTATTCTTACTTATTTAACAACAGCAACGCTGTATATATATATATATATATATATATATATATATATACACATACACACGATGTATTGACATCAATTTTTTTAACAAATAATAATAATAAACGAAGACGTTGTTTATTATTATTAAATATACTAAAACAGAATTTGAGAATAACAATAATGATAATAATAATATAATAACGTTATTGTCGATAACGATAGGTCTCATCCATAATAGTAATTGTTATCGGTAAAGATAATTAAAAAAAAAGAAGCATGCTTAAGGGGTTAGGCCACAGTAACGGGTATAAAATCATGTGCGAATTTAACAATTTTATCGTATGAAAAAGGGATTCACGCATAAAATGAATTACACATCTATTTAGTATGAACATCAAGCTATTAGAAAATGTATATTTTTTATTTCGATATAGAAAATGGCCGACTACTCGAAACTTCTCGAAACACCTTTTTTTCCAATTGGCGTGACAAATAACTTCAACAATTTTCACTCGATTTACTTCAAATTTAAAAGTTATGTTCCTAATTGCATTTCGCAGAGAAGTACGTACGGAATTTCTGATTAATCGAAAACTTTTTATTTTACGAGCAGTTTATGAGCAGTTATAACGAAATTTTTCACTGAAAATTCATTTCTCAAGTTCAAATACCTACAAGTTTTGAATAAAACAATATTTCTTAAATTCCGTACGTACTCCTTTAGGTATTCTAATGTAGATTGACGAGAATTTTTGTTTTTTGTTCTAGGTAAAAAATTGTGGATGCAAAATGTCACGCCGCGGAACGCCTCAAAAAAGATAACAAAAGAAAATATTAGTCAGCCATATTGTACATCGAAAAAAAGTATATTTATATTTTGTAACAGCTTGATATTCATACTGAATAGATGTGTAATTAATTTTATGAGTGAATCACTTTTTCATACGAAAAAGATTTGTTAAATTCGCACTTGATTTTATACCCGTTACTGTGGCCTAACCCCTTAAAGAGGAGTATCAGGCAGGGTAAAAACAAGACTATATCTATACACGCATGTTTATAGACGTCAATTTAGATTCATTTTTTTTCTTCGACGTGCGTAGTAATAGAGGATTTTAAAGTAGCAAACTATCCAGTTGAATCGCTTGAGCAAACCACCTGTGCAGCTGTGTATATATATACACACACACGCACATACGGGAACGAACAATGTATAATTATACGTTGATGACGATAATATCTAGCAGGGCTCCTCTCTCTCTCTCTCTCTCTCTCTCTCTCTCTCCCTCTCCCTCTCTCTCTCTCTCTCTCTCTCTCTCTCTCTCTCTCCCTCTCCCTCTCCCTCTCTTTCTCTCTATGTCGCTATTTTCCTCTCTTGCATTGAGACTCGGTGCTCAAGAAAAAGAGTCGGTTTATAAAAACATACAATGTATTCCATTTCATTTCGCAAGCTACGTTTGACGTCTTCCACGTTTTTATTTTTGCGCGAATTGTTTGTCTCATTTCTGCTTTGCTCAATCAGCATATTCGAAGCGTCTCGCTGCGTCGCTGTGAAATGATTACTCGCAATCGTGAACGAATAATCTTCGAATCGGTTAAAATTCTCGTGCACTCATCGATGAGACTTCAAGATGCGTATTACCCCGGGGACTTTGCTGCCATAGATATTGCAGGGATTTTTCGGGGCCGGGTTGAAATTCCGAACGTTGAATGCTCCGACGGTTTACAATTTCGAATTTTAATGTTCCCAAATTCAAGTAGGGGCCGGCTTGAAATTCCGAACTTTGAATGGTCAGCACGCTCAAAACTCCGAAAGAATAGTACCCCGAAAGATCAAAATTCCAAAAGAATTTAGCACGAAAGACCAAAACTCCGAAAATCCTAACACCGACAAAATAATTCGGCTATGGAAGTTTTAAAAGTTTCAAAATTTTCAATAAATCGACGAATTATTTCAAGAATTTTTTTTTATTAAGAAGTGATTTTGCGTCAATTTTGAAATTTGTCTAGACAATGTTATACGTTCTACATTATTAACAGTCAACTGTGTAGACTTTCGCTGGCATGACCTTGACATGAGGGCCGGGTTGAAATTCCGAACTTTGAATGCCCCGACGGTTTAAAATTCCTGATTTTAATGTTCCGAAATTACAAGGTTCGTCAAGATTATACCAGCGAAAGTCTACACAGTTGACTGTAAATGATGTAGAACGTATAACATTGTCTAGACAAATTTCGAAATTGACGTAAAATCGCTTCTTATTAAAAAAAAAAACATTCTTGAAATAATTCGTCGATTTATTGAAATTTTTGAAACTTTTAAAACTTCCATAGCGGAATTATTGCGACGGTGTTCAGATTTTCGGAGTTTTGGTCTTTCGTGTAAAATTCTTTCGGAGTTTTGATCTTTCGGGATAGTATTCTTTCGGAGTCTTGAGCATTCTGATCGTTCAAAGTTCGGAATTTCAACCCGGCCACGATTTTTCAGGTACTGAGCTCAACGTGTGTCGCGAGTCACGTTGAAACTGCCTCTCAAAAATTGTCCACTGCGCGATACAGTTGGGTGGAGACGGTGCTGAATTTTCACAATCGTTTTGACAGATCGTCGTGCATCGATTAACGGTAACAAAAGATAGACGATGCTTCGATGAGTGTGTGTCAATGGAGCAGAAAAATATCAGCCTCGACGTATCGTCAAAAGTACCCACTGGCTCGCTCCGATCGCCAACGAGCGATATTATCATTCCATTTTTTTGCAAAGTACAACCCTCAATATTAACAATCACATAATTCTTTTTTTTTAATGAACTTAAGGGGTTAGGCCACTCTAGAGGCCGAATAATAGGCTTTTTGGGATTTTTTTCCCGAAAAACTACAAAATAAACCGAGTTTACAAAAAGGGTGTTTATCATACATATCAGTGGCTGTATACAATAATTTTTTTGAAGCAATTAATTTCAAAATGGCGGCTGTGCAGCGTTCATCTCAAAATTGCATTTTTTAAGTTGGCCGGAAACATAACTCAGACAATTTTCAACCGATTCACTTAAAATGTTGGATATATCTTGAAAAATACATTGTCTATGGAAGTACGTAGGATTTTATTGTTTATATTGCATAGTTCATTTGTTATTAACAATTATCTGACGATTCTTTTTGGAAAGTGACTAATTAGCCTAAAAAATCATCAGATAATTGTTAATAACAAATTAACTATGCAATATAAAGAAAAAATCCTACGTACTTCGATTGACAATGTATTTTTCAAGATATATTCAACATTTCAAGTGAATCGGTTGAAAATTGTCGAAGTTATGTTTCCGGTCAACTCAAAAATGCAATTTTGAGATAAACGCTGCACAGCCGCCATTTTGAAATTAATCGCTTTAAAAAAATGATTATATACAGTCACTGATATGTATCATAAACACCCTTTTTTGTAATCTCAATTTATTTTGTAGTTTTTCTGAAAAAAAATCCCCAAAAAGCCTATTTTTTCGGCCTTAAGGGGACAGTAGGGGTTTCAGCGTGAAAAAAAAAAACAGTTTTTTGCGATTTTTTTTCATCTATTTGGATAGAGTAAATTTATTGAAACCTTTTGTACATTATCAAGTGTCATTTCAAGAACATTCCGTGAAATTTGTACGCGAAAATATCCACAAAAAAACTGGTGACAAAGCTTTTCCAAGAACGCCTTTGGAAAAACACGATTTGCGGTGTTCACTGTATCTCAGCTTGAAATTATCTGAAATCAAGTACCATTAAAATTTAGCCAAAGTATCATCAAATCCTCCCCCCAACGGTCTTTGATAATTTTTTTTTTCATTTCTAAATTTTTGGTGGTCATGTAAAGTGAAAAGTGCTATTTTTCACGAAAAATTCCGCCATTTTGGGGGTGGAAAACCCCCTCAATGTAAAAAAAATCTCAAACTAACCGTTGGGGGGAGGTATTTTATATGTAGAAAGTGTGTACCAAGTTTGAAATAAATCGGTCATGTAGTTTTCAAATGGCAGTGAACACGGACTTTGAAAAAGTGATTTCGACAAAAACGCGGCACCGGCTTGTTTGTGCATATTTTCGCGTTCAAATTTCACGGAATGTTCTTGAAATGACACTTAACAATGTACAAAAGGTTTCAATAAATTTACTCTATCCATATAGACGAAAAAAAATCGCAGAAAAGTGTTTTTTTTTCACGCTGAAACCCCTACCCTCCCCTTAAACACTTTCCCGAGATTCGCTTATTTTCGGACGCGCGTCTATGAGACTAAAAAGCTCGTAAATAAATTCTCTTTCCACCACCGCCGCCGGGTTCAAGGTCGAATATACATGCCTCTCGACGTAACGAGCGCGAGATATCTCGTCACAGCGTTGATCCTCTTTGGATGCTGCACCGACCTTGGCACAAATGTGCACGCCATTCACATTTTCTTCCTTTGTCTTTTGTCCCGAATAATTTGACACAGGTGTCGTCGCCTCTTTCTCACTCGACTCACAATGTACTCCAACGTTCGCCACATGGGCTCGCATTTGTCAAATATATTTTTTTCATTATCCTACTAGACCTCTCCTCATTGTGTCAGTTGTTTCTCCAATCTAATAAAATTCTCTGTGATCCCACGGAAACGTCGTGGCCGCGTGGCGTACCGTTAATTAATTCATACGCGACCCGCGCGACGGTGTATCTGTGTGGACTACTTTCACGGATTTCCACGCTGGAACTTTGATGCACAATGCGAACACTCCTCAGCCTCGGTTAGATTTCTTCCAGTGTATTTCTCACGAGTAATAAATAAAATGCCGAGTACAAATTTTTAAATGATTTTTTTGAAATTTGTTTTTTTGAAATTCAGAATAAAAAAATTTTTGAGTTTGATTTTTTTGAAATTTGTTTTTTTGAAATTTTGAATAAAAAAGTTTTTGTAATTTTTAATAAAAAAATTTGTTTTTGTGATTTTGAAAAAATATTGTTTTTCACCATTTTGAATTTTTTTTCTTTTTCCAAGATTTAGAGAAAAGTTATTGCGAAACTGTGAGAAAAAATAACGGATTTTTTTTCGTTTTAATCGTCATTAATTGACATTTAAGGAACGATAAAAGTGTTCTTTTCATTTTTGATAAAACTTTGACGCTTCGCTCAAAGGATAACGGTTCAGCCGATCAATTTTAAATTGTGGGGGTCTTTAGGCATGTACTAAACTAAAAAAAACCTGGATACATGAGTTATTTTCGCAATATTTGCAAAGTTGATGTGGATTTTCCAAAACGGGAAAAAATCATTTTTTCGTACTTTTTCAAATCAGTATTAAGGTTAAAAAAATCTCTTAAGTACCGAAAGGTGCTTTTAGGGTATTTATTCTACTTTGCGAAACCCACCTTTTTTTCTTAAAACGACGATATCTCAGCGACAAATGGTCGTGCAGAGGTCAAAAACCTATCGTTTCGAAGCTGAAGAATCAGGTTAAATGACCCCAGTATTGATGAAGCTCAAAAAAATTTGAGCCCGTGGACGATTTTGAAAAAAAAAATCGATGATGTTTGCCTCGCACTATTACTTAGATTCCCGTCGAGCGTGTTGCTTAAAAAAATGTTTACCGGTGAGATTCGCAAACTAGAGATTTCAGGCTTTAAAACCCCATTTTTTTACGTTACGACCATTTTTCACGAAGTTACAGCTATTCAAAAATGAATTAAGGTTTTTTGAAATTTCACTGGTCCCTTAATTTTTGTAATGAGTGTATATAGGGAGTCTCAAAATGACCTGGCACTTTAATTTATTAACGGGGTCCTCTAGTTTCTCGGGTCGAAAAAATCGATTTTTTTTTCATAAATCACATCTACAACATGTGTAGAAAATGTGTGCCTAAGGATTTTTCGATATTCGAAGTGGTTCACAAGTATAAATCACATGCGCGAACTTTCAAACGCGTTTTTCTCGAAACACCATTTTTCGAAACGGTGACCACGATATTTCAGAAACTACTGCACCGATCTTGTTCAAATTTATACAGCATGTTTAATATGTTATAAGCCAGCGATTGAACTAATATTATCATGATTGCTTCGATAGTTTTTTTGTACGAGCGAAAAACTTAAGAAAAAATGAGTAAAAAATAGAATGTAATTTTCAAAAGTGTATAAAAAAGTCAACTTTTGTAATTTAGAATTCACTCTAGTTCAATCGCTAGTCTTAAATATGACGATTAAAATGCCGTTTGGTTTTTTGATTTCAGATAAGCAGAACAGCCGCAATCTTGGTCACCGTCAAGCACCTCTTTTACTTGATGTCTTCCTGTCGGCCACTATAACGTTTATTCTATTATATATTTTGACTTCAAAAAATTTGTGAAGCTTATTTAAATGTTAATAAAGATTATGCAAAAACAATGAGATTGATTATTTCGATGCTTTGCCCGTAAAAAATTATTGAAAAAGCCGTAAAAAAACAGCCGAGAAACTAGAGGACCCCGTTAATAAAACGTATCATTTATTTGAAAAGTACGAATATTTTTATTTTAATATGAGGTACAAACATGACTAGGCGAAATAAGAGCGATAACAAACGGTGAGCCGTCAAAATGAAGGAAAAAACTGGCAAAGGTATTAAGGCGGGATATACATTTACAGCGATAGAAAAATCGATCTTTTTTTTCTTCTTTAAACGATAGAACTATAGATGTAGAATATTTTCCCAAAGTTTTAAAGCGAAATTCGAAAAACTTCACACGTTACAGCCCGTCAAGGCTGTGCCTCACCGCTCGGGTTCGGAGTGGGCGTGAGCTTCAAACGCGTTTTTCTCAAAACCGCATTATCGAAATTGGCGTGCAGGATTACTCAAAAACTATTAAGCCGATTGAGTTGAAACTTGGTAGAAATATTGGTAATATTTGTATCTTCTACTTGACGAGAATTGTTTTTGAAAAATTTAAAAAAAAACTACGTTTTTAATCCACATTTTACAGAAATGTCGCGTGAAAAGTTGATTTTTTTTTGTAAATGCGTGCCATTTTCTTAAATTTGCATTTTCTTCATTTTAATTACCGTCACATAGAAACTATACATGTTCTATCTGAAAAAATGTTTGAACTTTTGTGCAAATCAAAGTCTACGGGAAGCTAGACTGCACGCCGATTCGCAACTCCCGCGGCGACCTTGCTGTGACACTCTGCCGCAGCTCCGTCATTTTGATAATTAATTAATTAAAAAAAATTGTTTTGTATACTTAAATATACTATTGAAGTATAATTAAAGTTTGATAATTTTAGAATAATTACTTCTTAGTTTTTAAAATCCCTCAATATTGCTTATTTTTTACTTGTGTAAATGTATATCCCGCCGTAAGCGATCTGGATATAGAAGATATAAGTCGCATAAGTCGCTTGGATCTCAATATTTTTTTATAAAAAAATTATGTAATATAGGTCAAATATAGCCAAATATATTTTTAATTTTCTGAAACATTTGAGTACTTTTCTTCCAAAAAATTTCCGAAAATCACCCAAATTTTCAGCGTTCACACTGGTATAGCCCCTTAATACGAATTTATTCAATTTCCCTAAAGTTTTCTATTTCTATAAAAAATTGTCGAATTTTTATGAAAACACCTTTTTACGGTTCGGTCAGTGTGATTTTGAGTTTACGGCAAAAACTCCGTGATATTTGTCATCAGCGAAAATTTTCCATGGTATAGACACCCGAAACCGTTCAAAAGCCGAAATTTTGTTTTTCGATCCATTGGCCACTTTTTCAAAATTGCGAAAAAAATGTTTCCCAATATTTTTTTTCTCGTAATTTGACAATTTTTTTCGTGCCTCTAGGTAGATGTAGCCCCTTAAGGAATGAAAAAACAAAGAATTTTCGTTGCGTCCAACGTTGAAAACTGCAACATTCTATTAGTGGTACATGGAGTTTGAGATTGATCGCGAGCTCGCCTTTTTTCTTTCCAATTATTTACATATGTTCATCGTTTTTATTTTTGTATTTCTTTAGATGAGTGACTTTTCCAACAAACAAAAAATTGCCTTTTTCTCATTTATTGGCTTATAAATGATGATGTTAATTTTTTTTCGAGCAAAAAATCGTTAAAAATAATTTCGAATTTTTCAAAAACCCAAACAAACGCAATATAGGCGTCGAAATGTTCAAAAATGCCCCATTTTATCACGTGTTTCCGCGAACTTCAAAACCCCGTAACTTTTTATGGGGCAGTGAATATAATCATTCATAACTCAATAAATGAGGAAACAGCACAAAAAAATGTTAGCCTCATTTTTCGGAAAAGTCACTTTAAAGAATAACCTTTTTTTGCTCGTTTGTTGCACCAACTGCAAATGCATAAGGTCGAGCGCGTTATGATCGAGGTGCGTACACGTCGTGCTGGAAATTGTTGTGGAAACGCTTTGTTCGAAAGTTCGCTAATCATTCGAGCGGACTGTACACATGTGCTCGAAGTAGTCACAGCCTGTGATCAGACGAGTGGCCGCGAGGTCACAATCTCCGCTTGCTCGCGGGCAAAATCCATTTTTACAAAAGTTCACGAATTTATGCAAAAAAAGTCACCATTTTAGCACAATCTTATAAATCAATGATAAAAAAATACTTAAAAAATTCAATAAACAAAACGTTCGCAATTGCATGTTTTTTTCAGACGAAACACAAATGTCAGCAATTATCTGCGTATTTCACACGCGGGCGCATCTATTTCCGGAGAGTTCAACGTTTCATCCGCGTCCGCCAGCCAATCATTCGCGCTTTGGGGGCCTCTTCAATTTTCCGATATTTCACTCTAACCTACTTTTATTCCCGAAAAATACTCCACGAATGTACCAACCTCGGAGACGTTTTTCTTTCATCCCTATTCACGTCGAAACTCGCGCGAACTAACAAACAAAAAACGCAGATCGGAGATGGGAAAATTATTTTTTGTTATTCAAATGAATAAGTCACCTCTATTTATAATAGAAATAAAATGCATTTATGAATAAAAACTTATTTATTTTGTGAAGATAAATGAGGTTTTATTTTTTTAAGAAGCCAACCAATTCTTCAATTACATATACATAATGAGCAATTGAAAGGTTTTGAATTTCATGAAAGTTACTTTTTCTATTTTTTATTCCAACCTTTCACTTATTATTGTTTTATTATTATTTTTATCATTACACAAATTTAATTATCATTACCCAATTTCTATTGTTTTGTTTTTTTATTACCATTATCTAACAATTATTATTAAATAATAATAATAATGATGGGACTTTTTGAATAATTATGATCTAATAACAATAACAATATCTACTTAATAATTATTCTCCAATAATAGTAATGATAATTATCTAGTAATAATAATAATGAAAAGTAACTTGCATGAAAGTGACTGTATATTTTTTATTTAAAAATTTTCAAGTGTTATTATTTCATTATTCTCATTTTATTATTATAGAATTTTCATTGTTTCGTTGTTCTTTTGATTATTATTTTTAGTACGATTATTATTATTATTTGATCACTATTATTTAATAATAATTGGTCATTTATATTATTATTATTATTTTAATTTTATTAACAGTAAATACACAGTTACTGTTACTATTTTATTTATTATTCTATTGGTATTATCACTATTATTATTTTTATCATTATTATGCATATGAAATCTAAATTCATGTCAAACTTACTGTACGGTGGTCTCTCCGTTTCCCAGATCAGCGTGCCACGATGAAAGTAAACTCTGCATCTTTTCTTCTTAATGACAAAAGTATTGAGAAGAACCGAGCCCGAAGAATTGTCAGAAGCCTGCATAATAACGACTTTTACAGCACCGAAGGTCCGCTGCACTCGGTTGTTTTTCTTTTTTTCCCCGCGCTCACGCACATATATTGTCGCGAATGACGATTGTTGTTTGAGAAAAAAAACGTATAGAGGGTGAAAAACGTGTGTAGGGTAGGGTCGCGTTCTCCAGGACACAACGGAACTAAAAGGCGAGGAGTGCAAAAGCGCGCACGGACGACGATAACGACACCGTCATCCTGCAATCCGGTCGAAGTTATCGATTGTAAAAGCCGCGTGCGAAGGCGCGACTGACAAATAATAACTGTGTTTGAATAATACTCGGCACAGAACGAAGGTAATGGGGAGGGTCGTATGGAATCGCGAACGATCGTTGTCGCGAAGGATTTGAGCGATAAATGCGCGAGAGAGCGACTGCTGCACTGTTGCCTGGCTCGTACGGGCGAGCAGACTGCTCCATACACAAACACGCGAAGCGCTACGAGACTTTCAATCTCCGCTCGCGAGATGCCAATACCGCACGCACGCCACCGGACCTTCCAGCGAGCCTCGAATGCCCGAGTCCTTTGTTGTTCTTGACGACGACGCACCAACCTTATCTACTCGATAGTCGCGTGCGCGCGCGTGACTGTGTTACGCGCATGGGTAGAGGCACAAATTGGGAACTTTTGGACGTGCGACGTCCTCATCGACCGAGAGACCTGCTGTGCTGACCGAGTTACCGAGTTCGAACGGCACTCGCTAGAAGCGCGCGGGTCGCACGACTTTTTTGAGGAATGTCCAAAACGCTGTCGGTACGGCAGCTACCGACGTTACCGACGATTCGAATAGTTTTCTGCGAATAAGCACGAGTGATGGTAACCGGCTACATCATCTAGGTGGATCAAAAAATTGCATTTTTCAAAAATATTTTTACTCGACCACCTTTTAGCTATATTCCAGAAAATTTCATTGAAATATTCCTAAAATTGAGTGAGCTTCTAGTCGGGCGAGCGGTGGCAGCACCACACTTCAAACTTTGAGCGCTTTCCTCGAAACACTTTTTCAAAGTCGGTGGACATGATATCTCGAGAACCATTTGATAAATTGTTTCCAAATTTACAGGACACGCGATGAGAAACATTTCAAGGTCGTTGACAATCTCACTTTTTTTAAATCGATCTTCATTTTTTTTAAGTCACGTAAAAATGGCGACTTTTTTCATAGATTTTGTATGCTTGAGTTTCGATTCGTCACCAAGTTGTTAAAAAAAAATTATTTAAAAAATCGACGATCGTCAACGACTCGTATTTATTGTTAACTTGAATAACCCGTTTGGTTTTTGGATTTCGGATGGACCGTTTACGCTGAAAAGCGTCCACCGCTAAATGTCGCAAAAAAATGTCATCTGTCGGGGGCCATGTTTTTCTGTATTTTTGGTGATTTTTTTAAAGGCTCTCAATTTAGGTATTTTTGTTTAAAAAAAAATGCGTTTCTTTTTCGGACCTCGGGGTAAATGTAGCCCCTTAATTCCGTCGTTAACGCGACTAATACATGTGATTGTTTTTTTTCTGCGTGTTTTCTTTCGTCAAAAAGGACTGATGCGCCTTCGAGAAATCTGTTTTACCGATGGAGCTACGAGCTTCCGCAGTGGCCTCTTGAAGCGTCAAAGTTGCTCATACGCTCTCGATTCATATGTAAACGCAATACGATAAACTTTACGCGGCGTATCAAATGTTTATCTCGTACGAGTAGCACAAACGAGTAATTGACGGCTAATCGCGTTTTCGTACGTGCCAAATAGTGATGAGCCTCTGAAGCAACTTTGGGATGACGGATCGCCGTCGCGACGAACCAACGCCCAGGCGGTTTGACTTTTGAGGTTAGAACGCGAAGTTTTGTTTGAAACTTCGTTGAAGACATTGCGAAGCGCAATAATGGCTCGAAGACGCAGTCGGAATCGGCGCGCCTCACGAAAATCCTTGAATATTACGGAGCTGGATGAGGATTCGGAACACATCGATACTCGTGAGTAAACTGAGAAAAAATTTCTATTCGTGTTTGTTGAAAAGCGAGACTGGCGTTTACGAGACGAAAAATCGCGGGAAAAACCACAAGATTGCTCGAATTTTCCCGGCGAGGGAAAATAGTCGTTGAGGGTGAGAAAAACAAGGATAAGGGCACTTTTTTTGTTGTAATTTTTGGAATTCACGAACATTGCTTCGTACTGATTTTCTATCTTGATTCCGTAACTTTCCCGCTTCATTTTGTCATTTTCCATCTTGATTCCGTAACTTTATATCTTCGTAGAAAGTTCGTGAAACGTTTTGTACTTCTCGCTGGCCGAGCGACTCTTACAGTTGAGGCAAGACACCTATGCGTTATTTACTACACAACGGTATCTTGTAGACTTAATGGTGATAATTTTTTCTGATGGTTGAATTATGATCTGAATTGTATTCTGAACCTTATTTGAATTTTCTTATCCGAATCTTATCTCGAATTTCTTATTTGGATCTTGAATCTCACCCGCATTTTATCCTAATCTTATCTGAATCTCATGTCAAATCCGATCTTTCCTGAATATTATCGTTGATCTTATCTCGAATTTCTTATCCGAATTTTATCTTGAATCGCATCCGAATCTCATCGGTGTCTTATCTCAAATGTTGGCTCTGATTTCATCTGAATCTTAACTCGAATCTCTTCATCCTCTATTCAATCTCCTCAAATGTTATCTCATCTCCTTGTCTCTTTTCCGAATCTTATCTTGAATCTTATCCGAATCTTAGCTTTGTCTCATCTCAAATGTTATCTCCGATCGTATCTCAATCTTATCAACATCTTATCAGTGTCTTATCTCAAATGCCATCTCCGATCTTATCTGAGTCTTAACTCGAAACTCATCTGAGTCTTCTCTCAAATCTTATCTTCGATATTATCTGAATCTTATCTCCTATCGTATCCGAAACTTATCTCCAATCTTATCTCCTATCTTATCTGAATCTTATCTCGAATTTTATCTTTGATCTCATCTCGAATGATATCTCCAATCTTATCTGAACCTTATCGGAATCTTATCTGAAACTTATGTCAAATGCCATCTCCGATCTTATCTGAATCTTACCCCAAATGTTATCTCTGATCGCATCTCAATCCTATCCACATCTTATCTGTGTTTTATCTCAAATGTTATCTCTGATCTTATCGAATCTCAACTTGAATCTCCTCATCCTCTATTGAATCACCTCAAATGTTATCTCAGCTCCTTTTTTCTTATCTGAATCTTATCTTCAATCTCATCTGAATCTTAGCCTTGTCTCAAATGTTTTATCTGATCTTACCTGAATGTTATCTCAAATGTCGATCTTATCTAAATCTAACTCCAAATCTTATCTTGAATGTTATCTTCGATCGTATCTCAATCTTATCAACATCTTATCTGTGTCTTATCTCAAACATTATCTCTGATCTTATCTGGAACTTATTTCAAATGCCATCTCCGATCTTATCTGAGTCTTAACTCAAAACTCATCTGAGTCTTCTCTCAAATCACATCTTCGACATTATCTGAATCTTATCTCCTATCTTATCTAAAACTTATCTCGAATCTTATCTCCTATCTTATCTGAATCTTATCTCGAATGTTATCTTTGATCTCATCTCGAATGATATCTCCAATCTTAACTGAACCTTATCCGAATCTTATTTGAAACTTATGTCAAATGCCATCTCCGATCTTATCTGAATCTGAACTCGAAACTCATCTAAGTCATCCCTCAAATCACATCTTCGACATCATCTGAATCTTGTCTCCTATCTCATCTGAAATTTATCTTCATTCTTATCTCAAATCTTATCTCCTATCTTATCTGAATCTTATCTCAAATATTATCTTCAATTTCATCTGAGTCTTATCTTCGACATTATCTAAAACTTATCTCGAATCTTATCTCAAATCTTATCTCCTATCTTATCTGAAACTTATCTCGAATCTTATCTCCTATCTTATCTGAATCTTATCTCGAATGTTATCTTTGATCTTATCTCGAATGATATCTCCAATCGTATCTGAACCTTATCTGAATTTCATCTCCGATCTCATCCGTATTTCCCAGACGACGCGCTATGGTGGAAGAACATCGAGGCGGACATGACGGTGCGTCAGTCGCTTCGGCCGTCCTACGCCGAAACGACCTCACCGATACTGGACGGAAGTTCGTTCGTCGAGGCGTCAGAGCTCCGGGACGATTGGTGGAAAACGTTGGGCAGGCCGAGCATCGACCCGTCTCGAAGAGTTTCCGTTCGCAGGAGTGTCCGAGGGGATGACACGCGTCACGAATCGTCCGATTCGGAGAACAGCGATGAGATCGACGGGAGAAAGAGTAGAACGTCGAGAGTTCGGCAGAACGCGAACAAAGTCGCCGGAGTTTCGAGCCAGCCGACAATCATCGGTGATTCGCAGGAGGCCGAAAGTCCCGGGAGGGACGAAGCGCGCGAGACTCGCATCGAGACGAGCGTCGACACGAGCGACGCTGTTCCCAGCTCGCGACCCAAGCCGTTCAAGAAACGATTCGCCAAAATTCCGGACGGCACTTTCGACGAGTTCGGTAACGAGGCTGCGGTGACGAAAAACGCGGTCGCTTCGTCGAGAGGGTCGCAGGAGCGACGACGCGCCGATGCTAGCCTGAACGTAACATGGTCGCGAAGTGCCGCGCGGGTCGACGAAGCCGAGGAACTCGAGGCGACGAAATCGCCGCCGGTTATGGGACCACCTGGGAGCGTGTTGCGTCGCAAGAGACGCGCCTCCTCGATCGCCCGCAGGCTCGAAACAACGTCCGAGGAGAGCGAGCCCGACGCTGAGTCGAAGACGCGCCGGTTGCGCCGTAAGGTGCGCAAAACCGTGTCGATAAATCCGTTCGACGAAGTCATCGTGGAGGCCACGGAACGAAGCGACGAGTCGAACAAAGTTTCCGCGATGAGCGAGAACGTCGAGAAGGCCAAACGCGGACCGAGTCAGGTGGGGAGAAAATCGCTGAGTCAGAGGATCGAGGACGCGAGCAGCGACAAGGAGGACGAGAATCATCGCGACGTTTCCTCCGAGACGTCCCACGTCGGGACCAAAATCCTCGAAGTCTCGTTAACCCGCATGCCCCCGGGCAAGTACCGAGGCGACGATAACTCGCGAGCAGAGAAAAGTGCAAACGAACGGAAGCTGAGAGCCTCGAGATCCACGCGGCCTTTCATCGAGGACTCGGCCTACGAACTTCCGGACCAGGAACGCAGCACGACGCCGCAAATCTCCGACTCGGACAACCCGAAATATCAGTCACCTGCCAAGCCTACGAGAACGCCGCCGCAAACTCCGCTTGGCACCAGCCTCGCGAGCAAAAATCTCACAGCCACGTCTCGACGAAGTCTCGCACGCTCGAATTATTCACACACGAAAATATTCTCCGACGAGGATATCAGCCTCGAGGATCTGAGCTACATTGAGAATCGCCCGAACTTGGTAATGCCGGACATCGAGGAGACACGAGTTTCGGAAAAGGACGTCCCAGCGAACGACGGAAAATCGGCGCGCAATGCTCGATCGGACGTGAGTACGAGCCACGGTTTATCGTACAGGGAACTCATTGAGGCCTTAGGTAACGGGTATAAAATCCGGTGCCAATTTAATCATTTTTTTCGTATGAAAAAGTGATTAACTCATAAAATTAATTACACATCTATTTAGTATGAATATCAAGCTGTTAGGAAATATATATATTTTTTTCGATGTACAAAATGGCCGACTACTAATATTTTCTTTTCTTTTTTTTAGGCGCTCCGCGGCGTGACATTTAGCATCCACAATTTTTTACCTAGAACAAAAAACAAAAATTCTCGTCAATCTACATTAGAATACCTAGAGAAGTACGTACGGAATTTAAAAAATATTGTTTTATTCAAAAATTGTAGGTATTTGAACTTGAGAAATGAATTTTCAGTGAAAAATTTCGTTATAACTGCTCATAAACTGCTCATAAAATGAAAAGTTTTCGATTAGTCAGAAATTCCGTACGTACTTCTCTGCGAAATGCAATTAGGAACATAACTTTTGAATTTAAAGTAAATCGAGTGAAAATTGTTGAAGTTATTTGTCACGCCAATTGGAAAAAAGCTGTTTCGAGAAGTTTCGAGTAGTCGGCCATTTTGTACATCGAAAAAAAAAAGAATATTTTCAAACAGCTTGGTATTCATACTGAATAGATGTGTAATTAATTTTATGAGTGAATCACTTTTTCATACGAAAAAAATTGTTATATTCGCACATGATTTTATACCCATTACTGTGGCCTAAGGCTTTAATGCATATATAGAGGCAGAAAAAGAATGCAAGTTTTAATAAATTGTAAATGGCACGAATAATTAAGGTTGCTGCTCGCAAGTATTTCTATGTACACATATACATCGACTGCCACTATCGCTAACAATAAATATGAAGTCGGCACCTTATATTTTGCACGCAAAAATAATTTCGAGTGGACAAATCCTATAAAAACAATTGTCTATCACTTAAAATTCAAGATGGTGGCGGAATGGAAGATATTTATCAATTGCTGTTGTGCAGGTACAAAATAATCGCAGACAAAACGTACCATGCAGCGAAATAGCCAAAATTGTATTGGTTTGTTTATTTAAGCAATTTTTTTCAACAGTTTTTTTTATTTCATATTTTCCTGGAGTGCATTTTGTCTTGGGCGCAACAGAATCTAATAAACAATCGCGTAGGGTAGAAAATCCGAGCCTTTACATGAAATAATCAAATTCTATGTCGCTTACACGTCTTCGAGAGTTAAAGAATTTCCAGACAATTGACGAAATATTATCATTTCATTTAAATTTACACAATAAATTGTTTGTCATCTACTGAATGTACCCTCCAAATGTTAAAATAATTGTCTACACCGTTTCTATGAAATTGGTAATTGAAAAATCACTTTTCAACATAGGGAGATGCCTATGCTTATTGCTGAATGGCACTTTTACGTATGAAAAAGTGTTTAAAATGTTATGCAAAACCGTCAAATCACTCAACACATTATGACAATTTTGTCATCAGTGTCTTAATGTACTTAATGTTATCTCCCTACGTTCAAAAATGTTTTTCATACATTTTTATAGAAACAGTGTAGACGATCGATTAAGGCCTTAGGCCACAGTAACGGGTATAAAATCATGTGCGAATTTTACAATTTTTTTCGTATGATAAAGTGATTCACTCATAAAATTAATTACACATCTATTTAGTATGAATATCAAGCTGTTAGAATATATATATATATATATATATATATATATATATATATTTTTTTTTTTCGATGTACAAAATGGCCGACTACTCGAAACTTCTCGAAATAGCTTTTTTCCAATTGGCGTGACAAATAACTTCCACAATTTTCACTCGATTTACTTCAAATTTAAAAGTTATGTTCTGCATTTCGCAGAGAAGTACGTACAGAATTTCTAATTAATCGAAAACTTTTCTTTTTATGAGCAGTTATAACGAAATTTTTCACTGAAAATTCATTTCTTAAGTTCAATACCTACAACTTTTGAATAAAACAATATTTTTTAAATTCCGTACGTACTTCACTAGGTATTCTAATGTAGACTGACGAGAATTTTTGTTTTTTTGTTCTAGGTAAGAAATTATGGACGCTAAATGTCACGCCGCGGAGCGCCTAAAAAAAGATAAAAGAAAATATTAGTAGTCGGCCATTTTGTACATCGAAAAAATATATTTTTTCTAACAGCTTGATATTCATACTAAATAGATGTGTAATTAATTTTATGAGTGAATCACTTTTTCATACGAAATTTTTTTGTTAAATTCGCACATGATTTTATACCCATTACTGTGGCCTAAGGCCTTAAAAATTTGAAGAGTGCATTCAGCATATGGCAAAGAATTTACTGTATAGATTTGAAGCAATTGGTAACATTTCGTCATTTCTTCCTAAACTCCTTCAATCAAACGCTTACAAATTTGAGGCATGCTTCGCAAAACACTACTCAACGTAGCGCACAAGATGAATGAATTTTAAATTAGCACGGATCATGTCACAACGAGATTTCATATCCACCAATTCACTATCAAAACAACATTCCTCAATTCCGGAAATTTGCATCTGCAGGAAAGAAGTCGAAGAAGCGCGGCGAGATCAGCAGGAAGAAGCATCCTCGCGAATAAATCCCGGCTGAGCCGAGAATCCGACGCGAGTACCAGCGAGGACGCACCGGAAGTCGCTGGCGGAAAGAAACTCGCGCGATCGCGACAGGATTCTCGCGGGTCCCGAGCGAGTGCTTCACGGAAGTCGGAGGTCCGAGAACGGGCCGGTCGGATCGAGCGAACGATCGGTAAAGAAGGGATCGAAGTAGCGGAGGAAATTGATCGAGAAGCGGCACATTCCGGTCAAGCTCGGTTGCGTGGAAACGTTGACGTATCCGAAGAGGAGCCGAATCATGCCCCGGCTCAGGACGAATCCCCCGCGAGCCCCGACAAGCGGAACGACCTTGGAAAAAGTCACTCCGAGCCACGGAATTCTCGTCCAAAGAGGGATTTGCGGAACGGACCACGGCGATCAGCGCAAATCGCAGAGAGCTCGGACGAACCGGAAACTGCGACGAAAACGGGGCCGTCGAATTTATCGCGGATGCGAGAAAACTCACGGACATCGGGAAACAAATCGGCTGCGGGAGAATCTCGACGAGGTATCTTGTTCGACGAGAGCAGCAGCGAGGACGAAGAGGAAACTGTCGAAAGATCGTATCGCTCGTCGGGATACCCTGATACGACGGAAAAGTCGGTAGCACAAAAATCGGTAGCTGAAAAATCAGTAGCGCAAAAATCGGTAGCTGAAAGATCAGTAGCGCAAAAATCAGTAGCTGAAAGATCAGTTGCTGAAAAATCGGTAACTGAAAAATCAGTTGCTGAAAAATCGGCAACTGAAAAATCAGTAGCACAAAAATCGGTAACTGAAAAGTCAGTGGCACAAAAATCGGTAACTGAAAAATCAGTAGCCCAAAAATCGGTAGCTGAAAAATCAGTAGCTGAAAAATCGGTAACACAAAAATCTTTTAATAGCACGACGAGGCGTGATTCTCGTCGCGGACTTATCGAATCAGACGTGAGTACGAGCGAGAGCGATTCTGCAGAAGAATCGCCGCCAAAGCAAAAGAGTCGCTTCAAGGACATTTCGCGAAAGAGTCCTGCTCCCGTGATCGAATCTCTGAACGGCGAGGTGCCCGAGGACGAACCGGAGGAAGATCCCGGCGCGCAACTCTCGCCGAGAGAATCGTCTCGTTTTCCAGCGCGGAGCTTCAGCGCTAATAGATCCGGACGGCGTACGTCGATCGAGCGAGAGCAAAGTCGCGAGCCAGAGGAGACTCAGAACGAAGATCCCGAATCGCCGAGCGGGGCAGTGGAAAAGCCGCGAGCCTCCTCGAAGAGGTTCGAAGACGTAGAAGCGGAGGCCGTGAGAAGGTCGCCGCGTTCTCGAAGCTCCGTCGCGAACTCGTCTCGCCAAAGTGTCCGAGAACTCGAGAAGACGCGACAGAACGAGAAAGCGAGCGAAACGCCGGCCGAACGGTCGAGCGCGGCTCTCCAACGTTCCAGTCCTTCGGGGGAAAGAACGGCAAGAAAATCGGCAATCGGCTCTCGTGTATCGAGGAACATTTTGACGACTTCGCACACGTCGAACCTGCGCGAGTCCGTCATGAGGGAAAATTGGCGGTTGGCGTCCTCGACGCCGAAGGTCGCGGCAGCAGCCGACTCGATCGTCGCGAGCTCGAAAACTTCGACGCCCGCGCGAGCTCAGACGAGCATAACGGATTTCTATCCATCGAAGTTCCTGCAGAAATCGCACGAGGGCACGACGCCGCGGAAGATCGCGCCGAGATTCGACCCGATCAAGATGAAAGAGGTGAAGGAAAAGGTGGAGGAGATGAAGAGGCGAGAATTGGAGGCTATGAGCCTCCAGACGAGGAAAGACGAGAATTCGAAAAAAAGTTCCCCCGGCTCGACGAGAAAAGCATCCACGAAGAAACCCCCAAAAAAAGCGACGAAAATCGTCGACAAGGCTTACATCGTGAATGGCAAGGTTTACAGGAGGCCGAAATTGCCGAGACCCAAGCCCTGGGCGACCGATCGTCTCTATCGTTATCTCTGGAAACGAATGGAGCCCAAGTACAAATCATCGACGCGCGTCGAATCCGAGAAATTTGTGCTTTCGCTCGCCGATGTCGTGGCACTCACGGTCAGACGGAAAAAATACGAGAGCTATAAACCCGAGGTCGACGCTCTTGTGAAAAAAATGGCCAAGTTGGACATCATACGCACACTCAATGACTTTTACGACTTCTGTTACGACTTCATGCCGTATGACTTTCGCGTCAAAGTCACGCCCATTCTTCTGCCCGGTAACAAGGTCACTATACCTTACGATCCGGAAAAATTGCACACTCCCATTCTTCGACATACGTGAAAACCTCGAGACACGGTCAAGATGAACGTCGGGTCGAAGGCTGGTACAGGCGTGCCCGTAAGAGTCGTAAATTGTCGTCGAAATTTTTTTTCGTAAGTTTCGGGACGGACGTACTCGTTATTGATCGGGATGATGATAGATAATTATTGTTAATAATTGTTATTAGTAGAGATAACTAATAGTAATAGTAATTATTAGTGATAATAATTAATAAGGTATAAAATACATATTATTGATAATGTTCATTATCCATAATGATAATTATTGAAAACTATCATCAATAATATTTGTTATAACGATTATTATTAAAAATTCTTGTCAATAATGTTCATTATTTCTAATGATTACTATGAAAAATAATCATTTTTTCACAATAATCATTATACAGCCATGAACATTATTGATGATTTTTAATAGTAATTGTCTTGAATAATGAACATTATTGATAATAATCAAGAATGTTCATTATTTGTGGTTATGATTGAAAATTATTATGAATAATGTTCATTAATCATAACGATTATTATTAAAAATTCTTGTCAATGTTCATTATTTCTAATGATTATTATGACAAATAATAATTTTTCATAATAATCATTATCAGCTATGAACCTTATTGATTATTTTTAATAATAATCATTATGAATAATGAACATTATTTATAATAATGTTCAATCATAATCGCAAATAATGAACATTATTGATAATAATCAAGAATGTTCATTATGTGTGATTATGATTGAAAATCATTATGAATAATGTTTATTATTCACAATGATTACTATTTAAAATTATTATCAAAAATGTTCATTATTTATAGTGATGATTATCAAAAGTCATTATTATTATTTGTAATGATTACTACTTAAAATTATTATTACTCGCAATGACTGTTATTAATAATTATTTTCTATGGTTACAATCTGATTTCGGGCACCAAAAAAAAAATCTTCGAACGACCGGAAAAAAAATCAAAAAATTGTAATTGAACGGTTTATTGACTACGATCATTTTGGATTCTCTTGTACAGGCCGTCGTACGGTAACTTTGAAATGGCCAAAAAAGCACGAATAACTATATGGTGAACAAAAAATTGGTAAAATGATTTTCATGCAATCGAATTTGTAAACGATTGTTTTCTGTTGTAAAACACAAAAGTTTATGCGTACACTGAAACTCATATCGTATATCGGAGAAAACCTTGAGGTTATTTAGATCCAATCAAATTAGTGTGCGGTTATTTTGCCTGTAAATGCGAATATCCATGATTAATATTATCATTATTGTCCAAAGCGGTTATTATGAATTTAAAAGAAGCAAATCGCATATTTTTTTTATACACGTAATCAGTCCACGAATGTTTTGTTTTTGATCGTCATAATTGCAACCCGACGATAGCAAAATGCATTTATTAGCTCAAGAATCTCAAATTAATTCGAGAGTCGCTGCAAAGTGTGGCCGAGTATAAAAATATATACTTGGGCACCCAAACAAACCCAAGCAAACTCGGATTAATTCGAGAATCGTTACAAGGTGTGATAAAAAATAAATAATATATATACAGTCGAGCACAAAATAGGTTGCGAGAGACTCTTCAATATTTTTCAGTAATAGTCGATTAAAATAATTTTTCAACTTGATCGGTTTGTTTTTTTTTTTTCGTTTGATACGATCAACAAGAACAAACGGAGTAGAAAAACTGAGGAAAAAAATGGGAAATTCAAAATAATTGACGTACAATAAATGACAGCAACGTATTTGCTCTTCGACGCACAAATTAATGCAACGTGTATTTTTGTACGAGCTTTACTTACCGAATAAAAATGTATTTTTCGTTTATTTCATCGGCATCCAAAATCGGGGAAAAACATTTAAATATAGATAAATATTCAACGGGTGTGCTAAGAGTCGAGGAATTTTTCGCGGTACGAACGCGTATTAATAGCATCCAAGGAGCTCGCACACCATTTACGCGGGTCCCGGTGCATTCCTATGTTTGTTCGCACGTATGTGTGTGTGTCATTTACGTTCAACGATAAACAGAGAGCCCTCTTCGCGCTCAAAGTTGACTCCGCAAACACATATATCTTTGGCATTTGCGCGCGTTTGTCGGTGATAAACTGACGCGTTTTTTTTTCTTCTACTCTGCTATATTCGCCGCGTACCGAGACACGTCTCGCCGAAAAAGTTTGGGTAGGGCCGAGCGCTTCACCGATGTATGGCAAGGGAGGCTGATTTTTTTTTTTGACTTCCCTCCAATGACAGCACGTTTTCGAAGCTTCGGGAAAATTTGGCTGCATTGTTTGCGAGATTTTTTATCCAGGCAGGTAGTCAGTTTTTTAAATGAAAAATCGTGAATTTTTCCATTAGAAATTTGGTTAAATTGTGTAGATTTTTGTTTTCGCGGAAACGATGAATTATTGTATTTTGAGGGGCTCGTGGCCGGAAAAGAGAAGAATTTTCGTGATTTTTTTCTGGGAAAACTTGGGGAGATTTTCAAATATTTTGTTTACATTTACAACGATAAAAAAAATCAATTTTTTCAACGAGGGAACTATATATATATAGAATATTTTCCCAGAGTTTTAAAGCGAAATTTGGAAAACTCAAAAGTTACAGCCCGTCAATGCTCACTGCTCGGATTCGGAGCGCGCGCTACGAGGAGAAGCGACAACGTAGAGGAACAGGCAGAGATGGGCAAAAAGTAATTAAATTGACAATTACTTTTTTAATTGATAATTTAATTACTCTGTAACAAATAACTCAAGTAATTAGTTACCACAAGTACCTAGTGCAATTTAATTCAAATTCTACGTAAGCTTTTTTTCTCAAAACTGCATTTCCGAAATTGGCGTGGAGGATTACTCAAAAACTATTACGCCGATTGAGTTTAAACTCGGTGGAAATATTGTTGATATTGCTACTTTCTACTTGGCGAGAATAGTTTTTGAAAAATTAGAAAAATACTTTTTTAATCCAAATTTTACAGAAATTGTGCGTGAAAATTTGATTTTTTGTTGTTGTTTATGCGTGCCATTCTCTTGAATTTGCATTTTCTTCATTTAAATTACTGTCAAACAGCAACCATACATATGCTAGCCGATTTTTTTTTGCAAATCAAAGTCTGCGCGAAGCTAGACTACACGGCCATCAAAATATACCAACAGTTTGATAAATGTAGAATAATTATTTGTTTGTCTAAAAAATCCCATTAGGGTTTTAAGTATCTTTAACGATTTTATAGTGAAAAATATTGATAAATGTCGTAGATAGAATATTCAAAAATTTGAACTAGCTGTAAGCCTTTCGAAGATGTCAATTTCCGGTTCATCGTCTCGTTTCCGCGTGATCCGGTACACCGGACTGTCGTAGTCCTGAAACAATTAAGAACAAATATTTTCCAATTTACAAAGTCGCGGCCCATTATTGGCCAAGTGTCGCATTTTCCGAGAACCCGTTCATTTATTTGTACTCAAAACGCGTTGAAAAGAACGCAAAAAGATCTTCGAATTTCCGTCCGTCCTTTGATCGGCGCGCATTGCATTTCGCGCACGCGAGATGCATCCGCACGCTTGTGCTGCCGCGCGCGGCCGTAGCGTCAACTGCAGTGCGTTCGCGGAGCGTATGCACATAAGTGTACGCGGCATATCGAAGTTGAATTGTCAGTTATAAGGACGCCGTCGTGAGCGTTCGACGAAACATGGGTGACGCGTTTCTTCGCAGGAAAAAATAAAAATAATACAAGGAAACGACAGAGCGCGAACCTGGAAATAGTTTCGATAAGATTTACGACGAAAATGTGAAGTTCTTCGAGTCCTCAAGATGCAAAGTATTTCGTGTACGTGTGAAATCGCGTTTCCTTTCGTGCGCGGTTGAAAAGCCTCCCCCCGCGCAAACGATCATTTTATTCGTAATTTCCTTTCTACTCTTCGTTTTCTCGCCAATTACTCTATCGCGCATCTATTCGCTTGCAACCGAGCAACAAAACATTGCATGTTTTTTTTCTACGCCAATTTTTCGCGCTTTTTCGGGGTATGAATGGTCAAGTGCAAACGACGCGCGAGAGGTTAGGTAAGTCAGAGACCAAAAAAAAGGAGTTCCAATTTCGTGCGTATACTCGTCGAACCGCATAATTTCTCGTTTTTCAACCAGATATGCCTAATTCGAAAGAGAAAAAAATGTCCGCTAATTTTTTTAAGATTCCGAAAGCGTTAGAATTTAAATGTCGCGAACGAATTCACACCGTCCGTCTCTGACAGCTTCATCGCTTTCCAAACTACATGTTAGGAACTGTGGAATTATTGTTTTTATTCGCGACGGAGACATTATCAGGGCGCTTGTCCATTTTTACCAACGGTACAAAAAGCATCTGCATTGATATCAAACCCAAAAGTACTCCGTGTCGTAGCATCACGACGACCTTCAAAAGACTAGCACAAATTCGGAAATTGAAATTCAAAAACCTAAAAACCGTTTCAGCGTTCATGAGAGATCGTTTCCCAAAAAGAATCTAAGGAATTTCCATGCCTATGCTTTTTTAGATTCTCACTTAACGTTTTGTCATTCTTCCGACGCAGGTGGCCTTGGAGCGACAGGCATGGGCTGGTTCTCTGGCTTGATACCGTCGGAACACGTCTCGGCATTGCCGGAAATATTGCCGGAGAGCGAGGCCGAGTCCGTGTTGAACGATGCGGCAGTAGCGACCGAAGCTGACAACAAAGTCAAAACCAAACTGCTCACCATGTGGAACAACGTTAAATACGGTTCGTGCTGGTGCTTCGGTTCCGGTAGAAAAATTGCACCATAAGATTTACCAGTGGAGATGAGCCGTAGAATATATTCAAATGCAGCAAATCCATTCATGTAATTTCACGGATTTAACTGAGTTTATGGGCTGGCCTGTTCTCATAACGATAAATGAATTCGCAAATGGTTCGTTCTTGTATTTTACGGCTTTTACCATATTGACAGAGTTCTCTCTGAACGACTTACCATTGCGAATAAATTAGTGGTCCGGAATTCGTAGCGTAGCTATCTTCGTTCGGAGCGAGTCTTATGCTCGTAGACAGATTGCTGGCCATATGGGGCTAAAAAATGGCAGTTTTGAATTTTTTTCTGAGAACGGTTGGTGAAAAATAAACTCATTTTTTCAACACATATGTATATACATTGAGAGCCTTTAAAAAAAAATCACAAAAAAATACAGAAAAACAACAAAAACATGGGCGCCGGCGGATGATGAGATTTTTTTTCACACTGTTTGGCGGCGGACACCAGTTCGAACGGTCCATTTGAAATTTAAGAACCAAACGGGTTATTCAAGTTAACAATACGCGTTGTTGACGATCGTCGATTTGAAAATTATTTTTTTTTAACAACGCGACGACAAATTGAAACTCGAGCATATAAAATCTATGAAAAAAGTCGTCATTTTTACGTAACTATTAAAAAATGAAAATCGATTTTTGGAAAGTGGGATCGTCAACGACCTTTAAACGGTTCTCATCGTATCTCCTATGAATTTGGAAACAATCCACCAAGTGGTTTTCGAGATACCGTGTCCACCGTTAACTACACAATTCTCATTAAGGGGCTATACCAGTGTGAACGCTGAAAATTTGGGTGATTTTCGGGAATTTTTTTGGAAGAAAAGTACTCAATTAAATGTTTCGGAAAAATTAAGAATACATTTGGCTATATTTGACCTACGTTACATAATTTTTTCATAGAAAAATATTGAGATCCAAGCGACTTGTGCGCTGCCTTCGGAGGCGCCAATAAAAAAAAGTTCCTCCACTGCTGACACGATTCCGGCCGATTGAGTAGCTGAAACCGAAAAAGCAAAAAATGTCGTTAAAACTGGAAGGTATTTCCCGTACGATGACGTAGGATTTTCGAAAAATATCAAAATCTAACAAAATGGCGTAGTTATGAAAAAAAGTCTATTTTCTTGCCTATATAATGGTCGTTTTTTTTCAATGCCAAATCGTCAATTCTCATCCAATCAAAAATATCCTACGTCATTGTAGAGTAAACATATTCAAGAGTACTCAGTTCAAATTTCAACTCAATCGGATAATTGCTCTTTGAGTTACAATGTCAGCAAATTTTAAAAATCTCATTTCATATTCTTGAAAGTATAAATCTTAAAAGTATAAAAATCTCCTCTCATATTCTTGAAAGTATAAACTGTCGAAAAAGGCAACAAAAAAAATCGATTTTTTTAAAGTGTCACACTGGTATAGCCCCTTAAGGGGAGATATACACCTAGGAGCCGGAAAAAGGTCATTTTTGTGAATTTTTTCAAGGAGAACTATTTGAAATTTCGGATTGGGGTTTTAATTATCTAAAAGTACATACATTCAAAAATATGTTTAATTTTCTTTATTTAAAAATATCAAAAATATACAAGGATATTGTAGGATCCTTGGAGCGTCGTAAAAAAATCTGCGTATACGGTACCCACTGGCGTTTCTTAAAAAATCATCTGAAAAAAAAATCCAAAAAGATTATTAAATTAGATACTATAATCTAGTACTTGTCATAGCCGATTTTGAAAATATCGATTTATGACAAAATGGCGGACGTTTGAACATAAATAGTGATTTTTGGGCCAAAAATTAGTTATTATTTTGCCTATACAACAAAAACTGAGTAACGGAAAAAAAATCCTATGACAAGTACTAGATAATGGTGTATAGAATAACCGCAAAAAACCTCAAGGCAATCGGTTCATTGGTTTTCGAGAAATTTTGGGTACCGATTTAAAAAACGTGGTTTTGAGAAAAACGCGTTTGAAAATTTGGGAATGAATAAATCATGAAATTTGTCAACTTACATGGAATCATCGATACCAGGCCCATAGTGATGCTGCTGAAGTTTGCATCGTTAGAACGCAACGAATGTTTGTTTTTATATTTTATTTTTCGTGTATTTTTATTATTGAAAAAAATGTCTTATAGATTTACATTGTGGATCGGCAAATAAATAGCTTAAAAAATGGTTGAAGGTTTTTTGGAGGCATAATGTACCAAAAGAAATTAAAGGAATTCAGAAATATTAATTTTCGTTGCATGCCAACGATGCAAACTTCAACCTCATCCCATAGTGTAGGTCTTCTACGGTCGACGGAATGTTCATAGCTTCCAAATCCTCGACCTCGACCATCTAGGTGTATATCTCCCCTTAAAATCTCCAGCGACCGCTACTCTTTCCAACATTCTAATCCTCGAAATCTCCGGAACAAGCTCCGCTTTTTGTTCCTGCGTTGGCCCGATCGCGGAGTACGAATAAAACTGAACGAGAGAACGGTCATGACGCCTTTTCCATGAGACGCTCCGGATCTCCCGACTTTGGATTTATTTGTTCAGCTTGAATAGCCGGTAACGTTGCGTGAGTTTTCGACCTCGCACGCCACTGCGCGTTATCTCTAGCGTATAACAAAGATCAATCGCGATCGACTAACCGAATACGCGCAGCCTTGAATCGTCGAAGATAGAATTGTCGAGCAGCGAAGATAACCGAAGTTCGATACTTGCAGGATGGACATTGAAGATAAAGACAAACTTTTCCAAGGAGTCGCCGGTCTGGCTTCTGGGTTCCTGTTACCACAAGAAATCGGAAGACTCGCTGGAACGCGCTTCCGAGGCTGTGGGGCTGGACATGGAGACCGGTAGCGAAATATCGTTGGCGGTCGACGCGGCCAACTCGGACGAGGGAATGGAAGGCTTCAAGAGAGATTTCGTCTCCAGGCTGTGGCTCACTTACAGACGAGAATTTCCAAACTTAAACGGCTCGAACTTCACGTCCGATTGCGGATGGGGCTGTATGCTCAGAAGCGGACAAATGATGCTCGCCCAGGCTTTGGTTTGTCACTTTCTCGGGCGAGGTGAGCTCCCCACTTACTCACAAACCAAACGCGATTGGGCAATATTTCGTTCGCATGGCTGTTACGCATGTGGAGAACAGGGAAAAACGACAAAACTCGGCGAATTTCTTTCCTCCTGGAATAATCACCGAAAAGTCACGGAAATTTTCCCAAATTCACTTTTTGCAAGAATTACGAAACATGAAACGAACTTGGAAAAAAGAACTAAAAAGTATAAAAATAAATGTTTTTGTATATATTTTTATATTTATATCATTCTTCATTATATACCAAAAAACGTCTAGTGCCAAACATTGAACATTTTAAAAACTGCAAACTGCTTATTGGCTACTTATTGACATACAAATTTCTGTTTATAATAAAGAACAGGTTCTGTATTTGCTTATAACATTTTGTTTACTCTAGTGTTCTTTAATTATTTGTCGAATTTCACTTAAAAAAGAAATTATTTTAGTATTTAACGAATTCATATATTAGATCTTAAAAAAAACCATGTTCTTTATTTCACCCCAATCTCCCTGGAATATTTACAAAAGCTGTGTGGAAAACCTGTGAAAGTCAGGGAATTTCCGAGTCTATGATGCGTAACAACCATGGTTCGAGGACGCTCAAGCGTTTCGACGAAACTCGAAATTAAATATTGTTTTTTTTTTCGCGGAAAAAATTGAATTATTGCAATTTGGTAGAGTTTCTTATGAAAAATTGTGAATTGCGCAGTTCATTTCCGGGTGACGTATTCACTGCGCGAATTGGCAATAAAATTCCCACTCGGCTTGCGATCCTCCACGAGGAACCGTTCTATACGGTTTCTTTTTTTTTTCTTTCTCGAACACGGTGTAGCGAAATTTACAAAAAATTCAAACATTAATGTTTACTAAACGCGTCTACGCACAAAAAAAATTAGCGCCCATTCATGCTCTCGAAGTTCGCATCGTTGGAATGCAACGGAAATTCTCTATTGTCTTTTTCTCTCCATTTTTATTGTTCTCCAAAAGCTTTTGCGATAGATCTAGGCTGCAGGTTTCTAATGAGGATCTTAAGGCCTTATATACCTTTGGATGGTCGAAAAACGAGGCTTTTTGGGATTTTTTTGCTGGAAATTAAAATAAAGCAATCGGAATGAGGTTTGGAGGGATTATTTTACTTATCTGTAGGTACAAAAATGTTTTCTTTTTTATATTTATAACCCAAACTTTTTTTTTCTAAACAATTTTTTATTTTTATAACCTCAATTTTGTATTTTCCAAAAAAGTACAAAATTGTGGTTCAGTGGTAGGCAGAAAGAAAACGCCTTTATTAGGCCCTCCACGGGCGGACTCAAAGACGCGCATGAGTACCCGAAACAAAAAACATATATTTTTTCGCAATCTACATGAATTTCGCTAGCGATGTACACAATTGGTACAAAATATTAATTATTGCAAATTTGGCATCACTTTGAAGAAAAAAACGTCGAATTTTCGACTTGAAAAACGGCCTCAATTTGTTTATAAACACCTTAATTGTTAATCGATCGTGAAAAACGTGTGTACTTCGCTAGAAAATCTATCTAAGAAGCTACGGTTAAAATATTGGGTCAATCGGTTGAAAATTGTAGAAGCTACGAGTTATTCATTTGTTATTAGCAATTATCTGATTCTTGAGGCAAATTTTTCACTTTCTAAAAAAATCTTCAGACCATATCATTCTTGGAATGTTTATTCACATGAACCGGATCAATCTTGGAATGTCTATTAATCATTTAAGCCAATAAACAAATCGATACATTTGTTTTTCAAAGGTATATAATGCCTTAATAAAAGATTGCCGCAACTCTGATAAACCAAAAGAAAAATTGCAATTAAAAAGAAAATTATTTTCGTTGCGTTCCAACGTTGCAAACTTTAATATTCTCCTTCCGCTCGTGTCCTTGCCAACATTTTTCTCCAGCTCGAGGCAACGAAAATGACTAAAATGTTTTATTTTTCTCCGCGTGAGAAATCCAGAGCCCAAAAATACTAGAAAATATTTCAAACAAAAATGAAAATAAACAAAAGCGTTCGGTTGCATCGTAACGATGTGAGTACGAGAGTCATTGTTTTTCCACACTGTCTCGATTGAGTAACGATCATGCGTTTGCGGTGTGTTACCCGCCCGTAGATTGGCGATGGAGGCCGGATCAGCGTATCGAGACGCATCATCAATTTATTGAGGAGAGCAGACACAGAATGATAATAAAGTGGTTCGGTGACCAGCCGACCCCGCACTCGCCCCTCTCGATACACAGCCTCGTGTCGCTCGGTGCTATGACGGGTAAACGCGCCGGTGACTGGTACGGGCCGGCCTCGGTCGCTCATTTGCTCAGCCAGGCCGTGAAAAATGCTGCCACCGCACACAACGAATTCGACAATTTGGCCGTCTACGTCGCTCAGGATTGCGCAGGTGAATGAACCAAACGGGGCGGAAATAATACGAGGGAAAAATAAACAACCCATCTCGTTACGAGTTTCATTATTATTATGAGTTATTATTATCGTTACTTTGGTTGAAATCTTTCAAGAATGAAGAAAAATCACTTTACTCTTTGATTGAAGGGCTACATCTATCTAGGGACCCGAAAAAGGCCAAATTCCGATTTTTTTCCACATGGTTGGTAAAAAAAACGTATTTTTGAAAAAATAAAGGTACATAGGGTAAAGTGACCTTATTTTGGCACCCCACCAATTATTGACACTTCTCTCCTACCTACACAGTGGTCCCTAAACTGAAACTCGAGCATACAAAAATATTTTTGGAAAATGCAATTTTTTGACCCACCTAGCTAGATCTAGCCCGTTAAATAACACAAACTTTGCATTTTCTCACAAAGTGTGTCTCAATATGACCTGACATTTTAATTTATCAATAAAACGTATTATTTATTTGAAAGTACGAATATTTCTATTTTAATATAAGGCACAGACATGGAGGTTACGTGTGGAACACGATATTCGGTAATTGCACAAACGGCATGGACCGGAAGACATATGCTTTCAACAAGATGGCGCAACCGGCCACACTGCGGGCGAAACAATGCCGTTATTGCAGACGAAGTTTCATGGTCGTGTTATCTCGCGCCGCGGCGATGTGAATTGCCCACCAAGATCGTGCGATTTGACGCTGTTGGACTTCTTTCTTTGGGGTTTTCTGAAAAGAAAAGTGTATGTCATTGATCCACAGACCATTCCGGAGCTCAAGAAAGCAATTGGACGCACCAATAAGGGGTCTTCTCCTTTAGACGCTAAAAAAGGATGTTTTCATTAATTTTTTTGATAGGTTTACATTATAGATATTGATATAAAAGTTGTTACACTTAATAAGTACACTTTAGAAATACATTTAAAAAAATCTTTGTATGTATTTATGTAACCCAAACAAACTTTGAACGCGTTTTTCTCGAAACAATGTTTTTCGACGGCTTGTTGATAAAATCTTCGATACTACTGAACCGATCCTTGTGGAATTTTAACCACATATTCGTTAAAACTATAACTATAGCGCATATCAAGGATTTTTTTAATGTTCACATTTAGTCATTTTTTGCCAAAAACGGTGAAAAAATTTATTTGTTTTGTTTTTTCGAAAAATGTCCGCCATTTTGTTATTTTTGCAAATATCAAAAATCGTATTATATGCGCTATAGCATTATTTTTATTAATATACTGAATCAAAAACCGTTTAATTTTTTTGTTTCGAACGATCCATCTTCGAGATTTCATCAACAGCGCAAACTTATAATTTTTTAAGACATTATTTCAACTACCATTTTCGTCTATAAATAGTGACTTAAATCAATGAATTTTTTTTGTATGTATTTCGGAAGTGTATTTATTAAGGGTAACAACTTTTATATCAATATCTATAAAATGAACCTATCGGAAAAATGCATGAAAATGACCTTTTTGTAGCGTCTAAAGTGAGAAAGACCCCTTAATGAAATTCGCCTCCAATTATGTCGAAATGTTATTGAAAATTTCGTCAAAAGAGTGAACGTTTGCAAACAGGGATAAGGCGGCCATTAATCGGATATTGTGTTCCACACGTAACCTCCATGTTTGTACCTTATATTAAGGTAGTCCTATGGCCAAGCTTCAATCCATAGGATTTTCATAATTTTTTTTTGAGCTTCACTAAATATATTAATAATCATCTCTGTAAAATTTCAGGGTCGTTTATCGACCTAATTACAGAGTAAGAAATATTAAAATTGCGTATTTTTGTGAAGGAATTCCGAGACGACATACAAAAACCCAATTTCCGGTCGCTACAAAAGTGTATATAATAGTGGGAATCCGTCAGATTCTTAAAAATAATCAGATTTACATACTTAACACTTGTAGTAATCCAGTGCTCTCAGAAAAAATTACGCTTATTGACCTAATTTTTATGTAAAATCAAGTTTAATTTGAACTTCCGGTATTGGATTTATTACCACTTGCTACGATAAAGAGACGTGACAGCAAGGCAACAGCTGACTGTAGTCCTAACCTCATCTTACTCATTCGAAATTCCACACATATTTCATTTTTAACCGACATATTTCGCCGACATAAATTTTCCACGCTTTTTATCAGTCGTGGCCCGAATAAAATGCTTTATATTTCCCGCACCTGACATTGTTTTGACAGATCGACGTTGAAAAGCACGGAGGTTAAACTCGCCTGGTTGAGTAAAAAGAGACGGAGATAGAACCAATATTGCCAAATATCAAACCTAGAAATACTGCGCGAATCGTTGGAATAACTATTTTTTTATTTTTCTAATTAAATGTGAACATTCATTAAACAGTTGACACATGGAAAATTTAGTTATACAATTTTTTTTGCATATGTTAAAAATATAAATTGTAGAAGTCTCAAGTATGGTCAGTGGCATGACTACCTTAAAATTATTCGTACTTTTCAAATAAGTAATACGTTTTATTGATAAATTAAAACGTCAGGTCATTTTGAGACACTCTATATAACTTTAATCGAAACATTTAGAAATATTGTTTACCCTTTATAATTGCAGGACATTTATTACACCTAATATAATTGCAGGCCATTTACTTTCAACTTTGACAAGTGAATCAGCTATTTCATCACTAATAATCTGATCTTAAATTATCATGTTAATATTTAAAAAGTTTTCCCGTACGATGAACGTCATTGGCTAATTTCAGTTTATCTCGATGACGTGAAAAGCGCGTGCGAAACGAGCGACGGAGGTTGGCGATCTCTCGTCCTTCTGGTACCGTTGAGATTGGGCGCTGACAAATTGAATCCCGGCTACGCGCCTTGCCTCACCTCGCTGCTCAGCCTGGAGGCTTGCATCGGCGTGATCGGCGGTAGACCCCGCCATTCGCTCTACTTCATCGGCTATCAAGAGGACAAGTTGATCCATTTGGATCCTCACTATTGCCAAGAGGCTGTGGACGTTTGGAAGCAAAATTTCTCGCTGGCAAGCTTCCACTGCTCGTCGCCGAGGAAAATGTTGCTCTCGAAGATGGATCCGAGCTGTTGCGTCGGATTTTATCTCCACGACAAGAAGTCGTTTGACTCGTTTGTCAAAATAGTCGAGCCGGTGAGTACGCGCTTCTTTTTACCCAACGATTGTCATACTCGTCGTCCAATGGCGAAAAGGGCGCGAAGACTATTTCAAATTAATGTGATAAAGTAGCGCGAGGTGGTACGAGACGTTTTCAGTTAGAACATGTATAGTTTTCTATGTGACGGTAATTGAAATGAAGAAAATGCACATTTGAGAAAATGACACGCATTTGCAAAAAAAATCAACATTTCACGCAACATTTTTGTAAAATGTGGATTAAAAAAGTAGTTTTTTTTCCAATTTCTCGAAAACAATTTTCGTCAAGTAGACGGTACCAATATTGTCAATATTTCTACCAAGTTCCAACGCAATCGGCTTAATAGTTTTTGAGTAATCTTGCACGCCAATTTCGATAATGGAAAAACGCGTTTAAAATTCACGCCCGCTCCGAATCCGAGCGGTGAGGCACAGCGTTGACGGGCTGTAACGTTTGAAGTATTTCGAATTTCGCTTTGAAACTTTGGGAAAATATTCTACATATGAGGCATCCTTCATCAACTGGGCCACTTTTTTTTCAACCTCTCCAATTTTTTTCAAAATCTGCCAGTTTGAAATATCAGTCAAAAGGAACGTCTGTAATTTTTTCAAGATTTTCTTAGGCGTCCGTTCAGGATTTTCAATTTTTCATTACGAACACTGTATCCGAAAAAATATTGATCAAAGAAAAAAATGTAAGAATGAAAACTTTTTATTTTTTCCGCTTTATCGAAAAAAATCAAAATCAAAATTTTTCTGCATTGAAAAAATTGAAATTTGGAAAAAAAATAAGAATAACATTTTTTTAAACTTATTAACACACTTTGGATTTCGGGACAAATTTTACAGGATGTCTGTCATTGGGTAAAGAGTCTGCGAAAAAATTTTCAGAATGGTACCTGCAATGGTTAGGATGAAAAATAAATAAAAACCCTGCGAAAACTCATAACTGCATATATGCGGTTATGAGATTTCGCAGGGTTTTAATTTTTTTATATGAGATTTCGCAGGGTTTTTATAACCGCATATATGCGGTTATGAGATTTCGCAGGATTTTAATTTTTTTCATCCTAACCATTGCAGGTACCATTCTGAAATTTTTTCGCAAACTCTTTACCCAATGACAGACATCCTGTAAAATTTGTACCGAAATCGAAAGTGTGTTATTAGGTTTGAAAAAAATTTATTCTCATTTTTGTGCCAAATTTCAATTTTCTCATTGCAGAAAAATTATGATTTTGATTTTTTTCGATAAAGCGGAAAAAATCACATTTTTTTAATTTTATGTTTTTTTTTTGTTTGATGAATATTTTTCGGATACAGTGTTCGTAATGAAAAATTGAAAATCCTTCACGGACGCCTAAAAAAATCTTGAAAAAATCACAGACGTTCCTTTTGAATAATATTTCAAACTGGCAAATTTTGAAAAGATGGGAGAGGTTAAAAAAAAGTGGCCCAGTTGATGAAGAATGCCTCATATATAATTATATCGTTTAAAGAAAAAAAAAAGAGATCGTTTTTTTTATCGTTGTAAATGTATATCCCGCCTTAAGGGGCTGTACCAGTGTGAACGCTGAAAATTTGGGTGATTTTCGGGAATTTTTTGGAAGAAAAGTACTCAATTAAATGTTTCGGAAAATTAAGAATATATTTGACTATATTTGACCTATAGTACATAATTTTTTCATAGAAAAATATTGAGATCCAAGCGACTTGTGCGCTGCCTTCGGAGGCGCCAAAAAAAAAGTTCCTCCACTGCTGACATGATTCCGGCCGATTGAGTAGCTGAAACCGAAAAAGGAAAAAATGTCGTTAAACTGGAAGGTATTTCCTGTACGATGACGTAGGATTTTCGAAAAATATCAAAATCTAACAAAATGGCGTAGTTATGAAAAAAAGTCTGTTTTCTTGCCTATAAAATGGTGGTTTTTTTTCAATGCCAAATCGTCAATTTTCATCCAATCAAAAATATCCTACGTCATTGTAGAGTAAATATATTCAAGCGTACTCAGTTCAAATTCCAAGTCAGTCGGATAATTGCTCTTTGAGTTACGATGTCAGCAAATTTGAAAATTTTCATTTCGAGAAAAACGCGTTTAAAGATTTAACTATCGATTTTTGCAAGATAAAATGATAGAGATACGGCCTTGAAATTTTTACAGGATATTCTTGAAAGTATAAACTGTCGAATAAGACAAAAAAAATCGACTTTTTTCGAAGGGTCACACTGGTATAGCCCCTTAAATAAAAGTTCAAAACGGAAATTCGTAAACGTGAGTTGGCTCATCACTTAATTATTACCAATCTAATTTTCAACTGGAAAACCAAACATTAACATAATAGAGGTACCGCTATTGAAGAACATCGAGAATTATGCACCAATCGACATTTTCAAATGTTAAAGAATTTCAGATAATACTGTATTTCATTTCTACGTTATTCTCACTCATACGTCACATTTGATGTACCCCTTGAAAAACGTACAACCGAAGTTTCACTGTATTCGATTCACTGACGAAACTCTCGTCCGTGCACGTCAGCCGCTCACGTGCCACAGTGCTCGCCCTTGCGAACTTTTCGCCAATGTCTCTCTACCAGCCCGTGTCGTCCGGTTTTCCCAGCGACATCGCAAGAGCCCCAAAATAATCAAAGTATCTCACCGATTCGTTGCAGTTTTTGGTGCCACCGAATCAGAAGGCCGACTATCCAATGTTCCTATTTTGCGAGGGAAGCGGCGAATATTTGCGGCGGGGCTGCGAGGCGAGCGAGGGAATGCTCACCTCGACGAGCTCGTCCACGACTCGTGATAACCTCGAGGACGAGGCACACTACGAATGCGAGGAGTTCGAGCTCATATGAGCTCAGCGCGAACAACCGAGCCCACGTGCCCGGTTAACCCGATCGAGAGAACAGCTCTTGTACTTAAAAAAGGACCGAATAGACCGTCCGCGGAACTGATTAGAAATGAAAAACGGGAAGAAGAGGGGGGGGGGGTAAAAACAAAAAAAAAGGAGCTCTTCGACTCCCCTGGCTGGCCTTGAATCTATTTATTCTGGATATACATATATACATATATATATTTATGAAAACGAGATAAAGAAATTCACGCGAATTTGGCAATTTTCGAGAAAAATGCCCGAAATGGCGATTTTTGTTCGTTTTTTATTTCTTGGTGGAAAGAGCGTGAATTGCACTTATTGTTTTTCGCGATGAGGATTTCAATCCCGAGGCTCGTATCGTCCAGAGCGAATATCTAGGCGCGACTCGAATTCGTCGTTTCGACCAATCGCTATCGTATTGCCATACGCACGGTGAATTTGTCTTTCGTTGGTCTCAAAATTGAACGAATTTTGAACGGTCGGAGTCGTTCGAGAGCCAAGTGCCACGATTTAGTTTACGTTTTTTTTTAAATCGTTGCCTGCTTTTTTACTTCCGTTGATCTCACTCCATTGTTGTTAAGGGTGCTCCTCGTGTAGAACGCGAGTCGATTTGTTATCCTATAGTAATTTATACATCTCTCTCTCTCTCATCCGTTTTCTCGGTCTTACCACTCACTCTGTACACGAGCGAAAGAAAAATAGAAATATACCGTAAATTTAGATTTGAAATACGATATGCCGAAATTCTCACCCTGTACTATAAATAGGATTCTCAATGAGGAACGAGGAAGAAAAAACAAGAAGCATCGATCATAGATATTCGGTGGGTCCACCCCCAGAGGCACCGTAGTTAAAAAGTAGCGGATAAACGAAACTTAATAGACCAAAAAAAAGCAAAAACGAAGGACAAAAAGATTCTCTAAGTTATTTATTTATTATCGAAATTTCATTCATCATAGAAAGTTGTTATCGCCCGCTCAATGTTGCTCACTCATTGTTAGGAAGAAAAAGATACGTGGAAAAGAAAAGTTAAGAACATTGGGCGGAATGTCGTGCGGGAGGTTGTACACAGCGAGCACCCTCTCCTTTTGCTGTGATTCAAGTGTCTCGGATCAGCTTTCCCTTTTGTCACTCGTCAGGGAAAGCGTCAACGCCGAGAATAAAGTGAACGATGAGTCGTAACAAAAATAATTGTTTTTCTTTTATTCCCTCGTACATTCCTACAGCCAACGCTCCTCGTTGGCTTATTGTCATTTTTTTTAAGGCGAGAAATCCCTTTAGATTTTTCAAAAAATCGATTTTTTTACATATTTCGAAAGTATGATACCCAAAGATTATACTGACCAAAGGAAAACTGGAAATATTGAATATTTGCGGAGTTATCGCGTATAGTCTAGAGCACGGGGACAGCATGTGGTCAGGTAACGAGTCACATGTTGAAACTTTAAACGCGATTATTTCGAAACTACTTTTTCAGAAACGGCTCGTGTTGGAGCTTAAAAAGTTATCGACCGATTTGGATGAAGTTTTGGGAGGTTACTCTCAGTAATATTATCGGAAGGATATACCTAAAGTTTGAAAGGTAGCGTGTGGATAACTTTTTTGGGGTCAAATATGTCGAAAAAATTGTCGAACATTCGAACTTTGGAGTAAAAGGCTCCCAAATTTTCAATTTTGCACTTTTTCATCATTTTTTAGGTATATCCTTTCCCTTAATATGTCAGTGAACGAATGACACTTATTAAATGTTTTTCAGATCAACAGAAAAAGAGTGACAACTGCAGCACTTTTCGATGTCGCGGAAAACAGGCGTCCGAAGACCCTTAATAACGACGCCATTTTGTTGGTCATCCCAATAAAAATTTTTTTTTTTCAACTTGGAATTCATAATAAACTCATGTCCAAATTTGAAAATGAACAGATAATTTTATCCCCTCTAAAAAAAATCTCGAAAAATACCTATTTTTCACGCTCCCAAAGGGATTTCTCGCCTCAAGGTAATCCTATCGCTTCACACTAGTACCACTGATCATACTTGAGACTTGTACAATTCATATTTTTAACGTTGCACACAAAATAATTTGTAATAACTGAAATTTTCCATGCGTAAACTGTTTAACGAATGTTCACATTTAATTAGAAAAATGAAAAAATGGTTATTCCAACGATTCGCGCAGTATTTCTAGGTTTGATATTTGGCAACATTGGTTCTATCTCCGTCTCTTTTTACTCAACCAGGCGAGTTTAACCTCCATGCTTTTCAACGCCGATCTGTCAAAACAATGTCAGGTGCGGGAAGTATAAAGCGTTGTATTCGGGCCACGACTGGTAAAAAGCGTGGAAAATTTGTGTCGGCGAAATATGTCGGTTAAAAATGAAATATGTGTGGAAATTCGAATCAGTGAGATGAGGTTAGGGCTACAGTCAGCTGTTGCCTTGCTCTCACGTCTCTTTATCGTAGCAAGTGGTAATAAATCCAATACCGGAAGTTCAAATTAAACTTGATATTACATAAAAATTAGGTCAATAAGCGTAATTTTTTCTGAGAGCACTGGATTACTACAAGTGTTAAGTATGTAAATCTGATTATTTTTAAGAATCTGACGGATTCCCACAATTATATACACTTTTGTAGCGACCGGAAATTGAGTTCTTATATGTCGTCTCGGAATTCCTTCACAAAAACACACAATTTTAATATTTTTTCTCTGTAATTAGGTCGATAACCGAACCTGAAATTTTACAGAGGCGATTATTAATATATTCCGTGAAGCTCAAAAAAAAATTATGAAAATCTTATGAATTGACGCCTGGCGATAGAATTACCTTAACTTCCCCGCCACTCACCGACGTTCTTTTCTCTCGTACAAAAAAAAACTTAGTCTCGGAGCGATTGTAAAATTGGGAACACCGTCTACGGCGTTTATTCGCGCACGGAGCGAATATTTGTACGTATTTGTAATTTTAATATACAGAGATAAATGGAGTTAGTAATATTAATTGTAATAATTGAACGGAAAAAGTGTGCGTTTCAACTTCGAAACAACCATCCAAGCAATTTTCGGCTCAATTAATAATTCACAGCTTAATTGTCAGTTTTTTGCTCGATTATTTCATAAAATAACGCAATTCAATTCTAATTCGCGCAAAAGGACGATAATAATAAATATTTTGTAGCCGATATCGATTTTGAAAGAGAAGAATCATCGTCACAAATATAAAGACTCAAAATGAAGATTCTGCAACTCATTGCAGAAAATTGCCAATATAACGAGGTAAGACTCGAATCCGAATCGTTCGTTGTATTTTTTGTCACATCGCTTTTAGTTCGACGAATCCTGTGTATATAAATATCAATTTATAATGGCGTTGCCACGCGCCATTTTGTCTCAAGTTACGGTTGACATACTTGTGCCGCAGTACGCGACGTACGGTTTAAAGCCGTTGTATCATCAATTGATCTAACTCTTTGGTTTTTCCCACCTATATGTACTATGTATCGGCAAAAATTGTAATTCCTCGTCTCGTTTCCGGTATGCCTCAGACGTATCTTTCCAGGCATTCTACGACATGCGGCCACATTTCTGCCGTTGTATTGCCCCGAAATTCCTTCAGTATACCGAGTTTTCGGTAATAATTTATCACCGGCTCGGTCTTCGTGACGTAATCCTGCAAGCGTTTCTTCACGACTTCCGGTTTGTCGTCGATTCTCTGGGACAGCGGCTCGCCGGTGAGGTCGTCTCGGCCCTGTGCAATGTAAAATTGAATTTTTGGGAATTCTGGAGGTACGCGGGAGGCAAAGATTATTTGGAAAAATAAAAATCTTTAGTGAGTTTTGTGAAAAATTGCGCGCGGGCGCGAGTTACCGATCGTTGCCGATTTCACTTACCGACCATTACCGATCGTTACGGATTGAAGTTACCGACTATTATCGATCGTTACCGACTGTTACTGATTTGAGTTACCGATCGATACCGATTCGAGTTACCGATCGTTACCGATTGAAGTTACCGACTATTACCGATTCGAAATACTGATCGTTACCGGCCTTACTGATTTGAGTTACCGATCGATACCGATTCGAGTTACCGATCGTTACCGATTGAAGTTACCGATCATTACCGATTCGAGTTACCGATAGTTACCGACTATTGCCGATTCGAGTTACCGATCATTACCGATTCGGCTTACCGATCGTTACCGACCATTACCTATTCGAGTTACCGATCATTACCGATCGAGTTGTAAATTCGCAGGTGTGCGAAACAACCGAGTTATATCGGTAAAACAGATTGCGTCCATACCGCCACTTTGGGATCGTTGAAGCCAATATTGTAGACTCTACCGCTTGGTAGATGGACCCACCGGTTCTTCACGCGCTCGAGTATCACAGAGTGCGGCACGATGAGGTTCAGTACCAAATTCACCGGATGGCTCTCCTGAAGCTTTTCGGCTTGCGCCAAAGTACGCGGGAAGCCTGAATCAACGATCACATTTATCATTGTCGTTTGCCTCAAGAATGCGAAATAAACGAAGACAAAAAGAAACGTTTTTTTGTGACATCGTTACTGACTCGCGTGGGCGCCGCGATGTAAACAAAACTTGTACCATAAATGCTGGTATTGATCCGAAACGTTCTGATATCCATTATAATGTATAAAATATGCGTTTTAATTTAACTTTTATAATCCTATTTAAGTTAAATTTAATTTAAATTTGAAATTCAAAATGTTATTTAACTTTAATTTAACATTTTAAAACTGATTTAACAAAATGTTGAACTAAAATGTAAATAATATATTCTTTGTTTATAATTTATTAGATTTTTTCATTCTTAAGATCATTTGATTGTAAATATTTTTAATTTAAATGAACAAATTTGTTTGTGTATTTTTATAAATTAATTTTCAACATTTCAATATTCAATTCATTTGAGTTCATTAGGTCATTTGAATAGAGATAAGCAAGTACAAAATTTGAATAGAAATACGCAGGCAAAAGTGTAATTCAGAAATTTGAATAGAGATAAGCAGAGACGAGCCGCCTATGGTTGGAAAATGTGCGAAAACTGTTCATAATTATCGTCAAACTGCAAGTTTCTTGCCTTCCCGTACTTCTTATGCGGTCTGTACCGGCAAGGCCGCGCATGCGCCAGCGCGGACCGATTACGACATTAGATGGGTCGAACGCGTCCGAGATGCGCTTCCCTAACCTCAAATTCGCGAAAACTATCGTACGCATTCAGTCACCGTGTATCGTACGCCCGGATAATTCTCATCAATAATCGTCTCCAATTTTCGGTGACTATAATCAAGCCCCAAAAAACTCAAAAATTCTCGTACGTAAAGTTTTCGCGCGCGAAAAATCCAAAAATAAAATGGAACGCATATATTTCTATTCGAAGGTCCTTCGCTACGTTCTCGCGTACAGTTCCTGTCAAAACGCGCAACGCCGAAGTTTCTCCGAAATCGTTGCATTGCCCGAAGCTTTCGTAATCAAAAAGGAGTTCAAGATTTTGCAATTGAAATTAAGCTCGCCCGATGACTCGTACGACCTCGAATAATCCGCGAATTTGCACAAACATTTTTTTCTTCCATTTAGATCGTACTTTGATCGGGACTCACCGTCGAGTAGCCAGCTGCGGTCGCCGACGTTCTCAATTTCCCTGCCGATAAGCGATATCATCGTTTCATCCGGCACGTATCTCCCTTCCTCCAAGTACTTCTTCACTTCTTTGCCAAGCTCTGCAGTGCATACATAACACGCGCATATAACAAACAAAATTATCGCAATTACGTAATCCTTTTATCGCCGCGTTGTCGGACACTTCGAAATTAGGGCTCGAGTAGCCCGAAAATGGCCAAAACACGAAAAATAGAATTAAAAAAAAAACTGCAATTCGCACATTTCGATAGCGTGGAGATTTTGAAAAGCCAAACGTACCGGTCCCGTTGGCCACGTGATAGCGCAGCTTATCGCCGCTGGAAATGTGAGTGACGCCGAAGCCTTTAACGATCCTGGAGGATACGGTCCCCTTGCCGGAAGCCGGTGCACCGAGGATGACAGCCCTGAAGGCCGCGGCCTTGGCCAACCACGTGGATACCTTGACCATTTATCGCGCCTTCGGCTAGTTTATTTTTATTACTTTCACTCAATCGAGCCGAGGGTGCGCGCGCGCGCGCCGAAATATAGATATACGATAAGTGTAATGTTCGCGAAGTGTTTTTTTGCCGCGTCGCGTCGATCGCGTGCCGCCGCGCGGAACTTTGTCTTTTTCACCGAAGGAAGCTTCGCCGCGTGCTCGCCCGACAGGAGTTTAATGTTCGACTACAGACGCTGCTCCATTCCCTCGTCGTGATTCGTTTTGATCCGCGCTCGAATCAAGTGCTCGCGTGCATGTGTGCGCGGGGGAACGAAAAAAGAGGGAAGATGTCAGGTTTGCGCACGTGCAACTCATAATTGCCGTTGTGTGTACTTCGACCCTTGATTATCGTTCGTGCACGCGCAATTCGACGCCTAAACCGCCTATCGGCATAGCCCAAAAGTCCGAGATGGTCGAAGAGATGGAAACGTCGCGTGCGTGTGGATGCACGCGCGCACAAACGCGTGTATGTGTATAGGCGACGTCCGATGTCGCTTGAATATGTAACTTTTCCGCGTCCACGTGCGTGACGCAAGATTGTCGGGACGTTTCGTAAAGATAGGTCTTGATATATATATATAGTATTTTACCAGCGCGCTGTCATTGAGAACGTTGGAGAAAAAATTCGTTGGCTAGACCCAGAGATGTATATATACCTAAAGATATACGCACAGCTATAGAGGGCCGGTTTAAGGCGGGAAACCGGTTTAGGACTACGTTTTTTTTAGTGATTCTCGTGATTTTTTCTTTACAAGGAATGAAGTAATAGACTTTATTCAAACGTTGGGAATATTTTATACATATTTTGAAGCAAATATTTTTATTATTTCGAAGCATTTCCTTTGAAAATATGGAACATATAATTTGTCGCTATCAGACTTTGCTGTTTGTGTACACTCTGAAGACGAGTTTTCTTCGGAGATCAATACGGTTTGAAGATTACTTTAAGGCCTTAGGCCACAGTAACGGGGATAAAATCATGTGCAAATTTAACAATTTTTTTTCGTATGAAAAAATGATTCACTCATAAAATTAATTACACATCTATTTAGTATGAATATCAAGCTGTTAGAAAATATGTATATATATTTTTTTCGATGTACAAAATGGCCGACTAATATTTTCTTTTGTTATCTTTTTTTAGGCGCTCCGCGGCGTGACATTTAGCCTCCACAATTTTTTACCTAGACCAAAAAATAAAAGTTCTCGTCAATCTACATTAGAATACCTAGAGAAGTACGTACGGAATTTAAAAAATATTGTTTTATTGAAAAGTTGTAGGTATTTGAACTTAAGAAATGAATTTTCAGTGAAAAATTTCGTTATAACTGCTCATAAAATGAAGTTTTCGAATAATCAGAAATTCCGTACGTACTTCTCTGCGAAATGCAATTAGGATCATAACTTTTAAATTTGACGTAAATCGAGTGAAAATTTTTGAAGTTATTTGTCACGCCAATTGGAAGAAAGCTGTTTCGAGAAGTTTCGAGTAGTCGGCCATTTTGTACATCGAAAAAAATAAAAATACATTTTTTAACAGCTTGATATTCATACTAAATAGATGTGTAATTAATTTTAGGAGAGAATCACTTTTTCATACGAAAAAAAATTGTTAAATTCGCACATGATTTTATTTCTGTTACTGTGGCCTTAAGGGGGAAGATACACATAAATGGTCGAAAATGACGAAAAATGTCGGCATTTTTTCCAACGCAACTAATGGACCAATCGTTTTGAAATTTGTAGGGTATTTTATTTTACATTAGAAGCCATGAAAACCATTTTTTTTTCATCGACAATGAGTGTTCATCAGCAGCCTGCAGCCAATTGTTGCTGAACGAATTTTCAAAATTCACGGCAACGATAAAAAAAAACTATACGATTCATTTCAACCAAAGGTTTTTAGACACATCATTATAAACCCTCGTCGATAAACCTCCATATTCGACAAAACAAATTTAATTAAACAATCCTTTTTTGCATAAAACACACAAAAAATTTCGGTGAAAATTCGATCTTTTTTCTGAGTGCCGCCGTTATTACAATATTCAACTTTTTCCACTTTTTCTTGATTTATCGACAACGTACTTTAATATAGAATGTAATGGTTTTTGAATTTTTTGTTTCGAATAAAAAAAAACTATAGCTGCCGCAGTTCGACATCGCGAGGAAAATTCGTTCAGCAACAGATGGCTGTAGGCTGCTGATGAACACTTATGGTCGATTAAAGAAAATGTTTTTCATGTCCTTCTAATATACAATAAAATACCCTACAAATTTCAAACGATTGGTCCAGTCGTTGCGTTGGAAAAAAATCCCGAAATTTTTCGTCATTTTCGACCATTTATATGTATTTCCCCCCTTAAGAATATGTTTGCCTTCTATATGAACCTATCTGTGACCAAAAAGATTGAAATATGCATTTTTGAAATGTGTTTCAACAAAAGGGTATCATTTTTGCCATTATTTTGTAAGCTTTTTTTGCTATAAAGAATATACTTTGAACAATATTGCCCGAATTTAGGTTCATGAAGAGCGTAATTATATAAACACACTATCACTTTATAAAATTATAGGTTAGAAACTTTTAGAGCTTGAGTGTACACAAATTGAAAAAAATTTCCGAAGTCAAAAAATTTAAGGCAGTGATGAATTGTTTATACTGCTTACTGGTTTATACTGCTTACTTGCGATTTTGAAAAAATCGATTTTTTTATTGCATTTTTTTGAAGTATAAGTGTCTGAGAATATGTCCTGAAAATTTCAAGTCGATCCGAACAAAATTGACTGAGATATGAGCGTTGAAAGAGAAGAATCCGTTGTGTAAACGACCGGCTAGTCTGAACTTTTTCTGAAGTCTAGTCTGAAGTCGGTGACCAAGATTACTCGAACACTAATGAACCGATCTTCTTGAAATTCTGCAGGCTTATTTAATATATAAAAATGTAGTCTTTAATCGTTCGATTTTTTTTTCGAAAAAAAATGGCCGTTTTATAGCCAAAAAACGGCCGTTTTTTTTTCGTTAAAATCGAACCATTAACTTTGACTGTCCGCCATTTTGTGAAAAATGAATATTTTTTAAAATCCTTCAATTAAAGACTAGTTTATACTTATATTTGACTAAATCCATCCGCATTTTTTTGTTCAGATGATCCACTTCGCCGCAATGTTGGTCACCGCAAACCGTGTATATAAAAACATTATTTCATTGACGGCCATTTGCCACTAAACAATGTAATATTTTTCAATAAAAAAATTACTGAAAGTTCTTTAAGATGCGTTCTTTAAGATGGTATATTGATCGATTAAAAAAGTTTTGTAGTTTTCTTTAAAAAAATTCATGAAAAAGGCCTTTTTTTGCGCTGCAAGTGGAGGTAACGCCTTAATGAGCGATTAGTTTCACTAACAATTTATGGAATTAAAAAATGAATTTTCTGAGTCATCTAAACTGGTTTCTCGACTTGGGGGGGGGGGCAATGCAGCCTCGACAATTCGAATTTTTTGGTATTTTCTGACTGTTATGCAACACTTAGTGAAAAAAGTTGTGAAACTTTCATAAAGCACTTTTTCATAGGCTGCCACGTAATTGAAATGTTCGAAAACATCGATTTTTGCTTTTCCAGGGATTCTTCGAATATACGTTTCGAAAATATTCTCTAAAAATTCCAAGTCGATCCGTTCAAAATTGAGGGAGTTATGGGCCTTAATAGGTAGTGTCTCAAACCCGCGAACTTTAAGGGTCTATACCAGTGTGACGCTTTAACAAAATCGACTTTTTTTTTGCCTTTTTCGACAGTTTACTTTGCAGTTTACTTTCAAGAATATCCTGTAAAAATGTCAAGGCCGTATCTCTAATCATTTTATTTGGCAAAAATCGACAATTAAATCTTTAAGTGCGTTTTTCTCGAAATGAAATTTTTCAAATTTAGTGACATCGTAACTCAAAGAGCAATTATCCGTTTGACTTGAAATTTGAACTGAGTACTCTTGAACATATTTACTCTACAATGACGTAGGATACTTTTGATTGGATGAAAATTGACGATTTCGCATTGAAAAAAACGACCATTTTATAGGCAAGAAAACAGACTTTTTTTCAAAACTACGCCATTTTGTTAGATTTTAATATTTTTCGAAAATCCTACGTCATTGTACAGGAAATACCTTCCAGTTTAACGACTTTTTAAGCGATTAATTTCGTAATGGCGACTGTGCAGCGTTTATCTCAAAACTGCATTTTTTAAGCTGGCCGGAAACAACTCGGACAATTTTCAACCGATTCACTTGAAATGTTGAATATATCTTGAAAAATACATTGTCTATGGAAGTACCGAGGATTTTAAAAAGATATTGCATAGTTCATTTGTCATTAAGGGGAAGGTAGGGGTTTGCACTTTTGAAAAATCGATTTCTTGTTGTCTTTCCTCATATTTAAACATTTCAAGAATATAATCCCAAAATTTTAAGTCAATCAGAGTAAAACTCTCGAAGTTATTGACTATTTAGTCCCGCTCTTCTAACACTGTAGCTCCGACTTCTCTAAACTTCAAACGCGTTTTTCTCGAAACCACTTTTTCAAAGTCCATGTTCACTGCCATTTGAAAACTATATGACCGATTTATTTCAAACTTGGTACACATTTTCTACATATAAAATACCTCCCCCCCCTCAACGGTTAGTTTGAGTTTTTTTTTACATTGAGGGGGTTTTCCACCCCCAAAATGGCGGAAGTTTTCGTGAAAAATAGCACTTTTCACTTTACATGACCATTAAAAATTTAGAAATGAAAAAAAAAATTATCAAAGCCCGTTGGGGGGGAGGATTTGATGATACTTTGACTAAATTTTAATGGTACTTGATTTCAGGTAATTTCTAGCTGAGATACAGTGAACACCGCAAATCGTGTTTTTCCAAAGGCGTTTTTGGAAAAGCTTTGTCACCGGCTTGTTTGTGGATATTTTCGCGTACAAATTTCCTTTTTCCTCGCGCAAAGTGTTCCTTTTTCACGCTGAAACCCCTACCCTCCCCTTAACAATTATCTGACGATTTTTCAAGCAAATTTTTCACTTCCCACTTTAGAAGTGCGCCATTTGGCCGAAAATCAACATATCGGAAAAATCCTCCGTACTTCTATATCAGTGATTATATATAATCGAAAAAAATTCATTGGCTCATTATAATTAAAAAATTGCAGGAGCTGTTTGTCCGGCCGCGGACCCTGGAGAACGGAGACGTCATCGCAAAAACGCAGCACAGCCGCCATTTTGAAATTAATCGCTTCAAAAAAATTATTGTTTAGTCACCGATATGTATGATAAACACCCGTTTTTGTAATCTCGATTTATATTGTCGTTTTTCTGAAAAAAAAGTCCCCAAAAAGCCAATTTTTTCGGCCTCCAGAGTGGCCTAACCCCTTAATAACATTTGAAGAAAAGCATGGATACCGGTTTCCGATAACATCGGAAAACCGGAATATCGGACCAGAAATCCGATATTGACCCAATCATTCAAAAGCAGATGATTTTTGTCTCGAAAACCGCGGTACTCTCACTAAACTGAAATTCCGGCGTATAGTAGGACATGATCTGACCTATCGACAGTTGCAGAATTATCCATTGATAACAGGACACCCTGTATATATTATCTTTATTTTTCAAAGCGAGGAATAGGCAAGTTAAAAAATTAATTAAAAAAACTGTTTAATGAATCAAACTTTTTATTATCATTTGTAGTTTGAGGACACAGTAACAAAGAATTATCAACAACAAAACAAGGACAATTTCCAACCATTTTTTAATTAGGTGTCTAAACCGCTGAATATCTAATAATTCTTCTTATTTTATCGTTGATAATTCTTTGTTACTGTCGTCAAACTACAATCAATGAAAAAGTTTCACTCCATACGATTTTTTTCCGAATTCATTTTTAAAGTTGCCTACCCGTTAAAAAAAATAAAAAATGGTTTACTTTTGCGCAAAGCATCACTGGGTCATTTGCTAGCGGAAAAGACGTCCCCCACTTTTCCACGCGATCGTGTCCATCGACCCTGTACACACGAGGGAGGATAAAAGGAAAAATGCCGTCGTATCACACGCGAAGATATTCACAGAATGACAAACGACACTTTTATTCTCATTATTTCGTGTTTTTCGTTTGTTTTTCTTTTCTTAACCTCTTTTTTTTTATTGACAAAGTAGCACTTTTATTCGTATGAAAAAGTAATACATTTCTGAGTCTGGGCTTGTCTCTTCAACAAGTTCTAGCCCTCGTCTTCCGGTTTGTCCGCTTCTCATTTTCCTTGTCGTTGACGAGACAAAAGAAACCGCCGCGCCGATGGAAATTATTCGCGGAAGGCCCTCCCGTAATTCGGATATAAGAATTGAAATCGATTATTCATACAGCAACGTGCCTTCGTGTCAATTCCGTTAACGCAGATACCTTTGTTTAAAAACTTCATTCGCCCAAGTTGCACCGCGAGGTGCAGAACCGAGATATACAAAAAAAAAAGGAAAGAAAAACCAACAGTGCGTCTAAAATATACGCAGACCTCTCCGTTTATTCTGCATTTCGTTTTATGATTACCGACTCATTTATTTTGCTCCCCCTTGTTCCCTCGCCCGTTCGGTTGGAGCTTGAGTGGAAAAGTGGAAATCGCTAAATTCATTAATTCTCTCTCTGTCGCTGCCTCGCGCCCGGTCGATCGTGATGTCCCGTAGGAGTTTTAGGTAGGAGCCGTTATTGCCGTTCACTCGTGATAAGTTGAGCGCTACTCTTAAAATTCTAAGCTTATGGCCAGTAAAAAATCTTTTTGATCTATCTCACCATTTTTCTCTCATGATCCCCGCCTCGCATACACCGTCGGAATAAAAGTATCAAAATCAACAGAGCCAAGAACTCAGAATGCACGATAATAAAGAAAAGAAATAAAAAGAAGAAAAAAAAAAGTTTGCCGAACAAAAAAGCGAATTCTCCGTAGGCGAAATATTTTTGAAGCCGGAATAATGTGAATTGCTGCTCGTTAAGTTCGTCGCTTGTTGCATGATTGTTGCGACTGGCTTTTGGAGAATATTTCGTTGTACCAGCAATTTGTGATTTTGTCCCCTCGCTACCCCCCCTCCCCCGTGCATGCTTCTCCGTCTGTCCGTGTCTCTTCCTTCCCCCACTATCAGAAGATAAAAGACCGTTAGGAGCGCGTCCGAAAACGGTCATTGAAAAATCCTCGTTCCCAACGTTGTCGTCACAGAGTGGTAAACTGGTCTGGCGCACACACACACGATTGTTTTCGCTTTACCACAGTTCGCCGTCCTTCTCCTTGGCCGGTACCTCGATCACTCGCGGCTTGTCGATTATTCTTGCCGTTCGATTGCCCTTCTCGACGATTCCGATTATCCACGCCTGATAGCCCTCCTGCTTCTCGATGTCCTTGCAGTACGCGGCGGCCTTGAAAAAAAAAACAACGAACTTTCGTATTTAAGACGTCTTGGCGATTCACAATTTGTTTTAAATCGATTTTTTTATCACATTTTTCGGAAGTATACATATTCAAAAGTATCATACTAAAGTGTTGTGAAGATCAGAGGAGTCTAACTGTATTTTTGTGTGATCTTTACTACCTGAGCACATTCATCTGCTCGTTAAAAACTTTAAGGAAAGGTTCTGCCTTGTTGGGCCAAAAAATGTTCGATTTTTCACCAATTTTTTATGCGAAAAGTATTAAACATAGAATGTTGATATTTGGTATGTTGACTAAGCGGTCTTTATTGAACATCAAAATAGTTTTTAAAGTTTGACAAAACATGGCGGTGGGAGTGGGAGGAGCCACGTATGTCGGTGCGCGGGCGATGACATTCTTTTTACTTTGTATAATATTGTGTGTATGAGTTGACCTAGAATCAAGAAAAATTGAAAAATAAAAAAATAGTGAGAAGACGCCTTAAGGGCTTTGTATTTAACCGGCAAAGTTGTGAAATGAAATGCCAAGTGATATAAATATGAGGAATACTTGGTTGAATCTACATCGTTGTCGGTGTTTTTACACTAGTATTGTTACATTTAGGAACACCACACTAATGATTGGGACTGTAACTCATTTTCGATTTGAAAAATTTATGTATTCACAATTAGCGCAACGTCGATGTTTACCAAGCAAGTGATGTCACGGACCGAAGCAGCATGGCGGCTAGCGTTTTCGCCAGTTTTCGCGCGGAAATTTGAAATGTAAAATTAAAATGCATTCTCATGGCACTTATCGATTTCATAAAATGGGCATAAAAATTCTAGTTTATTACCACCAAAGGATCGAATTGAGACACCTTTCAAAAAGGGTACAATACCCCATAGAAATTTGATGCACTTATTCAGTGTAATAGTAGTTTAGTCTTGACCGACGTTTTTGTTCATAACATTTTTTTTCATTAGTTATTAACGATATAATTTTTCCTCGCAAAAATAATTTTTTTTCTTCATTGAAACACGATAACAAAAGATCGTTCGAGTCTTGCTGATATATATTTTTTTTAAACTGTTTTTGTCTCGGATGAAACGGGTGGCCAGAATCAAGTACACCGTTGAGCCCCTCACGTTCAAAGGTCCTTCAAGAGATTGTTTATCACTTCTGTGATTATTAAGATTTTGCAACGGAATTTGTTAATGTACATACAAATAAATGTCGAAATGATTTTTTCACTCTTATTCATACAAAATGAGTTTTCTTAAGGGGTAAGGCCACAGTAGAATTTTCAAAAAAACGTTTTTTTTTCTCGCTAAAACGGTGCTTTATCATCATAAGAATAAGTTACTATTCGATTTATAGCAAGACATTTTTTTTCACCGACTTTGAGCGTATAACGTAAGCCCACCTCTGGCACGGCCATAGAGTACCTAAAACTTTAGACGCGTTTTTCTCGAAACAGCTTGTTTTCCAATTGGCGTGACAAATAACTTCAACGATTTTCACTCGATTTACTTCAAATTGAAACGTTGTGTTCCTAATTGCATTTCGCAGAGAAGTACGTACGGAATTTCTGATTAGTCGAAAACTTTTCATTTTATGAGCAGTTTTATACGAAATTTTTCACTGAAAATTCATTCAAATACCTACAACTTTTGAATAAAACAAGATTTTTTTAATTCCGTACGTACTTCTCTAGGTTTTGTAACGTAGATGGACGAGAATTTTTGTTTTTTGTTCTAGGTAAAAAATTGTGGATGCTAAATTCCACGCCGCGGAGCGCCTAAAAAAAGATAACAAAAGAACATATTAGTAGTCGGCCATTTTGTACATCGAAATAAAAAAATATATATTTTCTAACAGCTTGATATTCATACCAAATAGATGTGTAATTAATTTTACGAATCGCTTTTTCGAACGAATTTTTTTTTTTTAATTCGCACATGATTTTATACCCGTTACTGTGGCCTAACCCCTTAAATATAATTCAATGTAACTCAGTAATAAATTTGGTAAATATTCGGAAGTGGGGCTCCTGCTAGAATCAAGCTAATTTTTTGTCTTATTTCTTTTAATGATCATAGCAGATGATACGAAGTAATATCATGACGGCGCACGACATTTTTTTCTTCAAAAAAAATATTAAAAAATTTGGACGTGAATCCCTGCTTGCAGCGCAGATGCAAGCAGGGATCCTCACTGAAAATGAATAGCGTACTATTCCATGGGTGCGTGGAATCGTGGGATGCGTAGAACACTGGGGTGGATACTTTACTGCATATGGTAAAGTACCCACCGAAAAGCATATGGTAAAGTATTCACCGAAAAGCATATGGTTATTTTTTTACGGAAACATCATGCGCCGTTACAATAATGATAAGGATGATGTTTGTTAACCATATTAAGGGGTTACCCCCACTTGCGATTTTGAAAAAATCGATTTTTTTTATTGCATTTTTTTGAAGTGCAATTTGAAGTGCAGTTTTTTTTGATGCCCGGAATAGATGACTCTATGTAAGTTTACAAAAAAAAAATATTTTCTTCGTGTAAACTGAAATTGAAACTTTAAACGCGTTTTTCTCAAAATGGCATTTCTGAAGTCGGTGACCAAGATTACTCGAACACTAATGAACCGATCTTCTTGAAATTTTGCAGGCTTATTTAATACATAAAAATGTAGTCTTTAATCGTTCGATTTTTTTTTTCGAAAAAAAAAAAAAAAAAAAAAAAAGGCCGTTTTATAGCCAAAAAACGGCCGTTTTTTTTTCGTTAAAATCAAACCATTAACTTTGACTGTCCGCCATTTTGTGAAAAATGAATATTTTTTAAAATCCTTCGATTAAAGACTAGTTTATACTTATATTTGACTAAATCCATCCGCATTTTTTTTTCAGATGATCCACTTCGCCGCAATGTTGGTCATCGCAAACTGTGTATATAAAAACATTATTTCATTGACGGCCATTTGCCACCAAACAATGTAATATTTTTCAATAAAAAAATTACTGAAAGTTCTTCAAGATGTGTTCTTTAAGATGGTATATTGATCGATTAAAAAAGTTTTGCAGTTTTCTTTAAAAAAATTCATGAAAAAGGCCTTTTTTTTGCGCTACAAGTGGGGGTAACGCCTTAAACCATTTATACAAAAATTAGCCTGATTCTAGCAGGAGCCCCACTTCCGAATATTTACCATAAATTTCTTCCGATAGTTCGTGAGAAACGGGCAGCAAAGAGCAGCGAGGTTTTTGCTAACGTACTGGTCGTTGCTAACATACTCTGCTGCCCAGGAAGCGTCTGGAGACAAGTTTTTGCATTCCGACGTTGATTTTTGAATCGTTTCGGGAGTGGGAAAAAAATCATCGTCGCGTACCTGTTCTCGTGGCAAGCATATGAGAAGACCACCGCTAGTTTCCGCGGAGTGACCTTGCAACAGCTGGAACATGTTGCCGCAGGCCTTCGCGACCGCCGCCATTTTCGCGATAACCGGCAAATTGTGGATGACGAACGAGACCTCGTTCTTCTGGTGTTTAGCGAGATTTTGTGCGTGGCCGAGCAAACCGAAGCCGGTCACGTCGGTCGCTCCGTGAGCGTTGTACTTGTGCATCAGCCGAGCGGCTACGTCAGACGAAAACAAAAAGGATGGATCAACGAGTTGTCTTTGGTACGTCGAATTTCGGCTATTTTGCTTCGACGTGAACCGTTGTTTTTGTGACATTCTGAATATATTGTTTAGAATCTCGAAACAAAATGTCACTAAATATTCTAGTTTTGAAGATACCGTACTTTATTATTGTACACCAATAGCTCTTTTTTCAATAGAGAAAATGTGTTTTTAATGAATTGAGCGAAAATCAACGAAAATCGGGGATACATTTTGAATTTGGAATTTTCAGAAAAAAAACGCCTTTTTATTCGCGTTTTGAATTAAAAAAAAAGCCTTTTTATTTGGATTTTGAATTTTCAAAACGAACGCCTTTTGATTTGCATTTCGAATTTTCAGAAAGACTGCATTTTTATTTGTATTTAGAGTTTTCAGGAAAAAAAAAACGCCCTTCTACTTACATTTTGGATTTTCAAAAGGAACGCCATTTTATTTGCATTTTGAATTTTCAGAAAGAACGCCTTTTTATTTGTGATTTAAATTTTCAGAAAAACGCCTTTTTCTTTAGATGTTAAATTTTCAGAAAGAACGCATTTTTATTTGCATTTGGAATTTTCAAAAAAACCTCTCTTTTGCATTTTGATTAAAAAAAAAAAAACCGTATTTTTATGTGAGTTTCAAATTTCCAGAAAGAACGTCGTTTTATGACCATTTTGGAATTTCTAACAGAACGTCTTTTTATGGATACATTGAATTTTTACAAAACCACCTTATCAAACTACAACTTTCTCAAAATGTAAAATGTCTCGATAAATCTCTATGAACGCAAAAATAGTTTGACAAAGTTCTGCCCATTGCAAACTTGCACCCTGTATCATTTTATTTCGCTCAGAAATCGTCCTACGTGAGATCAATTTTCCAGAAAGCGGATTCGTTTCCTTCGCGTTTCCGATCGAGCTCTTTCTCACCTATTCTGTTGAGTCTGGCCATGCTGTCCATCGCCCGTTGATAAGCTTTTCTCACGTCGTCCTCGCTCACGACAAGCTTGATTCTGTTCCAACGATCCGGTTGATCGAGCCACTGATGCGCGTTCACGGCCACTTGAGTGCCGAGCGGTTTCGTCAAAACGAGCACGTCCCCGACGACCGCGTTGTCCGGCCTGAAAAAAAAAATCCGCCGTGTTCGGTACAAGAGTGTGCTTTTCCATCACGAAACAAGATAATTCGAAACTTCGAATTCGCGCCTCGTTCCACGTCGAGCTGGCAAAAAAAAAGTGGTACAAGATACTTACACGATGTACTCGTTGGGTTGGCAAACGGTCGAGGCGACGCCGCCGATGGTGCACCACGGGTTGACGACCGTTTGACCACCGGTCACCGTTGTACCGGCCTCGAGGGCCGAATCTTTGAAACCCCTCATTATCAACGGCACCACTACGTCCCGCTCCTTCTCCGTCATTTTTGTACTTACGCCGAGCAACATTAGCATATTGTCGCACTCCGTTACTCCCATCGCGTACAAATCGCTTATCACGTTGGCGCAAGCTATTTTACCTGTGAATGAGAAATCTCGCATCCGTTGTTTCAACCATCTTTTGTACACGTACGTAAATAGATCCGCACGTGTTTGCGCATGGATAGAAGAATACTCAAATATTAGCATAATTAAAAGTCCTAACTGTATACGTGGTGACAATTACAAGGTGGTCGTGTGTTTTTTAAGGTAGACCTATCGCCAGGCTTCAATCCATAGGATTTACATAATTTTTCTTTCGAGCTTCGCTAAATATATTAATAATCGTCTCTGTAAAATTTCAGGGTCGATTATCGACCTAATTGCAGGGAAAAAAAATATTAAAATTGCGTATTTTTGTGAAGCAATTCCGAGACGACATACAAAAACCCAATTTCCGGTCGCTACAAAAGTGTATATAATAGTGGGAATCCGTCGGATTCTTAAAAATAATCAGATTTACATACTTAACACTTGTAGTAATCCAGTGCTCTCAGAAAAAATTACGCTTATTGACCTAATTTTTATGTAATATCAAGTTTAATTTGAACTTCCGGTATTGGATTTATTACCACTTGCTACGATAAAGAGACGTGACAGCAAGGCAACAGCTGACTGTAGTCCTAACCTCATCTCACTCATTCGAATTTCCACACATATTTCATTTTTAACCGACATATTTCGCCAACACAAATTTTCCACGCTCATTACCAGTCGTGGCCCGAATACAATCCTTTATATTTCCCGCACCTGACATTGTTTTGACAGATCGACGTTGAAAAGCATGGAGGTTAAACTCGCCGGGTTGAGTAAAAAGAGACGGAGATAGAACCAATGTTGCCAAATATCAAACCTAGAAATACTGCGCGAATCGTTGGAATAACTATTTTTTCAATTTTCTAATGCCATGTGAATATTCATTAAACAGTTTACACATGGAAAATTTTAGTTATTACAATTTTTTTTTGGATATGTTAAAAATATAAATTGTAGACTTCTCAAGTATGATCAGTGGTATGACTAGTGTGAAGCGATAGGATTACCTTAGAGCGCGGGGAGTTTGCGACCGAGATAAATGTGCCTAATGAGTAATGTCTGTCAGAGAAACTTGAGCCTTCGACAAAAAATATTAAAATGTTATTTTGCGTTCAGCAGAATGAAGATAATTAAGGGGTTAGTGAGCACCTAATGAACGGATTGACTTAACATTTGGCACACTAGTTCAGTGTAATAGGAGTTTAGTCTTGACCGACGTTTTTCTTCTTAACGTTTTTTTTTCATTAGTTATTAACAATAACATTTTTCCTAGAAAATAAAAAAAAATCCCTTTTTGATTATTTAAACCCGATAACGAAAAAGCCCGGTCAAGCCTCAACCGATATTATCTATTTTGGGAAAAAAAAATTCGTTTTTTTTGTTTCCGATGAACCTATGACTCAATTCAAGTACACCGTTGAGCCCCTCAAACGTCCTTCACGAGATTGTTTATAACTTCGTCAGTTATTATTTTTTAATGAAATTTGGCTCATAACTTTGATAATGTACATACAAATATATGTCCAAACGATATTTCAATCATCTTAATCATTGCGTCGAAATAAATTTTTTGCAATAACCCTGACTTTTGGGTCGTCACAGTAGCCTAACCCTTAAGGTGCTCCTTTGATCAATTTTTCTTCGACGACGGGATCGATAATAAAAAAAACATTCAGTGGTGTTTCGTTCTTGAAATTTAATTATCTTCAGTCTGCTGCACTCAAAGTGGAATTTTGATTTTTCTTCTAGAATGTCAACTTTTTCGGGCGAATAATATTCATCACAAAAATACTCTATATTTGTTGTCGAAAGAGACTTAAAATATCGTTGAAAATCATATTTTTCTCGAAATTTGCGCGCACGGCCTAAAAAAACACATGGCCACCTTATAGTTGACAGTCTGGGTATATAATTTTTAATTTGTATGTTGTTAAATAATTATACATATGTACACAAACGAGGTCTCCCATTTAACTCGACCAATTCAAATATCTTCGAAACTTTGGCAATACTAAAATGTGTTTCGTACAAAAGTTTAATTGTTTCCAGTGGCGGGTATTTTTTTTATATGAACGCGTAGAAGACATACGACTTTATTTTTTAATTAAGAAATCATGTGTTTAAATTTTCCAAAATCGATTTTTTGCGTTATCCGATGGTATAGACGGTTATAAACATGCTGTTCATTTTTTGGAGCGAAATTCGAATTATTCCGGTTGCGGCAGCATTTCTAAGAATAAAGGGATTCGACCAGCTGCGTGAGACCTGGCGCGGACGGCCGTGTTTTTCTCGAAATGTCGTTTTTCAAAACGTTGTACACTCTCAAAGGAAGAGTTTTCAAGCCATCCATTTTAAATTTTGACACAACGTTCTCCATGCTATTCTTCATTTTGCTGTGGAAGCTTTTTTATCTTCATATTTTGTGTAACGAATAACTGTCGAAAAAATGGGCTAATTTCGATATTTTTTTTCAAACCGACGCCATTTTGTCAATTTTTATTTTAAAAAACCCTCCATAGCAAGATGGCGGCTTCTATACTGATTGACAACCTTTTTTTTTCGAAGACATTTTTAAAAGTTAAAAGAATAAATTAAACGATTAAACATTTATTTTCGTTGCTTCATGAGTGCTGTGATTTGACATTCGAAAAATCAGACTGATATTTATCATGATATATTTACAAAGTTACAGAGGCCGATTGTAAATGTTGTCAAAGATACAAGGCCGAGAGCAGAGAAGCGATTGATATTGCCTCCTATTGAAAACTTTGAAGCGCGTTTTCTCCAGTTTTCATTTCCATGATTTTTTTAAATTGGCGGGTGTGATGGCAAAAAACTAAACGACCTATTGAATCAAACCAAAGCTTATTTTCTTCAGTATGAAAATTTCTTCTAAGTGAATTAAAAAAGTCGTTGGAAAATACTTTTAAAGTAATTTTTACAGCACGTTAATGTGTTTTTTAAACACATTTTTTTTTCAAACCTGAGAAAAGTTATAATTTTACGATTTTTTTCAGCTTTTTCTTAATTCAGCCAGAAAATCAATATATGACGATTGAACATTTTTTTTGTTTCAGTCAAGAATTACGAGCTGTATCTTTCCCACCGATTGGGGACTGCAGTGGCAACACGCACTGATGAATCTGCAGTCATTTAATGTTTCATGTTGAAAATTTTTTAATACATTTCTAATTTACATGAAAAGATACCTCAATGTTTACTGGGGTCACTTAATTTTTTTCCTTCTAAAAAAATTCCCGAAAAACGATTTTTTTGGACCTTCTAATTCAGGCTTCGGCCTTGAGCGGAGTTCTACATTTTTCAATGCGCCTATGGATGCTGTGCTTCCATGCATGAAATAACGAGTTGCATCGATTGGTTCGTTAAAAATGTGATTCCATTGATAAAACAAAATTGACCCTATTCCTCTACGCATCCATACACGAAAAAAGTACTTTTTGTCGAAAAACTATTGTCGAACATATTTTAGTATCATTAACAGTTGCAAAGTCTCTCGATTGGTCGATTTCAACGGCCCTCGTACACGTACAATCAAATCTACGTGTGTAGTTGTAGCGATCGCCACCGTTAAAAGTAGAAGAAAGAATACAGACGTTCAAAACCAATTGAGCTCAATTCAATTTTCATTCATGAAAAGTTAAGGCTCAGTCTTTTAATTTTAAATCTCAGCTCTAAAGTTTAATATATAAAATATCAACATTTGGTTTAGAGATTCTATCGAATTTGTGACGATAAAATTTGATTCTTGCTCGATCCTCGTTACGCCGCCTAAGACTGTGTAAAAAAAAAAGGTGAGGCGTTATCCTGGGACATTGCTTCTCTTTTGTCATCTCACCCATCATGTAAGGATCGTCAACCAGGGGATAAAAGAAGTCGGTCGTTTGCACCAGGCTCAAGCCCCCGTGTCGCAACGGAGTCACGGAGGAATCCATGCCAATGCCTGGAAAATATTCAAGGCAAAAATGAGTATTGTTGGTTATAATAATTGAAATACAAATAGTGATATATATAATGAAAATGGCCACTGTTATCGCAACATTGGGGAACATTCATTATTAAATACCTTATAATTGTTATGTATAAAACAATAATTTATGAATAAGAGAAATTTGTCTTATGTGTCTTACATCATTGATCCTTCGGGTACAGGCTTCCCCAGCAAATTTTTAAGGACGCATGGGGTCAAATGGACCCCTATCCAATTTTGGCCACAAATATCGAGAAACGCACGTTTTTTTTTGCCAAGACATTTTTCTAGCGACTTTATTCAACTTTAAAACTGGACCATAAGATTTGGGAGCGAAAAAAATCAATTTATTCAAAAACGTGCTTGAATTCGAAGCAGCATGAAAAAAAATCAAAATTTCACGAAAAGAAATTCGAAATCGCACAGAGAAGACAATCGAAATTTGAAATCGCACGAGAAGAAATTCGAAATCGCCCGAACAAGAAAATCGAAATTGCATGAACAAATATTTGAAATCGTTCGAAAAAAAAAAAAACAAAAATCGCGCAAAAAAATGTTGACGTCACAGTGACACGTGACCTTGACGCGATAATTACTTCGATTTTGGCTCTGTAACGAATCGTTGTCCAGTCTCCCAAGTACTGATCCCCATAACCTCAAAATCGGTAAAGTAAAATCGAGTAAAAAAATGCCCGCGTCTTTAGCACGCACGGGAGCGATGCCCAGTGCATATTCGTTTTCATCATTGATACCACTCCGAAATTTCCGGAGTCGAAGACTTAAAAAAACAAACGAAAAAAAAAAATTGAAATATTGAAGAAGCTGACGAGCCAACGTTTTGACATTGTAAAAATCCAATACGGAAACCAAAAATACCGGCAGGTTGGGAGCCACTGCCGCATAGTTTCGCGGGGCGACGAAAAAAAAATAAAGGCGGGAGGTGAGACTCGGCGGCCATATTGCCAGGAGTGTACGGCGGGCCGCGCGTTCCCGACGTTGCAAAAAGTACAACAAAAAAAACTTATCGCCGGCTTTCCTGAGCCCCGGGGCAGATGGGCGCAAAATTGCAAAAACGCAATGGAGAAAAAAGTGCAAATTTCGAAATTCGAATTTCCAAAGGTAAGATGAGTATTTAAAAAAATGTAAGATTGATAAAAAAAATAAGCAAAAATATTAATTTAGATTTGATTAAAAATCTCACCAATTCGCGGTATAGCCATATGCATGAAGTGGGCATGTTCATGATCCTGAGCGCTACCGTCGTCGGCCTGTAGTCCCTCCAGGAGTTTACCAAGAACCTCCTGGGGGACTTTACACCCTCATCCTTTGAGATCGGCAAACCGCGTGAGACGGAAAGTCGCGTCGAGATCATGAGCCACCGGGTCGAATGGCCTGCGAAGTGCTAGAGCATTTGGATTATTGCCGAGTTCCAATTGTCCAACGGACAGGGCGTCCTGCGACACTGGGGTTCCCTGGAGATCCGCCATCTTGAAAATCTTCGCTACTATATATCCCCAACAATAATGGCAAAATGGAGAAAAAAAAATAAGAACGCGCACAAGCCGGCTACGGCCGAGTATCCGAGTGAGAATGAGAAGGGGGGGGGGGATATTTTTTTTCTCGTCTGGATCACGCGCACCGATAAATTCGATTTTTTTCTTATTTTTTACGCCTCACGTTACCGGTCGAACGCGAGTTGTGAAATAAAACGGAAAAATACAACAATAACACAATGAATCGTCTCAACGTGTACCGGCGAAGGGACAGTCACTGCGCCTCGATTATACCCGGTGGTTGAAACCGACGATTTTAACGCTCGCGCGATGTAAGCGACGCACGAACTCGCAGTGAATGAGAAATATACAGTCTCGGCACCACCGGCGTCGACTTGCCGGGATCGCGCGCTCGCACAAAATGGACGACGTTTTACCACGTCCCCGCAACTGCTACTCGCTCTACCTACGGCGCTGCTATGCTACGATACGTACACACACACGCGCGCGCACGGGCACGCGTGGCTACTGGCCCGCGTACGTTACGAGCCCCACCTACGACTTCTCGCCGCGAGAGGACGCCACTACGCCACACACGCAGCTCTCTGTGTCATTCGCGCGTTCGAGACTTCGCGAGCGTACTCTGCAGCGGGCCACGCGCAGGGACGCACCCGAGCATTCAGCGCCCCGCGGCATACACCGGTGAAAGAAAGCTTTGTTTTCGGCGAAAAAGATTTAGGGAAGGTTTTTTCGCGTCGAGTTGAATGCACGGGAAATGGAAATCGATTGATGGTTGGGAAGAATATTCTTGTTTTATATTCTTGAAATCATATGGGTCTTAGCTCGAGACGGGATATATTTTAATCGTAATTTTATGGGAATATTCTAATTCTGATGTGTTACAAATGTAATTTTGTCATTAAAATGGTAATTTTGATTAATTTTTTGTAAACAAGCTTTAATCATTGCAAAACTTAGATCTATTTTTCATTTTTTATAGAGTTGTTTGTTTAAAAATATTGTAAAAATGCTTCTCCGTGTGTTTTTGGAAATTATTTTGAATTCACGAAAACATTTTTGTTTGGGTTTGTTGTTTAAAATAATTTTTGTTGTTTTTTTTCATTTCGTTTCAAGTTGAATGCACCATCAATGGAAAATGCTCAGTTGATTATAATTCGTGAAGGATATTCTTATTTTTATAGTTGTATCGGTATTATTCGCAGACAGGATATATTTTAATTATAATATTATTGAAATATTATAAAACTTGTATATAATATTCTTACAATTTTTTTAAGGAAATAGGTTTTTATTGTAAAATGATCATTTTTATACATTTTTAACGAATTTATTATACAAAATTACTATAAAATATATAATAATTATAATAATGCAGTATAAAAAATTATAAAAAATCCTTCCCCGCATTTTTTAAACTATAATTTTTGATTCACCAAAATGTTTGTTGTTTAGGTTTGTTTTTAGAAAGTTGTTCAGAATTTTTTTAAATTATTTTATACTTATTTTTTTAATATTATAAAATTCCATTCCGTGTATTTGTGAAAATTATTATCTTGAATTCGCTAAAATATTTTTTGTTTGGGTTTGTTTTTAGAATAATTTTGGAAAATTCCATTGTAAAAACGATAATACATTTTTACAAAATTTTCATTCCAAATTATTATCTAGAACAGTTTTAGAATATATACATATGTACTTTAATACTTTTGGGAATATATTTTTTAATACATTTTTCAGAAAATAATTATCATATTTTTCCGTATATTTTTTTTGTACGATTATCTCGAACCACATTCGAAGATCGTACACTGGTAAAAACTATCAATTACGATAGTGCGCTCTTGTGTTGGTGATCTATTGGAAAAATGGCAACTTCCGGTACTGACAGCGGATTGACCTCGTGCGGCGCATCCGTATTTGGATTTCGTTGAAATTCATCTACCGATCGCTGCAGATTTGTAATGTTTGTGTGTGGCGGACGTGCGATTCTTTGGGCTTCCACCGCGGTCTTCGGTCTCTCCACTGTTTACGAGATTGCGCTCGAGTCGTACGATTCGCGAGTCAGCGGTTCTCAGCGCCGTCCACACCGCGCCGAATTGCTCGTCTAGCGGCGGGGCTCTCCGATTATTTTTCATTTCTACGCCAGGAAAATGTGGATACATAGTAGCAGCGCGCTTACTCGTCCGTTGTTGAAGAAAGGGAAACATTCAGGATAAAGCGGAGGGAGAATGGCGGCGAATGTGTTAATTATCGCACAGTTCGACGTTTGAGCCTTTCGATCTTCGAGTTCCAAGCCGCAATGCAACGATGCGGCGAAAAAAATGTAAAGCAAGCAGCGGCAAAAGGTCGTTCGGAATATCGCGGCAATTTCACATCTTCGATTCCCGCGCAAAGCGCTAAGCTGCCGTGACCGAAAATTCCGAAAAAAAATTCAGAGATTTTAACCGCAGCCGGGACTAAAATACAATTTGCATTTATTATCGTCAATTTTTTTTCTGGCATATACATCTCTTTGGAATCTTTTTTTTAGTTGACCTTCCTTACGCCGATATTTCAGGCCAAGTCGATCGAACCGCGTTACTCGAGTTCACACGATAAGAAAAAGCTCGAGCGAGGGGCTATTGAATTTTTCATATGATAAACACCTAATCAATTTCACATAACTCGCGACCTGACAAATTAGGCGCTGCGTGTTCTTTCTTGGCTGCTGGCAGCTCGGGTGAGTGCTGCCATCTATTGACTTCACGGCGAAGCTGAACGCTGGGCGTGTACAGTCTCGTAAGAAAGTGCGGGCATGGGAATATCTGCGCTAGTAGGCCAATCTTACACTTCCGTCCAATTTCCATTTTTTGCGTTATTAGATTTCGTTAATTCTTTATCATTGGAAAATATTAACGCAATTTACAATTTATGATACAGACATACAAGTAATTGAATGTTTTTTTTCTTAAAAAATACATACAAACGGCGGTGCAACGTGAGGCGAAGTAGCTGTTACACGTGACACGAGCGCGAGAGAAAAAGCTGCAATTTTCAAGCAGAGATTTCTCGGAGATGAATAATGTTTAGTGGAAAAGAAAATCGTTAAGCTCTGCGTCAGTGAATTTGACAGACCCTGGTGCTTTGCTATCTTTTTAAACTTAAATGTCTATGAGGAAACACCGTTCGAAAATTTGTGAGGTTATGTTGATCTTGTACATGCCCTTTAGGGTCATAGATGGTTTAGTTTTTAAGGAGGAACAAAGCATCAGGCTCCGGAGAATTCACTGGAGCAGAGTTTGACGATTTTCTCTCACGATAAATATTATTCATTTTTGAGAAATTCCTGTTAAAAAATTTCAGCTATCCGGCCTGAATATGCCACGGGGTACATTTGGCTCTACTTAGTCTTAAGGCGTTTCTATACCTGGCTTCAAGACTGGGGATGAAAAGACAATGAGTTTTCGGCAGGCTGCCAACGTATTGCGAATAAAATTCATGTAAAAATAAATTATTGTTGGATAATATCCAACTCATAATATTGTTGAAAAATATTTATAAGTCGGGAATTAATATGAATAGTTATCATTTTTGAAATCCAACATAAATAAGCTGCGATTTTATTAAAAAGAAATAAATTATATACTTGGGAATAGTGGCCGTGTCTGCCATTGGCACGACTGACTATCGCTAAAGCGTCGTCCGCTCCGAGATCAACATAACCTCACAAATTTTCGAACCCAGGTATCACATAGATGGTGAAGTTGTTTTATAAAAATGAAAGCATGAGGCTCTGTAGTTTTCACTAAGGCAGAGCTTGGCGATTTTATTGTGTCCCAAATTTGATTCATTTTTGATAAATCTTGGTTAAAATATATGAGATACCTCTCTCGCAATCATATGTCACGTGGTACAGCTCTACTTAGTCTTGACGTGGTACATGCTCAGTATCTAGTCAAACGAAAGTTTAACTATAAAAAATGTTAAAATATCCCTATTTCATTGTAAAAAATCGTAATATAACATATATACAATTAAAAAATACCAATCTCAATGCTATTTGCTTACATATATGAATAATTTGTTTTGTTTTCCAAATACATTGTCCTACTCCTGTTTCCATCAGAGCATCAATTACGTCACGAAAAACGTTTCCGGATTATTTTCCAGATTGATTAGTCCTTTCATTCCGTTTTTTCAATTTCAACTTTTTCAAGGTCATTCAGAGTGCCGCGGTAATTTCGCGCTTCGGCCACTAATTGGCCAGTCACTCTATCAAAGCGCTCCTGGTGGTGAAATTTTGAACTCGAACTTTTGCATTTTCGTGGACTTTTTCACGTACTCCACCCTCCAACATGGACAGTAGCTCGGGCTAAGTTTTCGACACCGACTGTACGTCTCTCGGCCGGTTGCTCCCTCAGCCGTCTTTTCGTATACCTTTCAGTATGGCGCTCGCCGTCACCTCGGACTAGTATTTTGTTGACGCAATTTGGATAAATTTTTCTCAAAAACAGCCCAAAATCGGAAACTACAATGTGGTGGGAATGTTTGCCATCCATGGCGATCATCTGCGCCTGCATGTACGCACCGCAATTGATCGCCGCGTACACCTGCGAAAGCTTGTTCGGAAACGTGAGTCTAACCTCTTTGTTTTACATAACAATGCCACTTGCCAATTTGACGCGAGAAATCGGTGTCTATTGCAGCGATATCGGCGTGACATGTCCCGCAGATTCGATCGAGGCATGTTCCTACGGGATACCCGCATCGACGGTGCTCCCTGGAAAGTTAAGGTACCTTTTCAACTTTTTTTCCCCCCTCGAACCTAACCAACATTTGCGGACGCGAGAATGCTCGACGTTTTTTTCGTTTTCAGGGCTTGGAGAATATTCCCGACAAGTAAGCGCCGAAAAGTCGTTGATTATAGTACAGGCGAAGCCGAAGAACGAGGCTTCTCGATCTGTAAATAATGGAATTCATCTTTCGTCGGGAGAGTACACGACGCTTGTGTACGAAGCGTCTCGAGCTGCAGTCCTCGAGCGAGAGGAGATTGGAATATCAGCGCAATAAACGGACTTCGTAGTAATATTCAAAAAGCTTGATTTATTATTCCAACGGAGTAACGCTTGATTCGCCGGAAAAATGCGGTCTTTGGTTAATTATGATCAAACTAGGGTTCGGAGATAGTTGAGTTGGAAAAAGGTTACCAGCAGTCGGTAAGTTGGGCATTTAGATTACCGACTGTCGGTAAGTTAGGCATCACTTACCGGCAGTCGGTAAAGGAAAACTTTTGGTTGCTCATGAAGTCGAACTGTGCTTAGCGTTCGCGAACCGCAGATGGCGGTAGCGTGTTGCAGCGTTTTAGACCGTCACGCATGGAGGCTAGCGCGGGAAGAGTCTGAACTCTTATGGCGAGACTTGAAAAAAGTGGCTACAAAAATGTGGTCAAACAGAGATGGCGCCACTATTGCTAAGACCTCGAGAAGTGAGCTGTGTTTGAGGCAGAATGATACTTGAGAAGTGAGCTGCGTGCGAGAGAGATGTAAAATGATATATACGACATATATCTCCGTAAATGCGTAAAGATAGAAGAATATTTTTAATACAGCAAGGCCCAATGAACAATCTGCATTAGTTGCATAATTAACGGTGGAAAAGGTCGAAAATAATAATAACACAAAACGTAGTGATAGAAAAATATTTTCATTATAACAGTGTTTAATTGTACAACGAACGGTCGAAAATGTCTTAAATAGCAGTGATGCTTTTTTTCTTGAATCAATTTTTATTTTCTAAGGTAAATACGACGGTAAATTAATCCCTGCTGTCAAAGAACAATGCTTTGCGATCTGTTTACATAAAAACTCGCAAACAGCGAACGGTAATGCGATAATACTTACGATAACGATATTTAACCCAACAACTTATGACATTTTTTTACCGTGCAACGCATGACGGGTGTATATGCGATCCGTGCTTTTCTTTGTCATTAAACTCGTCCTACGGGGATGAATGGACTTTGTCATACCTCAATTTCTTCGTATTTTCATAAGAAAGTAAATAGTGCGTGAGCCATCTGATTTAATTAACATTCCATTAGTGGACAATCCATTTAAAGACTGATAAACGGCAAAAATCGGCAAAAACCTCATTTGTTGCATAAAAATTGGAGTGCGACTGGACCCCAGTCATGAGTTTTGTGTTAAATAAAAATTAAAAGATCATCGTACACAAGAAATTGCAATTACTCGGTGCCGTAAGGAATTGAACAAATTGTCCTGTATTGTTTTCTTGTACAACGAACGGTGGAAAACGTCTTAAATAATATTTTTTAAATTCTTGAATACATTTTTTACTCAGGTCAATATGATGGTAAATTGTTTCTAGTCAAAGAAGAATGCTTTGCGATCTGTTTGTATAAAAACTCGCAATCAGCGAATCGGTAACGCTATTATTCTTGTGATAACATATTTGAATGAAAATAAAAAGAAAATCACACGAAAGAAATTGCAATTACTCATTGAGGCAAGAAATTTAAAAAATTGTCCAGTAGTTATTTTTCGATTTGAGTCAAACACCGTCATAACAATATAAAGTCGAAGCGATATTGCTTGCTTCAATGTTTTCAAGATAAAAACATGCTTCAACGTTTCAAAGATAAAATATCTGTGTCCTCTTGTAAACATCAAGGCTGGTTTGTCTCGAAAATTCGATTTTAACAATTCTCAAATTGTTCGAATGTTGTGTGTATATTATCGTATTTTTTGGTACAGTAGAACCTCGTTTATCCGACCTTCGATTGACCGACGTTCCGCATTATCCGAGTCACCTAACTCATCCGAGTCCTCCGTATTTTCCGAGGTGTATCCTCGGATAATACGCAGAATCTCGGATAATAGGCCGATATTGCTACTGGTTTCCGTATTATCCGAGATTTCACTTATCCGAGGTACCCTTTCCCCACATTACCTCGGATAAGCGAGGTTCTACTGTATTTGCCATGGAGGCTAGGATGCGTATTCGATCCTCTTCCATCTCTCTTGCACGACATCGACACTCAGCTTACTTCTCGAGGTCTTAGAGATAGTGGCGCCATCCCTGTTTTACCACATTTTTGTAGCCACTTTGAAATGCACAGATCGGACTCCTCCCACTCTAGCCTTGATGCCGTCACGTGTGGTAGGCAATTTGAGACGATTACAGAAAAAAGAATTGACGAAGAAAAACAACGAAGTGGATGGGCATCTTCGTCGCGGACGTAGGACTGGATGAGCCCCCTGACACTGGCCTACTATTCGTATACGATAAACGAAAACGCGTTTTGTCCCGGCTTTTTAGTTCTTGAAATCTCCACTACCTAGCGTTGGCTGTTGTGTGACAGCCTTCGGCTCTAAATACTCGGATCAGCTGAACGATTCGATACTTTCGTGGCTTTCGCCTGTTATCGTTATGGAAACGTTATTTATTGTGTTCGAATGGAAAATCATTAGAACGGAAAATCGTTCCAGATATATCAATAGACTTTTATTCATGTAAAATATTCGAAACACCGGCGCAACATCCATATATATGCATGCCTGTCACAGGACTACTAGCGCCACAGTGCGGCAAGGACATTTTGCGAACAGCATTTATCTACCAGTGTCAGGGGAGTGGACTGGATGCAGAGGGAATACTCGTGGAATCTTGTAGACGCTGCGGACTCTGTCGGTACGACAGCTACGTATGGGCCCGTCGGTAACGTACCGACGTTACTGACGGCCGTCCTCCAATTTGAATACCACCGCGGTTTTCGCACGCGGACTTTAGCTATGATATTGCAGTTATTATAATTAATTTGTAATATATTCCATTTGGGTAATTAAGTGAGTAGTGCGAAACCGGATGTTGTATAATCGTTTTTTTTTCTTCAAATATTGTTCTTTATTAAAAACGTTAATAATACGTGGGGGCGGGAATGTTAACCGAGCATTGCAAGAATATCCTGGAGTGATTTCCCTTTGAGTCGTGCGTTCACGTAGTTCGTAACTTTCTCGTTCACGGACTTGGTCAGCTGAGCTTGATAATCCTGAACGAGCTGAGGGGCCGCTTCGGAGATCGCTGCGCTTACAATCTTTGACGTGTCCTCGTCGCCGAAAAGTCCAGTCGCTTCGAACTGTTTCAACGCGAAACAACACAATTAGCGTGAAAAACGTTTCGTAGCGTTTCGATCGATAAAAGAAAGGAAAAAGTATTTTGAACCCAAACAAAATTATATTTGAATTTAACTAAAAATAATAATTGGAAAGAACTGAAAAAAAATTTAACAAAACAATTGACATGAAAACCGAAAAAACACAAATAAAAAATTTAATTGAAAAAATAAAAGCACCGAATTAACTCACAAAATTAATTGTAACACAATACTCAAAACAGTACATATAAAAAATTAACGAAAACATATTTTCAAAGACGAAGCAAATTTGGTTTAAACATAAAATTGCATTTGAAAATAATTGTGCAAAATAAAGAAATAATAAAAAAAAATAAAACAAAACGAAAATACAAGTTTAAGAGGGAAACAAAAAAACAAGATATTCTTTTACTTTCGAGAGAAATTGTGATTATCGGCATAAATAAATGTTTGAATTTTTCGCAATTTCTTACCGCGAGACCACCCAATTTGATGCTCGTTTCAATATCTTGGATTTGCACGCCACCGGTTATATTAAACTTGAGGAGAGACTCGAAGGACAGGTCAGTTGCCGTCAACCTGCAAGCATCAAGCATCTCAGCGTCAGTTTTTCCTCCCGCTTTTCTTTTTTCACAAAATTCAAATCATTTGAGGCAATTTTTGCATACAATTGACCTAATTTAGTCAAATTAAATTCGACTATTGCAGAATTTCCTCAAATGTATTTATTCACGGGAATTATCATAGGAAAAAAATTAATGACTTTTTATTTGACACAAAGTACAATTCAAAATGCAATTTATGTATTCGAGGCAATCATTTCTCGATGAACCATCGAGAAATCAACGAAAAGGTAGGGACGAAAAAAAATCAGAATATCGAGCGAGCTGAATTAATAATGTTGCGTGCTCTGGAATTTAATTATCGGCTTGTGAGGCGATTCTAGGTTCGATAAGGTGGAAAAAAGTACCAAAGAAGCAAAGAATAAGAGAGAGAGACAGGGGGAGAGAAAATTCCATGCAATTATTGCGTCACAAAACACAAATAAGAAAAAAGAACGAAAGAGAGATCGTTAACGTTGGAGTGAGAAATGCCTTGTCTGGAAATGAATAACAGCCTCAATTGATAATCAACTCCTACGATCTTTGACTTGTCCCTATTCGATCGCCAAGAAATGTGGACGATCACGCAATCGACTCCATCCACGTTATCTTCCATACATTTTTATGGAAAAAATTGCTTTCTCGTTAAAAAAAGGTAGAGAACAGAATAGAAATAATGGTAAAGTAGCATAATTCCCAAATTTAACGCTCCCAAAAGTAACTGCGTTGCTCGTAAATAAGAAAGGTACTATATATATGTATATTCTACAAGTATCATTGCTATTTAGATCTCGATGATTATTACGGGATACGAAAATGCATAAAAATTAAATGAACAGTAATTATTGTTGATATACAGGGTGTCTTGTTACAAATGGATAATCCCGCAACTGTCGATAGGTCAGATCATATCCTACTATATGCTGGAATTTCAGTTTACGAAAAGTCCCTCGGTTTTCGAGATAAAAATGTGGCTTTTGGTTTTTCGCATGCCATTTCTACAAATGATAACTTCTTTTCTCCGGTTAAAAAAAATACTCTTGGTTATTTGTGTCATCTATAAAAGCGCTGTCGCCGAATATCCATAAGTGAACATCCATAAGTCGAATATCCATAAGTACGAATATCCATAAGTGAGTATAGAGTATAAATGAGTGCCAGAAATGGCGGGCGGTAAAGATAAGTGAGTTTGTTTGGGTTCCTTCTATACTCACTTTTCCTCTACCTCCCGCCATTTCTGGCACTCATTTCAACTCTATGCTCACTTATGGATATTCGACTTGTTACGTCCCGGAGGGAGATGTAGGTGGGACTCGCGAGGTTGCCGATTTCGAGCGCAAAAGTTCGAATTGAATTAGATTGCGCAGTGAGTCTTTGTTTGGCATCCGCGTGAGTGCCGAATACAGTTTAATAACAATTTGGATTGAGACGAATTTGAGGTGCGTGATTCTGGTAAGAGAGTTGGATCCGCCCGATGGATTGATCGTTGATCAAATAAATGTTCAGACGCGTAGATTTTGTCTTAATTCACGTAGTTCACGTTTATTACGTTTAACTCTTACAAACTTATAATTTCGGCACAAAGATAGTTACTCGTACAATGATTACACGGAAACGCAGAGCGAAAGGGTTTAACCTTGTAAGTCGAATGTTCAGTTCGGAGTTCGAATACAGAGAGTCTGCTCCTTCGTGATATGAAAATTAGGAAAGTTTGGTTGTAGGGGAGGAGCTTTTTTGGGGGAATGCATTTTCGGATCAGAGCTTCTTAGTGATTGGTTAATCAATCGTGAGAATGTACGCTGACTTACGTGATAGGTCGGCGTCATGCGTGGGAATAGTTTTGTTCATCTACTTATTAGGTCACCGCTATGGTAAATGCGGCCATTGTTCTATGTCCGAGAATCGGGTTCAGCGACCGAGGTTTCGTGGGTCTTCCGATATGACCGGGTGACGTGTTCTGACGCAAGCGAGTTTTTCTCGTGGGATTGATTGGGTCTTAGGACAAGGTAGGATTGTGGCGTAGTTCGATCCCTGCATTTTGTTCGAGTGCTCTAGGCGTAGGGTTTCTCTTCCGAGGCTGCGCGTATGCTCCTCTCGTAAATTCGTCTGTCGTTGGCTATGTTTATGCGTTGGGACCTACGTGCGACGGTTTCGCTTTTGGTCTTGTGGTACGTTTCGGTTATCGCTCGCTTAGCGTTAAAGAAATGTAAGTTTTTGGTCGATGGGTGAGGGTGCTGCTATCGTGCGTATTTATCATCGTGGTTTCAAAAAGAGAGAGAAAGAAAGGTGAAGGCTGGGACGTAACAGACTTGTGGATATTGGCACTTATAGATATTCGACTTATGAATATTCGTACTTATGAATATTCGGTTATGGAAATTCGACTTATGGATATTCTACCCCAATCTATAAAAGTCTTCTCTTAAATCTTTAATGTTAAGGGGTTAGGCCACTCTAGAGGCCAAAAAAATAGGCTTTTTGGGGATTTTTTCAGAAAATCTATAAAATAAATCGAGATTACAAAAAGGGTGGTTATCATACATATCAGTGCCTGTATACAATAATTTTTTTGAAGCGATTAATTTCAAAATGGCGGCTGTGCAGCGTTTATCTCAAAACTGCATTTTTTAAGTTGGCCGGAAACAAAACTCAGACAATTTTTAACCGATTCACTTGAAATGTTGAATATATCTTGAAAAATACATTGTCTATGGCAGTACACAGGATTTTTTTATATTGCATAGTTAATTTGTTATTACCAATTATCTGACGATTTTTTAAGCAAATTTTTGGAAAGTGAAAAATGTATTAGATAATGTAATGAATGATAATAATGAATAGACAATGTATTTTTCAAGATATATTCAAGATTTCAAGTGAATCGGTTGAAAATTGTCTGAGTTATGTTTCCGGCCCACTTAAAAAATGCAGTTTTGAGATAAACGCTGCACAGCTGCTATTTTGAAATTAATGGCTTCAAAAAAATTATTGTATACACTCACTGATATGTATGATAAACATCCTTTTTTGTAATCTCAATTTATTTTGTAGTTTTTCTGAAAAAAAATCCTCAAAAAGCCTATTTTTTCGGCCTCTAGAGTGGCCTAAGGCCTTAAGAAAACTTCACGAAAAAAATATTTTATGCAGAGTTTTCATACAAACCAATTCGAACATTTGACTTTGATAGCCTGCGGTATAAAAAAAAGTACTACACATATCGTGCCAATTACTTATAAAAGTTACTTGGTTATTGTCGATTCGTATCATTTGTAGAAATGGTATGCGTAGAAATGGCATGGCACTTCATGAAGACTCATGTCAGACACTAGCTGAACTTGCAGAATCATTAGGAGTTTATCACACTACAGTTTTGAAACGTTTGAAAGCATTAGAAATGACTTTTTAAAATAAGCATTGACTTTCACGAAAAAACAGCGAGAACTTATTCGACATCCCAATATTCCGAGTAGGTAAGGTGGTATACGAGTATGCCGGCGATAGGAGTACGCAGTTACGCTACTGACTAAACGGTTTGCTAATTGAAGCTAACTTCAGTTGTGTTTAGACCGCCTAACAGCGTAAGTGTTTGGAAAATGAAAATCCAAAGTGCAATAAAACGGAGATGTCAGGTAAGCTTGACGTTTTGGTTGCAATTTCTTATTTATTTTTGACACTTTCAAAGAACTCCAAGTACGAAATACAATTTACCTTCTTCAAAAACAACTATTAATTTCGTACGCCGGTTTACTAAGGTTATGTTTCAAAATGAAAGTAATTTCGCGCCTCATCAATAAATGGCAGTAACAGTCATGTTTGTTTAAAATGTACAGGTCGTATAAGACTACGCAGTGCTTAGGTGTATAGGAGTACCCGCGTACGTTTATACGACTGTTCATTTTTTTTTCCTTTTTTCAAGTATATAAAGCAGAGTGTGTGTGTGTGTGTGTGTGTGTGTGTGTGTGTGTGTGTGTGTGTGCGTGCGTGTGTGTGTGTGTAAATACACATATATACACAGGGTGTCCCTCTTATCTCTGCCACCCGAAACAACTCGGTAATTATCGGCGTCACAAAAAAATGTTCTAGGCAAAAGTTGTACGGTGTGAAGGAGGCCATCAACTGCGACCAATTGTTTTATTTCGGTGGTGACGTTGACGCCCAGTGGAGGTCACCTCCACTTATTAAATGGAATGCTAAAATTTTTTTTCAACCATCTTTTGGAGCACCTCAAGTCGCATAAAAAACATTAGGGGGTCAAAGTCGTTCAAGGTCATGCAAGGTCACCTATTAAATGAAATACAAATCTAAATATCTCGAATCAATACCAAATATTTGGTAGTGATCCGAGATATTTAGATTTGTATCATCGATACTGACCTTGAATGACCTTGGACGACTTTGATCCCCTAATATATATATATATATATTGTACAGAGAAACAAAGAACAATTATGAGGACTGGATCGAGTGTTTCAAGTGTAAAGCTTGGTGGCATTAGAAATGCACCGCTCATACAAATGTGGGCAACTTTAATTGCGCTTTATGTGTCGATTGATGTGTGCCTACTCTTATCGACCCCCCTGCATATTCTTAAACGTCCGTATGTTTAAGAGTCCGCAAATCCCATTTTTAGGTTGTTATTTAACAAAAAAAAAATAAGGTTCCTAATTGTTGCTCATAATTTAATTAGAATGCTAGAAATTGTTTCAATAAAAACAAAACCTGATTCGTAAAATGTATCTGTTTGTTTTTTTTCACGGCTTTGAAGTTATATCACCTTACCTAGCGTTAGTAGTAAACTACAAATAAGAAAGTAACCAGAGTTCCCCTTTTGGACGCAATGAATTTCAAGATCGCCCTAACTGCCCTATTTGTCCCATCAAATAAAAATAAATCGACAGTCGAAACAGTTTGCGACATTACTCACGTGAATTTACCATCGCCGTAAGCAGCTATGGAATCAGAAATGACAACGTCGAGCTTGTACGCGCTTTCGGCATAAATCTGGGGCCAGGTAAGCCCGATGGTTAGTTTTCTCGCTAGAATTGCGATCGTGGCCTTGTCGATGTGGTAACCGGTGAGTCCGGTGACATAAAGATCTCTCAATTCGGCTGTACCTCTGTAAAAGTGGGCGCAAAAAATTGATCGCAACATAAAGGGCAAAACGTTGGATTTTCTTATTTTTCGTAACGACCATCGAATTATCCACGTACTTGATGTCTTCCTCGTCGATGGTGGCATCGAGGAATTCGGCCGAGAACGGCTCCATAGGCGGAATTCCAAGGCTGTCATTGCCCTTGCGCAACATGATCCGCAGATTTTCCAGAAAGTCGTGAAATTGGTCACTCGCACCACGCTCCAGTACGAGGTCTTGAGGGATAAATGGCAACGGAGCTTGTTCACGATTCATATGTAAACACATGTAAGCGTATGTGTGCATAGAAAAAATAGGACATTTATGATGTACTTTTAGGTTCTCTGCTTTTTCTTTTCTCTTGCTATTTCTATTTTTATCATTCTCAAAAATTTGTTTATCACGCTTCTTTTCATTATATCCGATATCAACAAAATTATCGATCGATCAGTCGATTTTTAACATCATATTTTCTGATTATGTCATAATATGTTCAATAACAACAATTATAATTTCATTCTTAGGTACGACACGAAAACTGTCATTTCTCATGTAACCCAAACGTTGTAATAACATAACAACAATTTTCTAATATTACATATATATAATGTAAGGGGCGAGGGAAAAAAGTTGAACAAGGTGGGCAAGTAAAAAGGGCAACCACTCTGTACGATAAACAGGTAATAATTATAATGATTTTAAATATATATATATATATATATATATGTGTGTGTGTGTGAGGGTATTCTTTTTCTTTACCATTCATATTTCTAATTTTTGAATTAGTCTTTTCTCCCCCTTCGCTGTATTCGATATCAACAAACATTTAATTATTACATTTATGACAGATTGTAACTTCGTCCCTGAATGAAGCACACCAAAAAACAGTTCTCACGTAACGCAAATTTATTGTCATGAGAACACTTATCTAAGTGCACATTTTTTTGTTGCTTTTATTCGATTTTTTAATTCGTTTTTCTCCCCCTTGCACTATATTTTACGACAGCAAAATGATCGATTATTGCATTTGTAATAGATTATAATTTCATCTTTGTAAAAAACATTTAAAAAAGTTCTCGGGTAACACAAATTTTACAATTTTACCTCCCTCCTTCTCTCTCTCTCTCTCTCTCTCTCTCTCTCTCTATTTTTCTCTACAGGGCGGCAATTAAAAGTTAGCCATGCATTTATTGTTAATATAATAAATGAAAGTGAGTATGATATTTCATGATTTTTCAAGTCCTCTTAAAAAAAATATAGCGTATTTTTGTGATGAGTAAGTATTGGCCAAAAACTGGAGTATTCTGGAAAAAAAATCAACATTCGATTCTGACTTCAGCAGAATGTAGATTATTACATTCCGAATAAAAAACTCCTAAGAAAGACTTAAAAAAGATAGAATCAAATTCCATGTATCCGCTTTAAAATGCATCTTTGATAATTTTTTCTCTCAGTGACACGATGCACACAAAAGTTTATAAGAGCTGCTTCGTATTCTGATTTGCTTTATCTTCATTCTGCTGTACTGAAAATGGAATTTTTACGTTTTTCCCAGGCTGGTCCATTTTTTCTGACAAATAATACTCATCACAAAAATACACTACATTTTTTCTCGAAAAATACTTGAAGATCCATTAAAAATCATAGTTTTCTATGTCGCAAAATTTCCGCGCAAGGCTCGTAAAAACACATGGCTAGCGTGTTACTGCCACCCTGTATATATATATAGTAAATACATACAGTGTATATATATATATATACACACACAAACAGGTTGTCCTTCTTATCTCTGCCACCCGAAATAACTCGGTAATTATCGACGCCACAAAAAAATGTTCCAGACAAAAGTTGTACGGTATGAAGGGGGCCATCAAATGCGACCAATTTTTTTTTTATTTCGGTTGAGGCGCTGACGCACAGTGAAGTTCACCTCCACTTTTTTAAACGGAATGGTACATTTTTATTCAACCATCTTGTGGAGCACCTCAAGCCGCATAAAAAACATTAGGGGGTCAAAGTCGTTCAAGGTCATTCAAGGTCAGTATCGATGATACAAATCTAAATATCTCGGATCAGTACCAAATATTTAGTAGTGATCCGAGATATTTAGATTTGTATTTCATTTTAATAGGTGACCTTGAATGACCTTGAACGACTTTGACCCCCTAATGTTTTTTTATGTGGCTTGAGGTGCTCCACAAGATGGTTGAATAAAAATGTACCATTCCGTTTAAAAAAGTGGAGGTGACCTTCACTGTGCGTCAGCGCTTCGAGCAAAATGAAAAAAAAATTGGTCGCATTTGATGGCCCCCTTCATACCGTACAACTTTTGTCTGGAACATTTTTTTGCGACGTCGATAATTACCGAGTTATTCCGGATGGCAGAGACAAGAAGGACACCCTGTATATATGTATATGGACAGTTGGGCTTACCTTGCGGCAAAATATCATTCTCATTGATCCTAAAGGCGAGAACTTGGCCGGTGACCAAGGCCAGCGCGAAGATAAGTCCCAGGTAGTAGTTCATCGTCGTTTCCGTGTGCAAGTGCGACCGTGTATGTAGGACAGTCGCCGTGAGGATTTAGCTAGCGCTTCTATATTATACAGTACGTATACGTTATCATTGTCCCGTATGCGCGTGTTGGCAATAAAATATCGATTGATCGAAAGGCTTGATTATGAGTTATAACGATATAGCTATGATAACGTGGTTGCTCAACTATTGGCTCCATGCAGATAACGGGGTGGGGGTAATGAAATCGAACGAAGCGCCCGCAGTGAACAAAAATTGCGATAAACTTGGCTATTTATCTGTCGAATCTGTATGAGCGTAGTACGAGATTTTTTTAAGCTAATTCAAAGTATTGTTTTATTAAAAATGGGCTTATTTACGCTCATTTCGATCTGAAATTATCGATTTATTTGTTATATTATAACATAGCGCAGCAACACTATATGTTTGTTTAATTTTCATTGAAGCTATTATATAGCTTCATTTTACTCGTCTTTTGAAAAAGTTACAAGGAAACAAAAATATACATTTGAAGGGATCATCACAGTGTAACATTTTCTAAAAATCGTTTTTTTTTTTGCATTGTCCGATAGTATAGACTGTTATGAACATGCTGTTCAGATACTTATATTAACGTAAGTAGACAATTTATATGAAAATTCCGGACTCGAAACTTTAAACGCGTTTTTCTTTTAATGTCGTTTTTCAAAACGCAATGTTTTTCAACACAACATTCTTCACGCCATTCTTTATCTTGCCATGGAAGCTTTTTTTTTAATCTTCATGTTTTATTCCACGAAAAACTGTCGAAAAAATAGGCTAAATTCAATACATTTTTTTTTCAAAACGCCGCCATTTTGTCAACTTTGCTTTATAAAAACCTCCATATCTAGATAGTCGCTTTTGTACTGATTAATAATCTTTTTACAAATTTCGTTTCAGATAATATTTACAGCCCCAAGCGTGTACACCGTGAAAAGTCCTTTTTTTCAAACACATTTTATACTGTTAAAAAAATGTAAAAAAAATAAAAATAAACTAGACTTTAGAAATAGACTTTTTACACGAATGACCAAAACTCCGAAAATATGAACACCGTGAAAATAATTCGGCTATGGAAGTTTCAAAATTTTCAATAATTCGACCAATTATTTAAAGAATTTTTTTTTTAAGAAAACATTTATTCGTTTTTTTTTGCTGGAGGCCATTTTGGGGACGATACCAAGATCTATGCGGAGCGCGTTCTCATGGATCTCCACTATATTTACTTATTTTATTCTCGTTGGATACGAAAAGTGCAAATAAAAAGAAAACATATACGCGATGAATCGACTGCAAAATGATTGTGGAGTATGTTGGAAGGCAAATAAAATTATTATCATAATTTGCGGCGAATTACTTATATACTACTTATATATCTACTTCAACACAGTTGAAATAATTTTCAGTCTGAACACGGTTTTTTGAAAACTATTTTTTCAAAATCGGTGACCAAGATATCTCAAAAATCATTGTACAGATCAACTTCAAATTTTACAAGCTTCTTTCACATATAAAAAAGCAGTGCTTGAGAGGGGGGATTTTTTTCTCGATGCATAGTTTTTTTATCACCGAAAATGGAGCGTTTTTTCACGCGAACATTAAAGGCGTTTTTCTCAAAATTACTGTTTCAAGATCAGTGACGACGGAATCTTCAAAGCGACTGTACCGATCAACTTCTAATTTTACGAGCTTCTTTTACGTATCAAAAAGCAGGGCGTGAACGTAGGATTTTTTTATGCGATGCATAGTTTTTTTATCAACGAAAATGGACCTTTTTTTTACCGAAAATCGATACTTTCACTTTGGACTGCGGCCATTTAAGAAAAAAATCAACATTTTATTAAATCCTTCTTCCAACATAATTGGAAATTGGCCATTTGAAAAAAAATCAATATTTGATTAAATACTTGGCTATTTAAAAAACAATTATTAAATTTTATTAATAATTTTTTTTTAATTATTGAATCCTTGGTCATTTAAAAAATTGGCCATGTGAAAAAAAAATATTTTATTAAATCCCTCTTCCTAGATAATTCCATACAAAAACTAAATGCATTTCATTGCTGTATTTCGGATGATTCGTTTCCGAGCAACAGTCTGCACAAACCATTATATCTACCACATTTATAAATGCTTTTCACTACAAAAATCGTAAAAGATACTTAAAACCATCTTTTTAATGTAAACAAATTTGAAAAACTGCATACGTTTACTCCGAAAAAATCCACTGAATTTACTGATAAACAAATTTAAATGTCGGCAATAAACTTGTCCAAAACCGAACCAAACCCAAATAGTTTTATCTGACTCTTTTCTTCAGAACTAGTGGTAGTTAAAACTAGTTTTAACCAATAATAAAAATTATTTATCAGCAAATTGTAGTTTTCTACTAGGTTACTAGGCTTACTAGGTAAAACGCGTTTAAGGATGTATGGCAACTAAGTTATTTACTACTGTTCGAAGTGAAACTCACTGATATTGTAAAGGAAAATATCGAGAACTTTTTGAGATTAAAAAAACAAAATTTGCCCACGTGAATGCTGAGATAAACGAATTCAAAATTGGGTCATTTAACACGGGGAACATAGGACTGTACGTCCAAAATTCCCTTTACATTGGCAAAAAAGGTATTTCCGGAGTACTCTTTTGTAAAAAAAACTTTTGTGCGGTATCGCTGTAATATGCATGATACGTTAAAAAAAAATCGACATGTGCCCATATATTTTGCGAGTTAAAGTGGGACCGTTTTCGTATTTCTTTAGCTCGTATGTCGTAACCACGACAACGTCAGGGAAAACGTACATCAAATCAGCAACTAAATTTGCAGTTAAAAATTGAAAATTCTTCTTTCTGTACCGCATGTTTTACTTTGAGCTGTGGTAAATCTCCTTTTTAGCTTCAATGAATACTACAATTACTTTATTTAGTCTTTAAATGCGATTTTTGCAAATTGCATAATCAGTTCTGTAACGACTCTGCAGTAGCTGCCATACATCCTTAAACTGAAAACAGGTTTTAACTGGTTCCAGTTAAATTTTGTACATCTAAAGACCATGAAACAAAATTAAAGATGACACATGTCATCGAGTTAAAGTCGAATATACCATCTGTATAATTTATTCGACGCATATGCCATCTTTAATTTTTTTAATAATCATCTTCGGATGAATGGAATTATATTCATATGGGGATCATTTCATGGACCGTCGTGTGGCCAAAATAAAAAATACGTTTAAAAACAATTTTGAGGCCTTCCTCAAAAAAAGTGTATAGATATGACGGGTTCAAAATATATTCTCTCTCTCTCTCTCTCTCTCTCTCTCTCTCTCTCTCTCTCTCTCTCTCTCTCTCTTTCTATGTCTATACACGTGGCAATTGGAGGTCAAGCGAATTTGCCCTGTCAAGTAGATAAGTTGTTCATTACACCGCCACCGGTTTCGCACATACGATCATCCGCGACTATGATCCACAAGAGCAACAGAGTAAGTTTCTGCACTCGTCCCGTAATTACGACCACAAACCATTAGAACGTATTATTCCGCCGAAGGAAGCAAGAACATGAAGAATAAATTGACACTCGACTATCCGTTTATCGACCACGTCGATGGAAAAATTTCCATTAAATGTGAAACCCAAAAAAAGAAGAAAAAAACACATTCACGCCGTACTCACCTTTCGCTCGTTTTTAATTTTTAAAAAAATTGAAAAAAAAAAGAAAAATATCTCGCGATCGATATTAAGGGACAATCGGGAGCGAACTATCACGATTGAACTGAGATGGCTCGCTTTATATGCGCGCAATATCGCGATTTCGATCGAACTCTTATGCGTAAATATCTTATCCGTGAATCCCATTATCTGGTCAATAAATCGTACGCGCGGACTAATCTAGTGGTCGAATTCGAAACGCTGGAACATCCGCGACGAAAAAAGAAGAAAATAATGAAAAAAAAAAGGAAAAACGTCGCGCGATCGGACGTACGATCTGGTGAGAGTGAAATGATAAGAGGCAGCGATTACAAAAATCTTGCTTGTTTTGCGGACGCAGGTATGAGCTGATATATGTGTTATAAGGACAGAGCAGTTGTAACGAATAATCGATTTGTTTTCTCCGTATCCCGCCTGGACCGAGAGACCTATAGGGTAGGCTGGTACAATTTTGAGCTCTATTTTTTTCCTTTTTCTCAACATCCAATTCTCTTCGTACGAAAAAAAAAAATTGTCGCGGAAGCTGCGAGCGGTCAAAAAATATTTAGAGGTCGCTCAAGCCACCCAAAATTTCAAATTTTCATTAAAAAGACGATTTTTTTTCCATCCTCTTCTCACCCATGAATTTGACGCTTGACAATGTTTAAATTAACGTAGTTCGGAAGAAAAACCGGAAGTCAAACTGACAATTTTAACGATTTTTATTTTTTTCCTTCGAATGTTTAACGGGGTCCTCTAGTTTCTCGGGTCGAAAAAATCGATTTTTTTTTCTTCATAAATCACATCTACAACATGTGTAGAAAATGTGTGCCAAAGGATTTTTCGATATTCGAAGTGGTTCACAAGTATAAATCACATGCGCGAACTTTCAAACGCGTTTTTCTCGAAACACCATTTTTCGAAACGGTGACCACGATATTTCAGAAACTACTGCACCGATCTTATTCAAATTAATACAGCATCTTTAATATGTTATAAGCCAGCGATTGAACTAGGATTATCAGGATTGCTTCGATAGTTTTTTTTGTACGAGCGAAAAACTTAAGAAAAAATGAGTAAAAAATTGAATGTAATTTTCAAAAGTGTATAAAAAAGTCAATTTTTGTAATTTAGAATTCACTCTAGTTCAATCGCTAGTCTTAAATATGAAGATTAAAATGCCGTTTGGTTTTTTGATTCCGGATAAGCAGAACAGCCGCAATCTTGGTCACCGTCAAGCACCTCTTTTACTTGATGTCTTCCTGTCGGCCACTATAACGTTTATTCTATTGGATATTTTGACTTCAAAAAATTTGTAAAGCTTATTTAAATGTTAATAAAGATTATGCAAAAACAATGAGATTGATTATTTCGATGCTTTGCCCGTAAAAAATTATTGAAGAAGCCGTAAAAAAACAGCCGAGAAACTAGAGGACCCCGTTGAGTATTTTAATCAAACTTTCGCATGACCGGAGGCATTGTTGAAATTTTGAAAACTACGAAAATGCCAAGTTGTAAAATAAAAAGTTTGATTTTCGATGGCATAAACAACCCTAATCATTTGTTGTTAACTAATTGTAGTATCCTTTTTTGACATTTTGCAAATTACGAAAATGCCAAGTTGTAGAATAAATAGTTTGATTTTCGACGACATAAACAACTATAATCATTTGTTGTTAACTAATGGATAAACTTGTGGAAAAAACGTTCGGCCATACGATGTAACACGTTACAATCTACGCTCTGTACAAATTTGAAGCCAATTGGGAGAATATATTTTGAGGTACGTCTTACACCGTTTCATACAGTAGATGTTCGAGAAGAACGCAACATAAAAAAGGGTTGCGCGTTAGGCGATCTGACCCGTCCCAAAAATCGTCATATAGTGATCAATTTTTCGAACTTTAAAAAATTCTTCTACGATTAAAAAAATAGTCTTTTTGAAATGTCAAGTTTACGCAGCCCCCTTAGCGGGAATTAATTACAGCTCTGAACAAACTGAGACTAATTTAATAAACTTTAATGGTGTAAGGATTTACACTTAGCTCGTGGCAGAAGAAAAGAGGAATTTTTGTCCATTTTTACGGGGAAATCGTGTGCAAATTTTCTTTTCGGATTAACGAATTTGGTTTCAAGAATCTTTTGCAATTTTGGCATTGAAAATCATTTATAAATGTGTGAAATTAACAAAATCAAATCAATAAGGTATCGATTTTTTTATAAAATAGCCACAGTCCAAAGTAAAAGTATCGATTTTTGGTGACATAAACGCTCTATTTTCGTTCATACAAAAAAAACTGCATCGAACAAAAAAAATCTTCCTCCGAGCACCGCTTTTCGATGTGCAAGAACAAGCTCGTTAAATTTGAAGATGATCGGTGCAGTCATTTTTGAGACATCGCGGTCACCGATTTTTAAAAAGTCATCTTAAGAAAAACGCGTTTGAAGTTCCTCACTTCGCGACCCCTACCTATCAACGTCCATAACTTCCTCAACTTTAAACGCATCAACTTGAAATTTTTCCGAATATATTTTTAAAATGTTCTATTTTCAGAATCCATCGAAATAAAAAAAAACGATATTTAAAAAACTGTCAACTAGGTGTAAGCCTTTAATATTCCAAGTTCCTGTACATTTTTGCCCGAAGCTTTTTCAACTGAATTTCGTTATTAATAATCCATATACAATGACCTATAGATATAACGTGGGCTTTATCATCATTGCAGCGGGAATCCAAACTCCCACGCTCCATCAATGAATTAGCGGTGTTACAGTTTGTCTTGCGTCATTTCTGAGTAAGTGGCCGGAAGTCTCATTAGATACGGACGTATATAAAAGTTATCATATATATATATATACACACAGTCGACGGAGATATCACAAGTTTTCGTAACTCGTGTAAGACGTCCAACTCTCCTGATATATATCGAGCTCCTTTCGATTCTCCAATATATATATATAGATATACAGGGTGTCCCATTTTAATCTTACACCTGAATTTTCTCGAAAAATATTGCTCGGACGAACTATTGTGTGGAACAAAACTTCTATGGATTGAAGGGGGACGTTTGAAAAAAATTTATTTGAGGAGCCAAAATTCAAAATGGCGGCGTTACAAAGGCTGACATGTTTTTTTCAAACGGAAACATAACTTTTTTTTATTGCCAAAAAATTTGTCAGCTGAAAACTAAAAACTTTTGTTGAAAAATTTTTTTGATCAAGTTCATAGTTTTCAAGTGAGAACATTTTCAATTATTTCAGATGTATCCAGGATTTGTGTGTGTGTGTGTGTGTGTGTGTGTGTATACATATATATACCCTGTATATACATATATACAGGGTGTCCCTCTTATCTCTGCCACCCGAAATAAGTCGATAATTATCGTTGTCGCAAAAAAATGTTCCAGACAAAAGTTGTACGGTGTGAAAGGGGCCATCAAATGCGACCAATTGTTTTTTTTATTTCGGTCGAGGCGCTGACGCACAGTGAAGGTCACCTCCACTTTTTAAAATGGAATGGTACATTTTTTTCCAACCATCTTGTGGAGCACCTCAAGACGCATAAAAAACATCGGGGGTCAAAGTCGTTCAAGGTCATTCGACCTCACCTATTAAAATAAAATGCAAATCCAAATATCTCGGATCACTACCAAATATTTGGCAGTGATCCTAGATATTTAGATTTGTATAATCGATACTGACCTTGAATGACCTTGAACGACTTTGACACCTTATTGTTTTTTATGCGGCTTGAGGTGCTCCACGAGATGGTTGAAAAAAAATGTACCATTGCATTTAAAAAAGTGGAGTTGACCTTGACGTGGCTTCAGCGCCTCCACCGATAAAAAAAATAGGGTGGTCCAGTATGACGGGCTTGTCGAATACTGAAACTTTTGTCTGAAACATTTTTGGATATGATCAATAGTTTGAGTGCTATTGGTCTGTAACACTTTATGTGTCTCACCCTGTATATCCACAGGGTGTCCCGTTGTGAATGGATAATCCTGCGAGTGTCGATAGGTCAGATCATGTCCTACTATATGCTGGAATTTCAGTTTAGTAAAAGTCCCACGGTTTTCGAGATAAAAATCATCTGCTTTTGGTTTTTCCCATGCCATTTCTACAAATGATGACATTTTTTGACCTGGTTTTCAAAAAAATACTCTTGGCTATTTGTTTTATCTAGAAAAGTCTCGTTTTTAACCTTAAATGTTAAGGAAACTTTATGAAAAAAAGATCTTATGCAGAATTTTCATACAAACCAATTCGTTTACTAAACTGAACTTTTACTTACTTTTACTTACTTTTACTCAACGGGACTTTTACTAAACTGAAATTCCAGCATATAGTGGGACATCATCTGGCCTACAGAAAGTTGCAGGATTATCCATTCATAACAGGGCACCCTGTGTATATATATAAGTACAGATATCTGTATATAAATTTGCCGTCGCTCGAACGAGCAATCTCGTCGAAAGCGCCGCATACGTACAACGATATCCTCCCTTCATACAAACTCTATGTACTCGAAAACTTCTATATCCCTAGAATAGTAGCAGACGATTGGGTAAGCTTGTGCGACTTTAGTTACTTCGCCTTGGCATAGATCTAAACTTAACGAGAGAAGTATTCGCTTCGCTGATGATTCCCACTGGGCATGTAACGTCATCCGTATAGGCCAGGACGTATAATGTAGGACGAATCTTCTTTTCACTATTATTTATGCGCCCCGGGAAAAGACATCCAAGAATTCAGCAAAAAATACGCGGAAATACTCCGAAACAGTCTCAACATCCCGGCCCGTGGGGATTCGATGGCTGCAACGGAATCGTAAGACCCAAATGCCTAAAAACAGTCGACTTGACGGAGGGCGAAAATCTTTAAACATTCTCAAGAAGGTCACTGGATATCCTATGTACGATGAGAGAACATTGATGGACGTTTATAGCGAAAGTATTGAATGTCATCACGGAAGCGATTATACAACAGTTAAAATGAGTGGATTAGAAAAAAGTATAAATCTTATCTTCAAAAAGTATAAATCGCTTAAAAAGTGTACCTTAAAAATAGATTTAAGGGGTCAGGCCACTCTAGAGGCCGCAACAATAGGCTTTTTGGGGATTTTTTTTTCCAGAAAAACTCCAAAATAAATCGACATTACAAAAAAGGTGTTTATCATACATATCAGTGACTGTATACAATAATTTTTTTGAAGCGATTAATTTCAAAATGGCGGCCGTGCAGCGTTTATCTCGAAACTGCATTTTTTAAGTTGGCCGGAAACGTAACTCAGACAATTTTCAACCGATTCATTTGAAATGTTGAATATATCTCGAAAAATACATTGTCTATGGAAGTACGTAGGATTTTTTTATATTGCATAGTTCATTTGTTATTAACAATTATCTGACGATTTTTTAGGCAAATTTTTGACTTCACAAAAAAATCGTCAGATAATTGTTAATAACGAATGAACTATGCAATATAAAAAAAATCCTACGTACTTCCATAGACAATGTATTTTTCAAGATATATTCAACACTTTAAGTGAATCGATTGAAAATTGTCTGAGTTGTGTTTCCGGCCAACTTAAAAAATGCAGTTTTGAGATAAACGCTGCACAGCCGCCATTTTGAAATTAATCGCTTCAAAACAATTATTGTATGCAGTCACTTATATGTATGATAAACATGTTTTTTATCATACATATCAGATTGTTATAACAAACACCCTTTTTTGTAATCTCGATTTATTTTGTAGTTTCTCTGAAAATCCCCAAAAAGTCTATTTTTCCGGCCTCTAGAGTAGCCTAAGGCCTTGAATCACATCACTGAAAAACCACTGTAATTATCGGTTGTTACTTATTTTTCTTTGACATAATCTCACCACACATGTGCACGCTCACGAAGCGTGGGGGTTATGTTTCAACAGGTCGAGTTTTTTATCGTGACTTTTCACATATTTTCGGTTCGAACGTGGTGAGAATTCTCAAAGGACCTTCATAGGGGAACGGTGCAGCATCAAATTGGATCCAAGTGAGGAACCCCTATATGCGGTGTCCCTAACAAATCCCTATAGAGATGTTGGTGCATCCTGGGACTCACTTTAGACACTAAAAAAGGCTATTTTCATGATTTTTAAAAATAGGTTTATATTATAGGTATCGATATAAACGTTGTTACACTTAATAAATACACTTTCGAAATACATTTAAAAAATTTTAAATGTATTTATGTAACTCAAACAAACTTTAAACGCATTTTTCTCGAAACAACGTTTTTCGCCGGCTTGTTGATAAAATCTTTGAAACTACTCAACCAATCCTTATGAAATTTTAACCACATATTCTTTACAACTATAGCTGTAGCGCATATCAAGAATTTTCTTAAATTTTGATATTTACTGTTTTTTTTGGTCAAAAACGGTGAAAGAAGCACTTCTTTTTTTTTTCGAAAAATGTCCGCCTTTTTGTTATTTTTGCATATATCAAAAATCGTATGATATGCGCTATAGCCATTAACATACTGAATCTAAAACCATTTGATTTTTTGTTTCGGATGATCCATCTCCGAGATTTCATCAACAGCGCAGACCTACAATTTTTTTAGGACATTTTTTTAACTACCATTTTCTTTTATAAATAGTGATTAATTTTTTTATTAAATATTTATTAATTTATTAAATATATAAAATATTTTTTAAAAATGTATTTCGAAAGTGTATTTATTAAGTGTAACAACTTCATATCAATCCCTCTAATATAAACCTATAAAAAAAATCATGAAAATTGCCTTCTTTTAGTGCCTAAAGTGAGAAGACCCCTTACATTTTTTTCAGGAGATCCAACAAATTCTAGTGAAGAGTTCAAATGAAAAATTCTCAAACGACGTCAATCGGGAAATAGCGCGGAATCCGCTTGGATTCCAATGTGGACTCCTTACGTGCAGCGTCCCTATCAAATCGCTATGGGGATGTGTGGGATCTGGGGACAGCCCGACAAACTTCTGCCCGGGTTGTGTTATCGTCTTGAAGTGCGTCGTGAATTTGAGCAATAAATAAACGACCAACCGAAAACTAACGTAAATGCTGAAGCTGTTGATCAAAAGTTTGAAAACTAGGCTTGAGAGGATCAATCACTAAAGTTCAGGTGATAAAAAAAAATACTTATACTAGTCTAAATGGCTCTCAATATATTTTAAAAACTTCCGAGGAAAGGAGAGACGAGCAAGAGGATACTACATAAAAACCCATGCTACAGGTAAAGTCAGAAAAAATAATTTAAAATACACCGTTTCCAGCCTGTCGAAGTCGAATTGTAAATCACAAAATCATTAATAGCATTATTCGACATTAAAATGATAAAAATCGTCAACAAAAAATGTGATTAATTCGAAAAAAATAGAAGGAAACATGGGGGAAACATGGGAAACCCACGATGAGACTAGTCTTAAAAATCATAGAATGGGTCACTCTATTTTAGAGAATTTTATGAAATAATAAAAAAAATCATCTTTTAAACAAATATTTTTCTCTTTAGAAGCAAAAAAAAACGTTGACATAGATAATTGATAATTTTTTTCATATTTTTCAACGAAAGTTTGCTTCAAAATGAAAATAATCATATAGTGCCATTTGTCGATGGCTCAATTAGTTCAGGAGTTATCAGCGATTAAACGTTTCCGGAACGTCTGAAACCGACATTTTTTGGAAAATTATAACTCCTAAAAGAGAAGAGATAAAAATCTAAAAATTGATGTGGATATTCCTTTCATGGGGTACAATTTAGAAAAAAATCAGGAACATCAAAAATGGTCGGGGTCACGGGCTAGATATATATATATATATATATACACTGTTTTTCGCCGATCGAACAATAAGCCCTCAGTTCTTTCGTCTCCACAATTCCAGGCACTTGGAACTGGAGGGCTCGTGCAGGTATTTCCGTAATTTTAATAACATCCTCGAGAGGAATGCGTCCCGCCCCCGGCCTGCTCCTTACAGACGTAGGTATATGCATACGTTTATCCTTGAGCACGCGATGATATGAAAATGTATTCACGATCCTACGAGACTCTCCTTATATTTCCGAGACACTATACAGGAAATGGCTGATTCCTATACAGAAAAGTGAAGACGTATATGCGTTCCTGTTGGTGAAGGAAAAGAAGGAACGGGGATAAAAAAGATGGATAATAAAAACATAAAAAAGCAAACTTTTGGTAAATGGGACGACGTCATTAGGCCTGCGAAGATCATAAAGTCGGAAGAGTTACTTTTTGCGTGTATACTAATGGCGCATGTGCTCAAAAAAGAAAAAAAAACGATACGAAGAAAGCTTTTTTGCTCAATTTCAGCCATTAAAATTGCATAAATGAGTCCGGGCGAGAGAGAGAGAGTTAGCAAGAGAGACAGAGAAAACGAGACGAAGAGAGACGGAGAAGGAGCTTTTAATTTTATACTGACATGCGAAACCTTGGTGGTAATAAATAACAAACCTCATTTGACTCAATAAAAAAATTGCAATAAAAATGATAGTAATAATAAAAATAATAAATATTCATGTGAAATTATTCTCGCATATATTTATATTTCAATGTCCTTATTCTAACGCCAATGATAATAATAACAGAATAACAATAAATATTTATGTTGAAATATTTTTGCTTATATTTGTATTTCAATAGACTTGTTATAATAATGCTAATAATAATAACAATAAAAATGCATGGTACCTTATTTTTGCTTAGATTTATATTTCAATACTCTTCTTCTAATTACAATAATAATAATGATAATAATAATGATAATAATAATAAATATTCATGTTAAATTATTTTTGCTTATATTTCAAAGAACGCGTTATAATAATAATAATAATGATAATGACCAATCATTCAGTTCGCGACGGGTGGCCAAAGATTTCCATTTTCTACATCTTCCAGTTTGCCCTATTTTCGACAATATACAAAGAAGCTTACCCATCGCACGACTAAATTCATTTTTGATTAAATATTTATTTAAATATAATATGTGTTCCGACATACGCATTCGTCCTCATTTTCCAAAAGTATTTGCAAAATTCATCATTTCCGCGTATCGTTTCTACTGCGGCTTCCGTTAACCCTTCGGTGTCTTTTTTCGGGTCGAACGGACGCGCAATTGCAATCTTTAACAAGACTCGTTTCCGGCAGTGCGGAAACTCGACAGATCGGAAAAAAGTTGTCGAGATGTCTGTATATATATATATGTATGGAAAAAAATTAATAAAAAGGGACAAGATCGCCGGAGGAGCACCGAAATTCTATAGACTCGTTCATCCACGAAGAATAGTCACACGGAGACACACGGCGAGTGGGACGGGGAACAATGAAAAATCTCATTGCGGTGCGCGCGAGCGGACACGAAGTGATAGAGAAACGCGATTTTATATATACAGGGTGTCCTGTTATGAACAGACAATCCTGCATACGTCAGATCATGTCCTACTATATGCTGGAATTTCAGTTTAGTAAAAGTCCCACGGTTTTCGAGATAAAAATCATCTGCTTTTGGTTTTTCACATGTCATTCCTACAAATGATAACTTTTTTTTACCCGGTTAAAAAAATACTCTTCGTTATTTGTTATGTCTAGAAAAGTCTTCTTTTTGACCGTAAATGTTAAGGAAACTTTATGAAGAAAGATCTTATGCAGAATTTTCATACAAACCAATTCGAACATCTGACTTTGATAGCCTGCGGTGTAAAAAAAATGTACTACGCATATCGTGCCAATTACTTTAAAAAGTTGCTTAGTAATTGTCGATTCATATCATTTGTAGAAATGGCATGCGAAAAATCAAAAGCAGATGATTTTTTTTTTTTTTTTCAAAAAATAACATGAAGCCCAAAATCTCGGAAACCGTGGGACTTTTACTAAACTGAAATTCCAGCATATAGTAGGACATGATCGGACCTATCGACAGTTGCAGGATCATCCATTTATAACGGGACACCCTGTATATATATATATATGAGGTATTCCACGTGAATCCGACTTTTTCCCTGACCCGTGCTAATTTGACTTATTTATTTTTATCTACTTCCATTGACTCTAAAAGACACCCCGATTTTTTTTTTACATTTTTCGAAACAACGCTTAGACAAAAAAATGTTTTTCTCCGAAAAAACGCCCCGATTAAAAAATCTGAACTGATTCCCAAAAATGCGTGATTATATGTAAAAATTTTCAAGCTATCACCCGCAGTGGAAGTATGATTTTTTGTGCTTTCTGAGCGATTAACGTTTAAAAAAATCCGAAAAAATGCATGAATTTTTTTGACCATTTTTGAATAACCAAATAGTTATTGAAAAATGATCAAAAAAATTCATTGTGGGTGTCAAAATATTTAAATATCCGCCCGAAGTAAAACTTTTTAAAAACTTTAATCGCCCAGAAAGCACAGAAAAAATCATACTTCCCCTGCGAGTGATAGCTTAAAAATTTAAACATATAATCACGCATTTTTGGGATTTTTTTTAGATTTTTAAATCGGACCGTTTATTTCGGAGAATTTTTTTTTTACTAAAGGATGTTTCGGAAAATGTAAAAAAAATTTGGGATGTCTTTTAGAGTCAATGGGATCAGATGAAAAAAAATAATTCGAATTGGCAGGGGTCAGGGAAATAGTCCACCGCATTTACGTGGAATACCTCATATATGCACCTGCAAATATATAAAATCGCAAAGAATAATAATAAGCATCGAGCAGTAAACCAAAGACAAGCAAGCCAGAGGATGAAATCCTCCCTTCTCAGGTGCCCCGAGAGGGCAAGATGAGGGAAAGAGAGTGAGAGAGCGCGAGGAGAAAACCGCGGAGTGGGGGCAAGGGGGCACCTCGTACAAGAAGAGTTTCAACGTTACATAGCTCGGAAAAGTGGCTTTACTTTGTCCACCTCCGCGTCTTTTCTTCTCGGGAGAGAAAAACCGAGGAGGTGAGGGTCGAAGTGAGGGACCCGCGGGAGTAAAGCTGAGAGGCGAATAACGAAGAAAAGACGGCAAAATGAAAAATAATACGAGAGAGATCGAGGGAGACTCGGCGCAACGAATGACATAAGAAAGATGCTGCAGAGCCATAGGCCGAAAGACTCAGATAGAGAGAGAGAGTCGAGAAGACGCTTTAAGAGACCCAGAGGGAGGGGGAGAGAGAGAGAGAGAGAGAGAGAGAGAGAGAGAAGAAGCTTTAAGGGGCTACATCTACCTAGAGGTCCGAAAAAAATGGCCGGGGAAATGAAAGGGGGGAAATGAAAGGGAAAAAAAATTGACGATTTGGTGACGTTTTGAACTTGAAGTATCGATTTTTCGAAAAAAATTGATCGATCTTTTGTTATAAATAAAAAACTATTAAACGTATTGCTTTTTTGCTTCATCAAACGATAGCTATATGTGTCTAAAGTAAAATGCTTTTTGGGTTTTTGTTGCAGGATTAACGTGAAGGCTGTAATCGTGCACACCATCAAAAAAGGACCATCGCGCGTCGAGGGGGGTGGGAGGCGGATTTTTTGATGAAATTGTTAAAAATTTTTTTTGTATGTAGTAAACAGATCAATAAAACTATATGCCAAGTTTCACAAGTTTTCCGTTGTATACTTTCTTCACAAAAAAATTCCCAAAAAGCGGTAAATTTTGCGAAAAAAAAGACAATCCCCCCTTAAGTCAATCGAAGTAAAAGTCTAGGAGAGAGAGCCTTTGGGAATCCCCCCCCCCCCGTTGGGAAAGACCGGCCGGGAGCAACGCAGGTATATCGCATTTTTCTCAAAGCACTATTTTTGAAGTTGGTGGACGCCATTTCTCACAAACTAATCCACCGTTCTTATTAAAATTTTGCACATATCTTCAAAATAGCATTGACTAGTGATCGAACGAAGGTTTTTTCTTCCGATTACAACTAATTTTACAAGGCTATACGTAATGTAAATTGTACCAAAAGTTGAACTATTTTGCATACAACTCTGCCAAAAATTCAAATTTCAATTTTTTCCAAAATCCGCCGATCAATCACGAGCTATACTTATCGGTTAACAAAAAAAATTGGTTTTTTTTCAAATTTCAGGTAAAGCTATCATGAGTTATCCTGACCACCACGAGGACACTTTTTTTAGGGGTCTCCGGAAACCAGGTCCCACCAGCTGGATATTCCAAATTTTTGGATTCATTTTTTTTTAAATATTTTTGAAATGTTGCTCTTTTATGTGCTTAACGCGGTCCTCTAGTTTCTCGGCTGTTTTTTTACGGCTTTTTCAATAATTTGTTACGGGCAAAGCATCGAAATAATCAATCTCATTGTTTTTGCATAATCTTTATTAACATTTAAATAAGCTTTACAAATTTTTTGAAGTCAAAATATATAATAGAATAAAAGTTATAGTGGCCGACAGGAAGACATCAAGTAAAAGAGGTGCTTGACGGTGACCAAGATTGCGGCTGTTCTGCTTATCTGAAATCAAAAAACCAAACGGCATTTTATTTTTCTTATTTAAGACTAGCGATTGAACTAGAGTGAATTCTAAATTACAAAAATTGACTTTTTTATACACTTTTGAAAATTACATTCTATTTTTTACTCATTTTTTCTTAAGTTTTTCGCTCGTACAAAAAAAACTATCGAAGCAATCATGATAATCGTAGTTCAAGCACTGGCTTATAATATATTAAAGATGCTGTATAAATTTGAACAAGATCGGTGCAGTAGTTTCTGAAATATCGTGGTCACCGTTTCGAAAAATGGTGTTTCGAGAAAAACGCGTTTGAAAGTATACCTGCTCCGTATACCTGCTCCGTTCCAGGGCCGTAACGTGTTGAACCACTTCGAATATCGAAAAATCCTTTGGCACACATTTTCTACACATGTTGTAGATGTGATTTATGAAAAAAAAAATCGATTTTTTCGACCCGAGAAACTAGAGGACCGCCTTAACATTGTGAATAAAATCATTTATACATCATATTTTTTTTAAATAAAAAAAATGTTTTTTTTTTGGCTTCGAAACCCATGTAACCCCTTAAAGACTCTGAATATACCTTTGTGGTGAAAAAAATGCGTTTCTTTTTCACCTGGCGTTTCCTAGAAAAAAACAAATTGGTATTTGGCCATTTCTTTCGGGCTTCTAGGTGTAGCCCCTTAAGACAGCGAGAGGAAAAGAGAAAGCAAAGGTGCAGAAGCCACGGCGGCTAGTGAAAAGTGTGGAAAGGGGAGTGGTCAAAGAGAGAGGGCACGAGTGTAAGATTGAAAGGCCACCGTGCGAGAGACAACAATGAACCGTGTGAGATGCGGGGAAGCAGCCTGAGAACCAAATATGTATATATATAGATACAGGGTGGCCCAAAAAGTGACGTCTGAAAGGAAAATCTGAATACCTCGTATCAATACCTATCCGAATCACCCTCACGTACGTTCTACGATCTTTTTTGTTTTTCGAGAAAAAAGCCCTGCTGAATTTTTTTTCGCGTTTTACTCCACCATAGTTTTTTATTAATTTTTCTCTTCTGTGTATGTACGGTAAACCGGCCAGTGAATGGACGGAAGCTGATTTATATTTTTATAAAGTAAAGAATATGAATTCTCGATTAAAAACTCGAATCACTATAATTTAGCGAAAAAATCGCAGGTGTCGTTTAAACCGATTTCTTATTGTCAGTTTAAGGGGCCAGTCCACTTTGGAGCCACGAAAAAGGCTATTTTTGCGATTTTTTTGAGAATTTTATAAAAGATACGAATATAAAAGTTGTTGGGCTTGATAAATAAAGTCTTGAGACACATACAAAAAAAATTAATTCATTTTTATTCATTTTTAAGTACAGAAACTATAGTTTAACGTAACGCCTTAAAAATAGGTGGGCTAGGTAGTTCCATCACAACTCGGCAACGGCTTGTCTGAAACAAAAAAATCAAAGCCCATTAGATTCAGTATGACACCAGCTACAAAATGACCCTCGGATATCAAGTTTTATCAAAAAATAAAAAAATGGCAGATGAAAAATGGAAAAGTAAAAAAAACGCGTTTTCTCGCAGTTTTTGCAAAAAAGAGTAAAAATCGAAATTTTAAAACCATCCAGGGTCATCTTGTTGCGAACCATGTTTACAATATGTGGTTTAAATTTCAAGAGAATCGGTTTATTAGTTTTAGAGATACGATGGAGCTAGATTTTGAAAACTTTGTTTCGAGAAAAACGCGTTTGAAGTTTATACTATGAGAAACTCTTACCCAAACTCAATCGGCAATTCCTGCACCGTACAAAATCCCTTCTGATTGCTCATCATCGTCGATTTCTTCAAGTCTTGCTTGCTTTCGATTTTTTGAAATTTTCAAAGTGGACTGGCCCCTTACGGCGAGATATACATTTAGACAGGAAAACAAATAAGCAGCATTGAGGGATTTTTTAAACTAAGAAATAGTTATTCTACAATTATCAAACTTCAGGTTTACTTTAATAGTATGTTTAAGTATATCGAATTAAGCTTTGAAACTTTGGGAAAATATTCTACATATATAGTTCTATCGTTTAAAGAAAAAAAAAGTAACCGATTTTTTTATCGTTGTAAATGTATATCCCGCCTTAAAATCGAATTTTAATGGCATACGTAATTTTTCTACTTTGCGGTGCTTGCACACTGCGGAACTTATAGTTACGATACGGTTGTACACAGTAGGTGTTCTAAAAGCTAAAACAAACGTTTTTATGACTTTTGAGGCTAAGTATTACTTTTATTACTTATAATAAAATGAGTCTTGAATTTTTTGC